>JAOUZG010027140.1:408808-457880 GCA_026289955.1 Argiope argentata | reverse complement strand
CCTCTGAAATCTTTTCTTATTATTAGAAATATAACGAGAATTTAACACTCGTAAAAGGTTTTAAAATGTCATTTTCATTGTTCTGCTAGGTTTCTTTTCATATTGATGTACAGAGTACACGTCATTGTATGCGAAGTGGTATCTTAACCACTTCGCATACAATGACGTGTCTGACCGATTTACTGAATTTTTATTTTCAAGTCTGCTATTAAGCCACAGAATTAAGTATTTAAATACGAAAAAATCAATATGAAACGATTTGGTATCTCAAATGCTCCATATATTATTTAAAAAAATCAAATTAACAATAAATTATCAAAATAGGATGAGTTATCTAATTAGAAAGTTAAATAAATTCGTATGTCAAGTGGTTAAAGAAGTATAGAGTTTAAATGCGCTATAAATCAAGAACGATGCAAGATATTATATGCCACGTATAATAAAATTGTATGGGTTTATTTAAAGTTCTATTAGAGCAAAGAGATATGTGACCACTTAGAAGGGACCATGTACTTTCTTTCTAGACACTTCATAGAACAAATTCAGAATCTCGTAAGTATGGTGCTGTGAATTTGCAATTCTCTTTTCTCTGAAGTGGAACATTGTGCTTTTATATCTTTATTCTAACCTGAAATTTTGCTCCATCAATGAAAACTATGTGATGGTCAAAATCCTCAGTTTCAATACGAAGTTGCATATTCTTTTAGCATTCAAAACGCTTGTGTTTGTTAAAGACATTCAAATTTTGCAACTCTTTCACTTCGTGCAGAATTCATTTTAGCTTTTTTTTTTCAAAATTTTAAAGACGGTGTGCTGAAAAATCTCTAGTTCGTAACTCCCTTTCTGCATTGTTTTTTTCTGAATTCTTTGAATGATGACTGCTTGCGATACACTCATCCGTCCAGGACTTAAACCTTTGCACTAATAGCTTGCAGTTTTTAATTTTTCATGTTATTATTAGATAGAATTTCTAACTAGAACTTATTTTTTTAAATTGGGATCGAAAATAACGTTTCACAAGAGCTGAGGATTCGGATTTGATAAATTGAAGAACACAAATAAGCCTTCTCCACTGCAGACGCCACTATTTCGAATGACTAGTCACACTATACACGTGCTACTGCCTATGTGACTTCTGTCAATGGAGAGACGCAAACTTTAAGATTACATCTACCTTACGAATCTCTAAGGTGGTTCCTGAAATAGATTATTACTGTTTAACAGCATCTTGAAAGTATAGACTTATTTTTGAATCCCCCTGCATATAGCAATAATGTGGTAGACAGTTTGGCATAATTTGTCACTAATAGTTTAAATTCAGCTCTTTCTTTCAACGATATTAACAGCATATTAAAACAAGATTTGTTGTTGTTATTGTTACTTATGACACTTGTCACAGACAAACTCTCTGAAGTAGTCTGCGATTTAAGTCTAATCAGCATCGTTTCTTAATTTGCAGAATTTCTTATTTTGCCAACTAAGATTAAGAGTACGACATTTGCTACTCACTCATCACATTCGTATGCACAGCCCCTTATTACAGAAGGGCACATTAACACACCTTACAGATAGAGCACAGAAGAACAACCATGCCCGAGCCGGGGCTCGAACCCGGGACGCCCAGATCACGGAGAAGACGCTTTACCCCTCTGCCAGGGTGCAAGCCAAAGCCGTCTTTTTTCATAATGATTAGCTTAATAAAACCGCACAGAAGCATATGGACTTCTCTGAATTAAACTTTAGTTGACTGTAGGCTTACTTTACCTAATAAAAAGCTCGAAACAATTAGTACCATTTAAGAAACTTTGATCACACTAAATCACGCAGAAGTATTTGCTGTTGGTGGAATTCGGTTCTAAACGCAAGTAAAAAAGGCCGTTTTCAATCATAAGAGGAAAGAATAAAATGGTTACATAATCAAATGTTACGTATAAAAATAATAACTTTTTAATATAATTGCCATGACAATTCAAGCATTTGTCATATCGATGAATAAAGTTTCCAAAGTAGCCTTCGAAACATTTTGATGGCAATGCTAAGAATCAGATTTTATTCTGAAGTTCTCATTTTGTCAATTTAGCCAGTTCTTTAATTCAAGGAAGAGACGAAATTCCAAGTGGTTCTGCTGCGTTTTCGATTTATCGCTCTAATATACGAAAGAAAATATCAATCTAGTTCAATAGTTGGTAGAACATTGAGGTTTTCGCAATAAAAACATTCCAGAAATCGTAATTATCCACTTTCTTATATTTTTAGTAAACGATAACGTTCACACGATTTGGTTCATATTAAACAAACAGGCAGAATTCCATTGAAGAGATTCCATAAAAAATTGTGATGTGGAATCTAAAATATTTTGCAAAGATAGTCTCACTCCTTCAACGTGATATACTATTGAATAGCAGCGTGTCCAGAGGAGAACAAAATATAATTCTAGACAATTGTAATGAAATTTTTCTCGCTCACTATTGAATAAAGGAGGAATTCGCCAACTGTCTTGCAGCGTAAAATTTAAAGATCTCAATCAACAAGAGCTGTTAAGAGAACTCATGGAGTGCTGCTTTAAGAATACTGCACGGCGTGCTTTATAGCTTCTAGAGAGAAAAACAAAATCGAATATACAAGGTGATTCAAAATGTATCGTTCAAATTTCATAGAGAGGGAGGGAATATGTCTGGAAATCGATTTCCCATAGGAAAGTATGTCAGAAAATGTACGCATGGTATGTAGAAGGTGATGTTTGTATCCAATCGGTGCACAGTTCGCCCGACCATTCCTCTATGTCCTGACTTACTAGTGATAAGAAGAATGTGTTTCACACATTAAGAACTAGTAGACATATAATTCGCATAGAGGGCAGCAGGTGAAAGTAGATGTCATTCTTGACAAGTACACGAAGAAAAGAATTCCAACAGAAGAATGTCGCAACATCAAATGTTTCCACGTATGCATTGTAGATTGTGTGAACGTAGTTCACTGAGCAGCAACCTGTAGGATAAGGGGAGAAGAATCAACGTCGCAGAACATTCCATCGAAGATAATCCAAATAACAGCACACGAGGTATTTCTCAGTTGCTTGTGGTCTCTCTTGGCAAGTACTGCACGAGGAAGAATGCAACGGCGTGGGGAATCCTATGTTCGTGTCCTCAACACCTACTGTGTTTGAACACCTACCGTGCACTTGTACTTCACTTTGTTGGAATAAAAATTATATTCATATAAAAATCACTGTCCTTTTGTTCACTTCTCTTGCCCAAACGGATAACGTTTTTGGACATACTTTCCTGAGTGAAACCGGTTTCTTGACATATACATTGTACATTTTCTCAATATCTTTGTTATGCGATTCAAAACCAAAACTTTATTCAAAACACTTTAGTGACAAGACTACAAAAGAATTTTCATTCTCCAAATTATTTCGTTTCAGAGTTATTGTACTCACATGCATATAAATACATAGATCGAAATATTTATTTCAAAACTAAATATGTATGCTTTAGATGTTAAAACTATGTGCCTAATTTTATTTAATTAATGATTTACAATTCATAGTTAATGTTTTAACTCGCATTAGAAGAGAAAACTTTTTTGTAGATGGTTTTCCTTTAAAATTTCTTAGAAATCTACAAATTTAATGTTTTTTCGCGATTAATTGATCTTAAAACAAAATTATTCTAAGTCGTTAGTGTTTTTGAGTTATCGACTGTTTATAGGCAAATTCCAAGTAAATGTTAGGTTTTTTCGGACTGGGAAAAACGTGAAGTTCATCAGCAACTTGAAAATTAAAATATTATCTCTTTTGTACAGTAAAATCTATCTTTTTGTAAGTAAAAATAATGTTTCCAAACCCAAGGAGCTTAGAAAATAATAATTTATCAAAATATCGTTATTGAATCAAGTTTCCTTTTTGTGCAACGACCATATTTATTTTCTGGAATTTCATATTCAAGAGCGCACAAAGAAAACCTATACAATACGTTTACATGATAGATAAAAGAAGAAAAGCGCTATTAAAGTGTTTTATTATATCTGGAAAATTCCAGAAATCCAGAAAATTACCGCATAGAATAAATCTTACAGAAGCTCTCATTCGAAATCCTTTCCATTTCTATTGAGCTTTCATTACAATACTAAACGACCTTGACACTAACTTTCCCCCAAAAGAGTGGAATTGCTCAATTCTCAAGAGAAAGATTTCCTCTTCAGTGTTGCGCACTTCATCGAACACCCCTTCGGTTTAATTTACCGCTGGTACATTTAATGAATCCGGTGACGAATTACGACTTGAGGCGAACGATTCCACCAAATCGTTGATTAAAAGTCTTCAGCATTACTTCGATCGTCTGCAAATTGTCATGAAAGAGAAGAGGACATTTTACCTCAGTGCCTAACAGGTCGTTTGATCTGTCGTTCGATTTGAGGTTTTATAACGCTAGGGTAGAGAGATTGAATGGGTTGAAAAGGTTGTTGAAAGGATGGCGTTTTAGTGCGGAAATTATCGTTTAAAGCAATGCCTTTCAAAGAATTGCTCCAGTAAAAGGAAATGCACTTTTCCTTGCAACTGAGTTTAGCTCTTAGTTTTCCTGCATTTAGCAGATAAATAATTTCAATTTCAATATCCTTGCCGTGATTGGTTCAATATAAAATTTGATGCAATTATATAATTATATTGCAAAGATAAAATACTAAGTTTCATCAACTGTGACATTTTTATTATTTTCATTCAATCATTATTTGTGACACTTTTTAATAAGTATTTATGCAATCATATATACTAAATAGACAGACAATCCTCAAACGTATATGGTCAAATACGATAAAAATTTAAATTATAAATTATACTTCTTTAAATTATAGTCCTTACAATACACAGATGGACTGACCGACCGAAAGATGGGTTATATATAAAGTTTAAAATCAATAAAACAAAAATCTGGCCAGAAGACTATTTCAAGAATCAGCTTCAGGCAGGGATTCAAACAAGGGATTTTTTTGTGAAGGGTCTGACTATTTGTCCAAAAACATTGACCCCACGTGACCCGAAAATCCCCTGAAATCGGGGCCTAAGAGATGCACCATATTTTACAGACATCAAGCAAGAATTACAATAAAATATAATGTATACGAATTTTTTTGTAATTTCACCAGAGGGAGCTCATTGTAAAAGTATTCAGGCCGGTTTCTTATATAATTTTTATTCCTTTTTACTTTTATTAACTTGGTATTTCTATTAATTTTGTCCTATTCATCTGTGCTTTCGTAGAAGTAACATAAGCGCTCCCTAAACACAACTGTGCTTTTTTAGTATTTTAGTTTGATTAGATCATTTCCGAAATAGTTTTTATAAAGCTTACATTTTTGATTATTTCTTTTATATATATGATACGGATGATAATGCTTGGTTTTCAGATCACCAAATGCTGTGCTCCTGAAATTTGTTGTTCTAGAGTCAGAACGATCGAAAAGTGACACGTATTATTCCAAATATTTTCGGATGGTCTAAAATCTGAAGATTTATTAAAAGTCTTGAGATTCAAATTTAGGACGATTACAATATTTTCGCTTGATATAATATTTCGGATAAAAGAAAATAAAATGTCAAAATTAAAATGATAACATTAAAAAAAGCTTTAATTGTGAAATAAAACAGATTTTAAGGCTATGGCAGTTGTCCTATACAAAACTTCGTGTTTCTCTGTTGCGGAACTCTGATAATGATACTTTATTTATATTCTGAGAAATATAAAATTCTCAGAATACTAAAGGAAACTGAGTATCCCTTTTAGGTGTTTTTCTATACGATTTAAGCCAATACTAATTCATACCAAACTCTCCGACCCACCGCGAAGCCACACGGAATCAAACCCTAAAACAGTGACCAGACCGCCACAACAGCAACACTGACGAGAACTACGGTTGAGTCTTGAGGACCATAACCGGCCATGATATAACGCTTCCTGTAGGAAGTACGTCCCGCCATCGTTGGGTAGAGCCTACCCCTACCTATTAGTGTACCCACCAGGGGGGCGAGATCCAATTATACCGTGCTGGAAGCATTTCATCCTCATTTAGAGGTGTCCTCCTGGTGGGGTACCAAAAGTTGAAACAAAATTTAGTAATAAAATAAGGTCTTAATTTTCAGTTGTTTAAATTGTTGACTTTTTGAATTACCACATATGACTGCCAGACGATCAATATATAAATCAATTTAATTAAAAATTTGGTAGTGACCTGCACTTTATATAAAATAGTGCTCTAAATTTTGTTTATCATAATCACTGCGGTTTCTAGTGAGGTACTTACGTACATACAAAAGAACAGATTAAGAGATTGTCCACTCATAGAGAAATTTAGTTCAAAAAGCTATACGAGTTTACAATTTAGATGCAAAACATGAGTATAAAATTTTACTAACTTTTATTTTCATCTTTTTCTATCCATTTATTTTTTCTTTTTATGGATATCGTACTCATTTTTATCCAGACTGTCAGTCAGGCAGAAAGACTTCTAGTATTGATAAAAATATACATATTTCATGTGAGCGCATAAAATTTCTCTCCTGGATCAAATCAAGTTCACAACGAGAAAGACAGACATTATCCCAAAAGAGAAGTTTTCTTTTAATTCAGGGCGATCAGGGTTCGGCAAATTCTAGAGGAACTTTTCTATTACAATACTGTCTCTTTGTTTTGCCTTTCATAAGAGGATGCAAAAATTGTCTTTCGGGCTCAGGAATGTTTAACTTACGGAGATTCAACGAAATTCGAAGGTCAAATATTTTCACAATTAAAATACTTTCTCCATACATATAAGAGTGTTAAAAAGTATTTGTAGTGAAGAATGAATTATTTTGTTCTGATATTAATTTCTTTTTCTTTTTCAAAAGCATTTTAATTTTACCGAAACTTTGTTTATTTGGAATATATATAAAATCCACTCGAAATAATTTGGATGGGAATTTGTATTCCCTCTTCAATTCATTATAGAAAATCAAAACCTCTGCAAGATTTGTATAAAATGCATCTTTATCTTTTGTATTCGTATATTTGCTTAAAAAAATGTTGACTATCACAGC
This sequence comes from Argiope argentata, assembly GCA_026289955.1. Taxonomy (NCBI): domain Eukaryota; kingdom Metazoa; phylum Arthropoda; class Arachnida; order Araneae; family Araneidae; genus Argiope; species Argiope argentata. The sequence continues at coordinate 450,805 of JAOUZG010027140.1, read as the reverse complement.
TTTTAGGTTTCTCTTAAGCTTTATATATCTTTCCAGGAATTTTTTCGTACGTTTTGCAAAGGAAGTCAAAAACTCCAATGAAAAGCTACAAGAATCCTCTTTAATTTTAACTTCTTCTTTTCTCTTTTCCTAGATCAAAATCAATGAATTTATTACTAGAATGATCATTTTTCTCTGCCTCACTAAGATTTCTCCAGAGACAAAAGAGGAATAAAATGCGATTCTGATTTATTGCGTGAACAGGGAATTCCCCGAGCAATTTCGAATGACGAGGGCAATAAATTAGGAAGAAATATTCCAAAAAAACGAGTGCACCCCACAAAACTGTGCGGAAAGATAGGGAGGAGCACGAAATGAGGTAGAATCATTCATTTATTGGAACAATGACTTTTGATGAAAATTATGCGTACGCTCCTTCAATATAGAAGTTCGAAGACTAATTAGTAATATTAAAAAAATCAAGTCAATTCCTACACAAGTCAACATTTTTTTTTATTTTAGTTAATTTTTGTTGAATAGTAACAATTTTTATAAATAGTTGATAAAAAACTATTGATTTCCGCAAGAATTGAATTTGTATTCTTCTCCTTCACGTGAAAAATACTGAAATCATCGCCTTTACCGATTGAGCGACAGCCTGTTGATTTCAATTTCCCTTACAAACTGTAAAAGCTCTATTTAAAGTATTGAAAACTAATTAAACTCAATTAAGGAATTAATATTTTTAAAAATAACTATATTAACATCAAGTGTCATCCACAACAAGTTAAAAAAATTTGCTTGAACTTGAGTGGATGAATAAAAAGCATTTTATTAACAATTGTAAATTTGAAAACGTCATATATATGGAGAGTGTGAACTAATAATAGGAATTAAATAAAAGACAATAATTCATTTGTTCGAATTAAGGAGTGTGTATTTTTGTAGCGATTCTCTAGAAAAATATATTATATACTGCTTTCTAAAATGTGAAATATATAAAGAGAAAATTTTGTAATTATCAAAAAGTCAAAAATACTCTTATCATCAAAAGTAACAAAGAGATGAAGACAAATTTCTGTGTTTCAGAACTTCCTGAAACTGAAAAACAAAATTTTGTTATTATGACTGCCTACCACCTGTAACATAAAATTTAAAAAAAAAAACATCGAGAGTTGTCTCCTCCAAATTTTCTATCATACCCTCTTAAATAATCACAAATATTACTTTGTATAATATTGCAGTCCAATAATTACGGAATAACAATTTTTGGCGTGCATTTAACACTTTTACATATTTTATTGTATGAACCTTGGCAAGATTCTAATCCCTGACATGCAGTAATTATAACATCAGGAAATCGAATTTCTGTTTTATATGCGTCATTCCAAAGCAATTGAAGCAAAAAGACATAGATCTAGCTTTTAAATCGCAAAATCGCATGTTATATTTTATACATTTAAGTCATCGCAGCTTGGAACAATCGCGTTTACATGTTTCTGAAAGTACAGACAGAGAGACAGTCAACCTCATTTTGGATTTTGCTCCAAATTTGATAGTTGTCTACACTATTGATGTTTGATGTACTTTGTAGTTATTGCGCTAGCTTAAAATCGAACAGCATGGAAGAACAAGATGTCCAAGGACAAATATAGAAATCTTATACGGTTCCTGCAAGACAACGAGGAATTGATTTCAGACCCAATCCATGAATACATTTTCGTCTCGTATCTCAACCAAGCTCTTCTCCAGGATATATTAACTTCAGTAGAATTCATCCACTCATACTCCCCACCGAACTCCCCCTTCATCATCATAATATTGTATATAGTTATTTTTTCTGTGAACTGTATGTAAATTAATTTTTTTCTCAATACGTATTTCCACGAATATCCATTCAACAGACAGGGAACCCTAGAGATTCCAAGTTCGGAAATATTCGGTGGGAAAAGGCAGATAGACTACCTCTGTACTGATATTACAGAAAATTATTTCATAGATATCTACGAACTTGGTGTAGAGAAAGAATACCAAATTTCATGTGACTGTCTCAAAGTGTTTTTCTCTTATATTTGTCACAGACAGATATATTCCAGAAATGTGTATTTCTAACTAAAGGAAGTCTATTACAGGGAAATTCGTCAAATTCACGACTTAGATTTTTTCGACGATCACAATATTTTCTCTATACTTTGTACTACACTTTCTCTATACTCTGCACAATACTTTCTCTATACTTTGTACAACACTTTCTCAATACTATGTAAAACACTTTCATTATACTTTGTACAATACTTTCACTATACTTTTTAACATATTTTCTCTATACTTTGTACAATTTTTTCTGTACTGTGTATATACTTTCTCTATACTTTGTACAACACTTTCTCTATACTTTGTACAATACTTTATCTATACTTTGTGCACGAGAAATTGAAAAATGCTCAGTAGACGATTGAATTTGGATTTTACATCCAAATTACAACCAAATTCATTTTAGATTTCTATCAAATTGTAATTGAAATCTATTTACAGGAAGTCTGTCTGTCTGTCTGCTGGTAAAGGTAAGTGAACAGGCTAACTACAAAGCTCAAACATGTATGTAAATGAAATTTGGCAAGCAAATTTAGCATCTGAAATGCAGATTCTCGTCATATTTGAGCTCAAATCCTCACACCCACATTTATATGCATGTTTTTTCACATGCATATAAATGTGGGTATCTCAAGCATGCAATAATTTTGAAAGCAAACGAATTTTGAACAGAGTTTTACTGTATACCTATGTAAATGTTTTGACCAAACTCGTCAAAGAGATTCAGCGTTGGTCAGTCTATAACCCTATAGTTCAAAAGTAAAAAAAAAAGAAATTAACTATAATATCTTGTCACTAAAATTATAGCTCTGAGTGTAACTTTAGATCCACTTTTTTTTATAAATAACGTCCAGAATGCATATTCGGTTATATTTATTTACGATTCTAAGAAGCATGTACCGCTCATAAGTAGGACTCTGAAAAGCAAACTATGAGTACTCTTTGGGTTAATTACCTTGCTCATGATTAATAATTATAAGTGAGAATAGGAGAATCTAATGATACCTTATAAGAGAGTATGCAAGAAAGTTTCGGAAAGATTAATACAACCGATTTCCAAGACTAATAGATAAAGATTGGCGTAAATTATTTTGGGGGGAATGGATATTTTGGACAATTTTAAATTTGTTATATTTAACTGGATTCCCTAGACATTTATCTGGAATCATTTTAAAATAAATTTGCTCTGCTTTCCCTAGCGAGCTACTAATCACATACACTCCAAGTGAACGTCTATTTTTCTTGACTGCCATGTAAAACAGGAAAACTTTTCTTCGTAATTTTCAAGACAACGGGATGTTCTGCCATTAAGGGTTTTGAAGGAAAACCTATCCAGGCAATAAGTTTTATTATTTAGTAAAATTTTATAAGTTTAGGGGTAGTGATTATGTTAAATTTGATTATCTAAAAGAATAAAAAATTTGAAACACAGAAAAATATATTACAATTTTTTTTTCTGAGTCAGAGTTTTGATGCAAAAAGATTCGTCAAAATCCTGTATTTCTCTTTTTTCTTCTTTTTTTACGATTATAATATTTTTCCTTTGTGTACTTCGTAAATCTAAAGAAAAAATGAGCTATAAAACAGTAATAAACAATCTTAGTTATTTTGTATAGACATTTCTCTGAGGAGCGTAAAAAAAGTCAAAAAAATTTTCTCTAAAAAAATACGAAATTATTTTTATATATACAAAAGAAAAAAAACACAAAAAATGCAAATTTTAAAAAAATTTGAGCCATTAGTTAGTTTATAAGGATTTATCAAATTTCAAATGCTATCGATTTGCAAAACTAAAGATTTAGAAAGTCTTTTTTATAAAAATTGACAAAACTAGTATTTGTTATGTGTATGGTTGCATTTTGTTTAGGGCATCAAATAAAAATTCTTAAAGTTCTTCTTAGAGAAACGCTATCCAATCTCTAAAAACTTTTCCTTTTTCAACAAATACTGCTTTATAAAAACATACAGGTGAGTTTTATCCTGGCTACACCCTTAGACATTCCAAACATCATAATAAATTCAGTATTTGTAGAAAGATATCATAATACAATTTGTGATATCAATTATTGCAGAAATGGAGTGCATTTCTGCAATAATTGATTTGATTTCTCTGTATTCTTTCTTTTTTGTTTGTATTCTGATGATTTTTTATTTCTCTATTAGTTTAATTCTGGATGGAATACTTTAAAGTTTTGATTTCTAAATAATTGAAGAGAGACCATTTACAATACACGAAATATCAGATAAAAGTTTCAGAATTTTCCATCCAACTTTCGAGCATCTAAAACAATATACAAGAATCAGTACCAAACTGAATTGCTAAATAAATAAATAAAAGAACGTTTTTTTTTGTGTGTTATTTTGCCATGAAGCAACTCTAAATATACGAAGAACATTTGATCAAATGTTTGTCTGGAAAGTTTTGTTTAAATAAGAAAGCTTAATATTATTTAGCAATACTTATAACTCTAGAATATTTAGAAATCTATATATTTTCGATTACAATATAAAGATAAACACATATGGAATTTGATGATCTCTTGATAGTTCGGTTGGCAAATTTTTGGAACAAATCACAGAGGATTAAGCTATCGAAAAGCAATAATCAGCCTTTTCGAAAGATAATAACAAGCAAATAATATTTAAAAAATTAAAGTCCATTTCTACTTAGGTTAACAAAGATAAAATTTATTTTAATTAATTTTTTATTAAATAATCCCAATTAATATTAATAATTTATCAAAAAATTACTGATTTTTACAAGAAGCATTATTCACCTTCATACAAAAAAATCCTGAAATCCTAGCATTTTACCGATTGAGCTGCTACTTGTTGATTTCAATTTTCATTACAAACTGCTAAAACTCTATTTAAAGCATTAAAAATTATTTAAATATAATGAATGAATTTATATTTCAAAAAACTGTATTAACGTCGAATGTCATTCCCTACAAATTTTTAAAAAATGAATTTCAACTTGAGCGGAAGAATAAAAAGTATTTTATTAACGATTGAAAATTTGAACAAGATATACGAGGCATATTCGGAAAGTAAGTACCGTTTTTTAATAAATAGAACAAAACATTTTTTTTCAAACAAATTTTATTATTACATGAAAGACCAAACCTTAAACTATTTTTCTACGTAGTTTCCACCAATGTTCAAACACTTGTCGTAGCGAGTGACGAGTTTTCCTATACCTTCCTCGTAGAAACTTGCCGCCAACGATGATAAACACGACTAATTTGTCAACAACAATTTCGTACAACACAGTACGTGAAATTTGTGGAAATTCGTCTGAAAGTATCGTTATTGTGAATCGTCTGTTCTCTTTGATTTTTTCATCAACTTTCCGTATCAGATCGTCATTGACAAGAGAACGCCGACCACTCCGAGCCTCATCGTGAACATTTTTTCGACCTTCATTAAACATTCTAACCCACTTCCGTACCATTCCATCACTCATCACGTTTTCACCATACACTTCTTTAATTTCACGGTAAATTTCAGCCGGTTTCACATTTTTTGCGTTTAAAAACCGGATAACAGAACGAATCTCACAGTCGGCGGGATCAGTAATTGTCTTAAACATTTTAAACAAGCACAGCGAACTGGAAACACAACCTACAGCGTCCAAAATGGCGTCAGTTGAGAGTCAGTGAACAAGGAAGACTAGTGCACATGCGCAGAACGCCGATCGCAGTGCTGCAGCGGCAGTATAATGAAACGGTACTTACTTTCCGAATATGCCTCGTATATAGAGTGTGTGTGAACTAAATAGCATTAACTGGAAAAAAGTCACGACTGTTACTGAAATGATCACGGGATTCTTAACGAGTTAAAATGCCTTTTTTTTCTTGTCATAGCATATTAAAATAATCCTAGAATTGAGATTGATTTAAGAAAAGTTTTTTTAAATGTAACTGAGTAGATAAATTTAATTTACTTACTTAATTAATTTGGTAAATTAATATTTAAATAACAAATTAAGATACGCCATTTTGTGTGAAGTAAGGAACTGAAGCATCTTATGCCTTATTGAAAAAATTATCTGAGCTTATGCCATACATAAATTCATACCGAGATTTATGAATTCGATGGGAGCTTTTTTTTATAGCCCAGAAATAATTAAAACAAATATTTCCTTTCAAATATTCAACAAAACTGTTATTGCTAAAAATGAAACTTTATCTATATTGCTGGAAACCAGCAACGACATTAATTAAGTTCAAGACATATTGACGTTTCAAAATAATAGCAATGAGGTATCGGTTTTTATTATATGAATACTAATAGTAAATTTACAATAATCGAATGTTTCTGAAACATCTTTTGCTAATTTAACTAAACAGCAAATCATAGCGTCTTCTAACCAGAATTTATATTTCTGTAAGCATACAATATGATAAGGCAAAATTACAAATTATTCCCATTACTTCTTACCAAAATCAAAAAACTGCTCAATGCAACTATACGTACAAAGCTGTGAATGAGAATTATGAATCTACCTTTGCCACATTTTCCCTTCTATTTAATGTTGCACTTTTTTGGAACTTCAAAACCATTCCCTTTAAGCAAATTCTTAAAACAGAAAGACACTTGGAAAGAGAGATCAAGAGAATAAATAGTTTGTGGAAGTACAATGATATGATATTTTAATAGATAAATTGGCATCAGGTAGAATCTATAAAGCAGCTCTTGACTACAAGGAAGAAGCAAATCTCGACGGGAAGTTTCAGACGACTGTAATTAAGAGCAACGAGCATTACAATTAATTAAACAGGATGAAGCCTTTCATACCTATTATGTGACGTGATATCTTCACTTATTCTAGAAGGAATGACACACTTCATTTACATTTCGCTAACATTTTTAATATCAATGTATTTTATCAAGTTTTTTTAAAAAATTTATTAAACTTCTATTTGTGGGAATTTGAAAAAAAAAGTTTATTCACTAGTTATAAGCCTCTATTCACAAGCATAACATTTACAAATGCTGAATTCCGCAGTTGTGATGTTGTGTGGCGTGGGAAGGGGGTTGACAGCCCAGGTATCTTCCTCGTCATACGACTGCAGTTCAAAATTAGGAGGTCCGTCTGAAAATTGTTGCTTTACAAAGGGACGTTAATATAACTAAACTAAAAAGCTAAAATACAAATGCTGAGGGCGCGCATTTTTGTGTGAGGTTCTTCGCGTTTCAGTGCTTTGTGTTTTCAATAACTAAAAAAGCAGGAATCCCTCGAGGTTTGAAAATAATGTGTGTGTCTATAAAACATTATAAATTAGGATGATTGAGAAGTCTTCAAAAGAAGTGGATAGAAAAAAGAGAGGGGAGAATAGAAGCCCTCTTAACCTGCCTTCGATAACAGGAATCTGTTTTGAAAGAGTTCTTTTTCTCCCACCGAGTGTCAGGTTGGCTTCCCTGTGAAGAACTTGTAAGAGCAGAAGAAGGAGAGTGACAGAAAAATCGGACAATTCTTTTTTTAACATTGAATAAAAGACTTCCCTTTTCTTAACATAGTTTCACAAGAATGATTTTTGAAAATACCTGCGTATTTTCTTAGATAAGGAAGTTATTTTGGAATGAGTATTTATAAGGTTAATGTAATAATTTTTTGTTTGTAACTCTGCAATTTTCATGAGAAAAATAATTTTTATTTTAAATTATTTATTCCATACTGCTTCTCTTACAGAATATTTGTAGGTGGTATTTTATTAAATTTTTGTTCGTTGAGTTCATACCTTTGGAATTATATTTGTTTCTTTATGTACACGATAGCTCTAAAGAGCGGAGCTAAAAGTTTTCGAGAGGAACTTATGACTCGGTGGCCTACTGGTAAGATCTCGGCTTCGGAAGGGTCGGGTTTCAGGTTAGAGACTCGATTTCACCGAAGAACTGTTGTGTAAGCGGGTCTGGCACACGTTACATACGTCGAGGCCTAACATCCTCTTTCTGGTGTAGCATGTAAATCTGGAGAGAGGGGTGCAGTTCAGGCATCGCCCTCGTCATCTGACCGAGGCTGAGACGAGATTCGTCTCAGCATACCTTAAATGTCGCTTTGAAGCGGAGCTTTAATATATCTAAAATAAATTAAACTACAGCGTGGGGAATATACATAAAATTGCAATACAATAAATTTTGAAGAATATCCGTCAAAAGGACTGGCGGACATAAAAATATAAGCTTTATAACTTAAAAACTCAAAAATGTAGACTGCTGAAATTTAGTGAAAGTTTTATGATTAGAATTGGATAAATGTATAAGATGTTGCACCAAAAGTATCAATGGATTTATAATCTGTAGGTTTGTGTGTTCTTATATAATTGAATTCGGAAACTTAATGAAATAAATAAACGAAACTTGTTTCGTAGTTTTGAAGCCATAATTGCAGAAAAGGCACTGAATTTTTAATCCAACATCTTGAGAAAAAAAAGATCAAATTTATTTAACTAATTTCACAACTACGAAGTCACATATGAAATATTCTATATTATGAAAGCTTAGAAGAAATCTGAAATTTGGGTGCTATTATTGGTTATTAATGATAAAATAAGAGAGGGGGATTTATTTTCTTACTCTAACTTATCGAGATTCTTAAAACAATGATTTTGTGATTTTTTCCCCCTTTTTACAGAGGAGAAACATCAGAATAACTTTAAGATTCGGTGGCGTGTAAACTCTTTCTAATAAGCAATCATGAAAAAAGTTTATTTGCTTATCAGTGGCAACATCATTCCTCTTCTCAATGAGCGTTGTCAATATCTGCCTACAGGATACTCTATTCATCCATTCTTCTCAAAATCGAAAAGGGTTAATAGCGAGTCGGACGGGCTCTCAAGACACGACGGGACAGGATACGGGCTTCCTTTCGCAGGGCGGCTTCTCAATGGATGGGGCGGTCCCGGGCCCCTCGATCCCCATCCATCATGCTGGGACGTCAAAGGATTTGGTCCGGGCCCTAATCATCCGTCAAGATCAGTGGGAAAGACGATAAATAACCGGAGCTTGTTGACACTCGTGCTCCAGAAATATATCTTCCACCTTTTAAAGGACACCCTCGACGGAGGCCGGGACATTATTTCGGAATTTATCGTCCATTTCATGAAATGTAAAGGGAGCATTTCTCGTTTAAAATGTAAGATATGATCGAGTCCTAACCTTGAAAGGTGGCGTTGCTTTTGTTCCCGACGGCTGCTCTGGAACCAATCCATCAAACGCAGCTGTGATTTGGTTTCAGAATGGAATGATTATGATGATTTTCGAGGATAAACTGTTTTAAAATGCAGCTTTATGAATTTTCTCCCATCCACGGGACCTTCAGGGAATCGTATTTAATTTTAGATATATATCCCTTATTTTAGATGGTGATAGCCATTTAAAATATTAATAGCCAGTAACCCAAATTATTAATATTTATTAATAATTCGGTTATACGTACTAATTATGCCTTCAACTTTCATACGAAAGGAAACAGTATCACATACATTACATCTAAAATGAAGAAAGAAGGTGTGTGTGTGTGGAGGGGGAGGGTTAAAATGTGATTGAGTTTTTTATTTCACATTAAAGTACTCTATTTATCGAGTGTAATAAAAATGTTTCAAGATCTTTTTATCTTTAATGAAAACCTTTATAAAAAACTGTTTATTATAATAAACATGGTGCCTTAAAGATAGTCCTTTTAAATAATGGACCATTAAAGATAGACCTTTTAATAATCATGGTTCATTAAAAATAGACCTCTTTAAATAAACATGGTCCATTAATATGATGATCTCGTGTTCGCTTTACATCTGAAAGCGGGAGTGCAGTAGCTTCTGATGGTATGGACTCCTGAGCATCGCTTACACAGTTCCTTTTTACGGGGGGGGGGCACATTCACACAATTCATAAATGGTGTACAGAAAAACAACCATGCCCTAACCAGGACTCGAACCCGAGAGGCCCAGATGACGAGGAAGACGCGCTTCCTCAGTGCCGGGATGCCGGTCGTGTATTATGATAAACCTTTTTAAATAAGCATGGTCTCTTAAAGATAAACCTTTTAAATAAGCATGGTCTATGAAAGATAGACTTTTTAAATAAACATGGTCCATTAAAGACAGACCTTTTAAATAAACATTGTCCATTAAAAATAAACCTTTTTAATAAACATAGTCCATTAAAAATAAACTTTTTCAATAAACATGGTTCATTAAAGATATGTATGGATCTATAGAAAATCACGGTCATTCGAGACAATCAAAACTATCCAACTATACGTTCTGTACTGAAAAAGCACCAGGGTTGTGCTTTTAGCCTGGTGCTTTTTCAGTACAGAACGTAATTTTAAAATTAGCAAAATATCGTAATTTTAAATCCTCATTCGATAATGAGGATTTAAACATTAATTAATAACTAAAGAGGATTTTAGTTTTAAGTTTTGATTGTCTGTGTGAGTCTACTCTTAATTAATTTCAAAAAATTGGAAATCGAATGTAATTGAGAACGTTTCGACATTCTAGATTTACTCAGATTACTTGCTTAAAACCTTGATCGATAAATGTATTTAACTTCGTAATTCATGACACATCCTTTAGGCGATTATTTTTATTTATATATTAATATAACAGCTTTTGAGATGCAAAGGGCCTATAAAATTATTTTTGCATTTTGAATTATTTTTTATTCTCCCTGAATAACTAACAGTTTTAAAATTGAAGAATTCGATTCGCGAGTCAGACTCGTCACTGTATATGAAAGGGTTAATGTATGATGTTAATACGCTTAATATTAGAATTCTTTTATTCCAGAAAGAAAATCTGGCAATGTGTTTACGTAATTTAGAAACGACGATTTTTTACTTCTTTTGCATTAAAAAAAAATCTCGAACAATAATCAGAAAAGGATTCTTTACAAAAAGGATTTACTGGAAATTCAACCGCACGCTTCATTTTTGCATCCACTAATACATAGCATTACCGTGCAGTCTCCAACACATAATTTTCCTCTTTCAATACCAATTTAAACACTTTTACAGACTCATGCAAACAGCCGAGCTATCGACTTTTACGAAGAAAAACTGATGTTTCAGGCTGCTTTTACGAAACGCCAAATCTCTTATTAAAAAAAAAAGAAGAAGAACAGACTGTTGTATAAAAAAAGTTTAAAAATAAATTGTCCTAACACGGACTCCTTTTTTTTCTGGCGAGGACCATTAATCATCAGAGGGGGGTGCCAGTTTAAGAAGTAAAAAGAGAAAAAGAAAAGTAAGTCATAAATTCCCCCTCTTACCTACTAATGAGGTAGGCAGGAATGAGGTTTATAGTGCTCTTACCGATGGGGGGAGGGCTTATCGAGATCTTTGAAGAGCCGCATCCGAACCCTCATTCGGAAAGAGGCTTACAGATTTTTTTTTTCGCTGCTGTTCTCGTAGATGATATAAAATATGCTTCCCATCAATTTAGTAAGAATTCTTTCTTTTCAGGATAAAGGAGGAAATTTGCATGCATATAGTCTACATATTTTACATGCAGCCTGATCCTCGTGTAGCTCAGCAAGGCTCTTTCAGCTATCCTAGCTCTTTGCGATCCCAAAGAAATGGATAAATTGTCAGTTTTTGGGTTAGGCGTTGTTCTTTTCAAGCACAAATATTTGGATGACAAATGGCATCAATAGTGAGAATTGTATTTAGATTTAAAAAAGCTATATAATAATTTAATTGAAAGATATGCGCAATTCGAAGTCACTTGAAGAAGTTTGCGAAATTTTAATATTCAGAAGTTTGAAATATGTTAAGTTTCAGAATGTTTGAAATATGTTAAAAGTGGTACAATGCTACCACGAAGTTATAAGAAACAATAGAATTGCAATTACACTCATAAGAATACATATGATACCGCGGGCCAGGATACCTGGCTGATAAGGATTCGCATCCCTTGGGTTGCGAGTTGGCAGTCGAAGACTCTCTGCGTATAGGGAGGCTGTCTCAGCCACATAGATCACTAAGTCGACACAATCCCACTTGGGGTACTGGATCAGAGGTGATCGCTCTCTGATTCAGGTCTAAATTACGATCTGTGAATGAAATGAATTAATGAAGTTCATTCCCTGAATAGAGCTGGGATACATGAGAGCAGAGACGTACTCTTAGCTCTAAATAGCTCTACTGAAACAAAAGAAGCTAAACCTTGGCTTGAAATCGTTGATTTAGTGGGATTAAAAAAGACAAAGGCTATTAGTAGCCACAACAAATGATATCTTTTAGGAAAACATTAGATAATTAAATGAGGTATGAATGATGACTCATCTCCATTTAAAGATAAATCTGTAATAATGAAGAAAAAAATTGTCGTAGTATTTTGACAACTCTTCATACTTTCAATTTACGTAATTTCTGAAAGTATATTTTACCGTTTTTATCTGTAACTCTTAAAGTAGATAAGAGCAAGGTAATTCCTAAAAGTGATGAATTAGTTAATTAAAAATTGGGTACATAAACTTTGCATCAAAATGAAAAATCTTGACAGATTTTTGGACTGAATTAACAAATGGAAGATTGCTAACCTGAATGTTAATCCATATCCCTCTGAACCCGATGATTTTCAGAATGAACCGGGTAAAATTTGTATTTCATCTTTACACAAAAACTGTAGAAATCTATAAAATACTGGAAGAAATTTGTCTGCTGAAAATCTCCTGATTCGCACATGAAATTATGAGCGCTTTGCCAGCTGAAGACAGTTTAAATTTACTCGATCATTCTCTAAATAACCGTAATATTGCTTCAAGGTGAAACGTTAATCTAATTACAATCTGTATGGTTCCCGTTCGAAAACAAAATGGATGAATATTCGGCATGACAACCTAGTTAGCACCGCAAACATTCCATCCACCAATTTTCCAATATTTTTACACAATTTATCTTCCGCGTCGAACGATAGCAAAAAAATTAGTTTTCTCTTCTCTTTGAACATTGTAAAATTTCCGAAAACCCATTAAAACCACTTTTTACAAAAATACATTCCATGATTGCACACACTGAAGGGGGTATTTTAGAGCAACCATCCACTCTGCCTCCCCCCCTTCCATCATTTAGACACTCCGTCAGTTTAATTTAAAAAGCCGTGAAAAGTAAAACACGCCCTTAATTCTCCTAATACCGTCGCTCGGGGTCTCCCCGCCCATAAACGTAATTAAGTCAATTTGTTGCCGGGGTCGTAATCTAAGGGTGGTCCGCTAACCCTTATTTGCACCTACCGTATCGTCTGCCGCTTATATATAAGCGTCGTTAAAAGATTTCGGAATGTTTTATGGGAAGAGCACTTTTCAGAAATGGGGTCTTCTCAGAAAAATGGAAGCTTTGAAGGGAAGGACGATGGAATATTTACTTAGAAGTCAATAATTATTTAAAAAAGTTTTCGCAAACTATTTCGCTTGGAATAATGCTCATGACAGGAAAGAGTTCGTTATAGAGTACCGTAGATTTTGACAACTCAGCAATATTTTGTGTTAAAGAGAGCATGTTAATTCAATGAGATATAGGGAACTTGAAGCGAATATCATTAGTTTGTGAAAGCAGAGAAATTATTTTACTGCTTTTCACAATAATTATTTTTTAGAAGGAATTTAAAATGATTAGTCAATAATGAAAAAGGCATTTTCACCTAAATCCCATTATTATTAATATTCTACTATAAAAACACAATAAAAAAGATTAATAGTAAATCTGCAATGCATATTTCAATGTATCATGTCAGAGCATAATTTCTTGAGCGGCCAAACACCACGTGCTCGTGCAAATTTAATTATACTTTTATTCATCTTAATTGTTTCATTGAATGAGTCACTTTAGTTCTGCAAACGATAGAAAAAACTTTGTCTCGCCTTTATTGTTTAAAAAAAATACCCCGTTTCCTATTTATTTCATTTCATAAAATCACGTGCTCAAAATGACATTTTTCTAGGTTTTATTTGCGGTAGTCATGAACTTATTTTTTTAATCAGAGCTTTTGTAAACGAAATGGCAACGTGTTATTAAGACCTGATTTTTTGAGATGGTCGTGCAGATAATAATTGTTTTATTTTTCGCCAAAGAATTTTTGGTGACGCCAGAAACCTCATTCCCAAAGCAACATCGTGTTCTGACGTGATAAAATCACGAGTTCATTGCAGAATCTAAAAGTATTAGTATTAGAAAGTTAAGCTGTCTCTCGAGGCGTATGTACGAGGCACATATTTAATTCTTACTAGCCGCCTTTGACGGGCAACCAGTTCGCTAATCTAAATTTTAGATAAAATTTTCAATTAAACATTTTATGTAACTTATCTTTTAATCAACAAAATATTTTTAATTTTCAAATATTGGCAGTCACATAATTTTCTTATATTATTAAACAGGCCTTAAGCTGTAATTCATTCCTCTAACTTTCTTTCAATTTCCATAAAATTTCAACAGGAAATTAAAGTTGACTGCAATTAATATAAAGAAAAAATTTTTTACTGAAGACAAGAATTTTTTTTTAAAATAAGAAAGTTGAAAACAGAACCGTCCAGCCTTTAGTTCTTAAGTGTACTGTGGAATAATTTTCGTAATTTATGTAATATCTCAAGAATTATTCAACAGAAATTTATAATACTCATTATGAAATTCAGTTTTTAGTTTAATTTTCAAAGGGATTTATATAATGTGAGTAAGAATATTTTATTTTGTTTGAGTCTATAAATGTACTCCAAAAATTATGTAGTCAAAATTTTATACAATCATATCAGGAATCATATTATGCTAATATTCTTTTAATTTAAAATTTTAAATTCTGATCTCCTGGAACAGGGGTAGGGCGTCTTCCCGTGATCAGGGCGTCCTGGATTCGAATCTTGGTTCGGACATGGTTTTTCTCCATCTATTCTATTTGTGAAATGTGTAAATGCGCCCCACCCCATTTTAGAAAGGTTCTGTGCAAGCGAGTGTGATGCGTGAGTAGCTGAGACGTACTCTTTAGCCCTAGTTGGCTCTACTTAAAAATAAGAGACGCACCCTCGGCTTAAAATCGCTGCCTGCATCAGCGAGCTTGTCTATGACAAGTGCCATTAGAAACAACAACAGCAAACTTTTAAATAAGTGAACGAACGTTTCTATCCTTTGACATGAAATCTGAAAGATTTAGGAAGTTTAGAATATAATAGTTTAGAGCAATCAACACTTTCATCATCTTAAGCCAAATCACTCTTGAGAAACCTGGACACTAGTTGGAGTAATGTATTTTGAGATTGTTCATGAAGTGGTCTATTCTCGCCACTTTTAATTAAATAGTAATCAATTAATGAAACTATGGTTAAAATATTTTGTAAAGCATTAAAAACAGGAACCTAATTTAATAACCTAATTTATAAGCATTGAAAAAAGTATATATTTAAAACTTTAAAGTGTTGTAAAACTCATTTTATGCAATAATATTTTCAGAAGTGATCATGGGAAAACTCTGAAATTTTGCTTACCATTTAATTAGTTAAAATTCTAATTAAAAATGTTAAAAAAATAGCTCCGAGGTGCACATTTCCGAACTCCAATGTATTCATATGCTAAATTTGATAGCTGTAAAGGGAACGGGCAGCAGCTTGAACTATTGTCAGACAATTTAACTCTTCAAAATATTAAAATATTTTTTGGTATCAAAATCGTTCAATTATATGAAATTTTATATTCTAGTACATTAGAAAATGCACGAAGAATAATAGATAGCAAAACTTCTTTAGTACTTAAGTACTTAAACTCTTAGGTACTTAAGTACAAGAAATTAAAGATAAAATTCAAACAAGCGAAAAAAATTGGTAAAGGTTGTGCAAAGACACATACTTTATCTGTTTGGTACAACTACATCAGCATCTGTAAGGCCCATTTACATAGAAAAGACGTAGTTCGATAATACTGCTCATTTTCTCTTCCTCATGAGCCTCTATTCTTGCCTATTTGGTAGAATTTTATAAATGATCTTATTATCTTCTTTTAGAAAGAGTTTATTTGAAAGGCGTGGAGTTTATACGGATCAGGGGTCATCTAGAAAGAGCTTATCGGAAAAGGGTAGAGTTTATACGAACACCCATCTAAATCCTCGATCAATCTGCCTCAATCATAAAATTCCAAGCATGTGCATCATTATTTCCTTAAATTTACTTCTTATTGTTAAGTAATGATGTATTAATAAAACATATTAAAAATAATGTATTTCAGTGTTTGTGCTTACTAGTTTTGTATTCATTCTGCTAAACTTACTCATTCTTACTTTTACAGTCATGATGCCGGCTTTCTGCACAGAGGTAGCGCATCTTCCTCGCTTTCTGAAAGTCCCAGGTTCGCGTCCCGGTTCGGGCATGGTTGTTCTTCTGTGTGCTATCTGTCAGATGTGTGAATGTGCCCTCTCTGTAAAAAGGGGCTGTGCAAACAAATGTGGTGCGTGTGTCGTACTCTTGGCCTTAATTGACGCTACTTCAAAAACAAGAGACGCTCCTTTCGGCTTAAATCTGCCGCTGTAACAGCGGGGGCCTTGTCCAGGCAAGTGCCATAAGTAACAACAACAACAGCCATGATAATATTCTTTACTACAATGCTTGATCAATTATGGATTTGGATATCATTATTGAATGTGTATTCAGTTTTTACTAATGACTTCCTATCAGTTCTTCGGCGATTAGCTGTTCATTCTCTTCTATGCATTTAAAACAACTGGCCTTAACAAACAGCCAACAACGCAATCAAAGCCATTCCACCAGCTCCTTTAATTTTTTTCATATAAAACGTAATGTCATCTTGATCATCAAACATCAGTAACGGTTTATTTTTGAGAAAATTACCAAAGACTCTATTTCACTACACTTTCTCTAAAAGAAAAACCCATGACAGTCACAACTATAAAATAGCTAATGTATCGACTTCGTCAATTTTAAATGAAAATTCATGAACTCCTGGAAGTGTCATTTGGGGTTGTCTGTACCCCTCCGCTTCCATTTCAGAACGATACTGTCATTAAAACGCCAGGGGACAAAACATAAAGGCGTTTATGGTTCTCTTTCAAGAAATATGATATAGGAGCAAATAAAAGTGTCAGCGGTTGTTTTTGTTATTTCTAATGGTACTTGCTATGGACACACTTCGCCATGGCATCAGCGAGTTTTAAGTCGAAAGGAGCGTCTCTTGTTTTAAAGTAGAGCCAACTAGGACAAAAATGTACGTCTTGGCAACTCATGCATCACATTATCTTGCACAAAACCTTTTTATAAGGTGGTAGGGCACATTTACACATCCCGCAAATAGAACAGATAAAGAACAACCATTCCCGAACCGGGACTCGAACCCGGGAGGCCCAGCTCACGTTGAAGACGCGCTGCCCCAATGGCAGGATTTCGGTGTTGTTTTTGTTGCTGCTGCTTATTTTATTTGTCACTGACAAGTCCGCTATCGATGTCAGCGATTTTTAAACCAAGTTTTAGTGTCTCTTGTCTCAGTAGCGCCATCTAGAAAACCAAGAGTAAAGAATCATTTACTTGGCGCCATTTATTCTTATGTGCCACTTCGTTCTTACCTATGAAACAAGGCTCAAAATGAAAACACCAGTCCCTTAATAACTTTAGCATTGCTTGAAAGTGTAGGTCAGTCCAACAAGTCAGTGGTTGAGCTCTCCATTAACGACACACTTCCGATATTTCTATAATGAAAAAAAAAGTAAAATTGCAGTCCACTTGGCCAGTGAAGTAGGTCCTCGACCATTAATCTCGTTGAAAATAGTAAATCTCCCGCGCTCGCTGCTTCGCCAATGATTGATCATTTCACAGATATGTCTCGGTTCGAGGACGAGGGAAGGAAATTTATTGTGACGTAAGAATATGTTTTATTGATGGTCCAATAAGTTAAAAAGGAAACGAAAAAGCTCCCCTGTGGCTGCAGTGCTGCAAACAATTGTAATAACAAATCGATAACTTGTTTTGATAACGATGTTTTCGGTAAAAAAACTCATCGACAACTGTCGTGGTAATGTTTGCCTTTTCTATTTCTTAAGACATCACTTGACCGCATATTTATTTTTATCCTTACGTATGATGCACATACGTAATAGAATAGAATCGCTTTAATTTCATTTTTTATGACTTGTTCCATTATTAGCATAAACAATTATTCATGTTTTTGGCAGTTACAGTTTTGGCATTTTAGATTTATTTATGCCGGCTTTCTCGCACAGAGGTAGTGCGTCTTCCTCTAGGGCATAATTGTTTTTCCGTGTTCTATCTGTGAGATGTGTGAATATGTGTATATATCTCATATATGTAGTATAGAGGAAATATTACCGGCGTCCTGGCACAGAGGAAGCGAGTCTTCCTCGTGTTCTGGGGTACTGGGTTTGAGTTTCGGTTCGGGCTTGGTTATTCTTCTGTGTGCTATCTGTGACTGGGCCACGCCTGTAAAAAGGTGCTGTTCAAGCGAATGTGATGAGTGTGCAGCCAAAGTCGTACTCTTCGGCCTTTTTGACGCTACTTGAAACAAAAGACACACATTCTTTGGCTTAAAATCTACTGATGTATCAGCGGGGCTTGTCCATGGCAAGTGCCATAAGCAACAACAAGATTTATTTATTTCTACGATATATATATATGCACTGCGTTACATCAGGAAAAAAAGAGAGTAACTTGAAGAAAAATGAATATAAACTATTCATTATTTTGATAGAAGAAAAAAGTGAAATAAACCTCATGAAATTTGTTTTTTTTAAACGAAAAACAACTGTTTTCATCTTTGCTTCTTCTCTGATCACCTTTAGAGTCGAATGTCTTTACATTCCATTGCGTATATGCCATTGTTTGAAAATAATAGAATCGAATCCATTTGCATTCTGTTGCGCATGTGCCCTTTGTTTGAAAGTAATTGAGTCGAATGCATTTACATTCTTTTACGTATATGCCATGGCTTAAAAGTGAAAATATAATATATTGAATAACTGGAGAATGGAGATGAATTCTAAAAATATATGTCACGATTCTATAATTTGCATGATACTAAGTTTCATTTAGGAGGATGCATGAATTAAGCTTTTACGTGTCCAAATTTATATGTTTCCTGACATCTTCTTTGAACGAGACCGTAATAGATACATCTTTAACATTAACTCAAATGTTATTGTCTGCAAATTTAATCATAAATAAATAAAGTCTAGGAGTTATAAAATCTTCAAAACATGCACGAGCCAGATTCAGTAATGGAATGGAAATAAAACTTTAAGCTAGTTTAATTTCTGAGACATTTAATAGCTGCATTAATGAATTAATAAAAAGATGTGGTCATTATTAGTTTTATTTATGACAAAGTGTTGATATTCGGAGCAGAGAAAATTACTTTAGAATATAGCATTATTAATATATTTTTGTTTCTAATTTTCTTAATTTTGATAGAAACATAATTTCCTCTTTCAGTCTTCATAATGGGTTTTTCTGTTTATTACAGTGAAAGTCAATGAGATGAGTTTTAAAAATTTTAATAAATATTTATAATTTTAAAAAAATGATTATCTGTAATTATTTAACTGACTACCGATTTGAATGACAAGCGATTTACATTAAACATAAAAAAACCCTTTAAAACGAAAAATAGTAACATATTATATTATGCAAATATGTATAATGTATACTAATTATTATAATAATACATTATATTTATATTTAAAAATAATAACATATAAAAAATCCAAATAAAGACAAAGTCATTATACGTAAATACATATTTTGCACACATACTATAGTTATTATTTAATAAATCATTTGTATTATATACTTTAATGCATAATATTTGCAGACAGACATATTGTGTCTTAAAATAAATCTGACAACCAATTTTTAAAAAATAAATTTAAAAAAATACATTTCTCCCAAAGAGAGATACTTGCAAATTGAACCAATTTAAGTTTACGGAAAGTAATTTAATCACAAAATTTGAATAAGAGTTAAGAAATTATTTATTGTTCCAGTTTTTTTATTAACATAAAAGTGGACAATAATAAGTGAAGAGTTGAATGGTTCGAAACAGAACTGAACCTTGCTATACATTTTTTTCTGTCATTAGAAATTAAAATGAGTCACTATAAGACGACATTCAAACGAATTGCCCTCAACGATTACAAACGTAACTAAAAAAATTTATACATACGCTGATGATAATTCTATCTCATAATATACATTTTTAAATGATGTCATTTCCTCTTTCTTCTGTGTAAGAATTGTACATTTTTAGAAGGACCATAAACTCCACAAGTTTTAATTTCAGAATTCCGATCAGAGTAAATACATGTAGAAAACAGAGTGTATACTTTGGACACTTTTCTGTAAGCAGATAAAAACATATTCACACATAACAACAATTTAAATATCAATAAATAATATCCCTCAAACTTTATTTATTTAAATCGCTGCATTTAAAAGGTATTATATATGTATTGTATACGATGTAAATCGCATTTAAGTTACGACGTTTACTCTCTTGTGATTGTACTAGGCGGCAAACCATCACCAAGTTGGTGATTATGATACAAAATCTATTGTGTATGTACAGTCTAGATGCTAAAATTATGTAACAAATTTTGCTTATCTAGTTTATTGTATTATTATCGTAGCTACAATGTTCGCTTGCACTAACTTCCTGTGAACGAGTTTTATTGAAAATTTGATAGAAATCTAAATGGCGTTTTCTTTTCTTCCCAAATTTCATTTGTTAAGCTCAGAGGATTTTCGAGTGTCTTGTTGACACAGTGACAGACAGGAAGAAGTTTTTGTAATCAGAGAGTCCGTGATGTCGTAAACTTGAGATCGAATTTTTGATGATGGCAATACATTTTGTATATGAAAAATTAAAAAATACATAAATGAAGTATTTAAAAAAAATAACACAAAATAGGAATACAAATTTTACATTCAGTAATGCTTTCCAGTTTTCAATTTCTCTTCTATCGATTAAAATAAAAGTATGGAGGAAAAAAAAACATGGACGTTTTTCAACAAATTAGTAAAAACATCATTTTGAATAAATTTTATTTGAATTTACTGCTACATAAAGAATGTAAACATTTTATCTAGGACAAAGATAATTACGATATTATTTATTTTCGAATAATCAATAAAAATAATTAGAATAAAAGTAAAAAAACGCATCTTGTAAATAAAAACCTTAATTAAAAGCAGAGTTCCGTGTCTTAATTATGCTGTTAAGACACATAAACATTAGTTTAGTATGCAGACAGATATTCTCTTTCATTTATTCAGTACAATTTTAAACATTAATGTTAGTATTATAATTAATTTTTTTAGAAAACTTTTTTTTTAATTTTGATTTCGTATCAAAGAATTATATTAGAGAATGGGCATATTCTCATTTGAAATATGCACACTTTCAAATGGGTATAATTATGCTCTTATACCAAGTATACACACTTTCAAATGAGGATAACTATGCACTCATACGTAGTATACCTACTTTCAAATGAGAATAATTATGTCCTTATATGATGTATACTTCCATAACAAATATATTATGAAACAAGAGTACGAGATGATTAAAATTCATTCTCGGTATTGTTTTAAACTTGATATTTTTCGCGTCTGTGAAGATGGTATTTTGCAAACGGTTTTTCAATCACTTCCAGATGCTTAAGAAGAGCCTTTCCAAACCTTTTTTGTATCATGTCCCACTTTAACCTTTATAAAGTTTTCACGCCCTCCTCTTATGTAACGTGAATAATATTTAACATTAAAAAATTGATTTGTTGACTTGAGAAACGTAAATGATGGATTCTAGGAATAAATCACTATGAAATTGTTAACAAAACACAGTAAGTAAAATTTTGAAACATATAATAAAACATTCAAATTGAAATTCCAAATAATTTTAACACTGATTTTTTATATTATGTTTTTAATTTAGTGAGATCCTTGTGTTTGATGCTTGCTGTTCAGAGATTTTATGTTAGTTTCTAATTTGGTTAGTTTTAGTCTCAAATCTCCACGTTGTGTTCTTTTTTTAAAATCAATAAATCATTTGGCGTAAATAATTTACAGCACTAAATCAACGTTTAGCTAAAAAGGAAGATGGAAACGGTAGTAATAGTTTTCTTTCACATTTGGTTGAGTTTGGGTATTTGATTTCCATTTTCTCATAAAGCCATGCCACCACATCTTTTATGCTAAAACTTTATTAAACTTTACTAAATAAAGTTTTAACCGAGTCATCCCCTCCGCAGAAGTTGTCTTGACGCCGCCAATCACCCAGTTGATATTTTGATCTCGTCAAACGAAATTATCAATAATTATTATTTAAAAATTTGCCTTTTTTTTTGTAAAATTTGGCACCGATATTTAGCATTGCATTTAACTTGCCTAGAGTTAAAGGTGTATCAAGTCCATTTTACATTTACCCCCCTGCAAAACGGCCCCCCTCATAGGACGTGGGCCTAACGTTGGAAAACACTGCTCTAGAATTTTGAAATAACAATACAAAATTTTAATATTTTTGAAGTGCAATTATCAATTAATTGATTCTTTAAATGGCTATGTAGAACCAATGGCAACACCTGAAGGAAATCTGTAAAAAAAAATTAACTAATTAAAAATATTCAACACAATATTCTTGAAACACCAATATTTTAAATAAAAAAGAATTGCGCTCCAATCAATGGAATCTATCTCTAAAATTAACTGATTTATGAATATCTGAATATTACTATTCAATAAAAATCGGGCGATTTTAGATCAATTTATCGACCGTCTCTAAGATTATACATAATTAGCTACCAGGATTTCTCAAGAATGATTGGCCTAGGATTATGTAAGCATTGATTGTTTAAACGTTTCTATTCAAAACTTCATAAATCGATCATATTTGATAGCAAAAGAGAGTACCTTTCAATTGCTTATTTAAAAACTACAATGTCAAGACTAATTCGCAGAATATGCTCTTTTAGGATCAAAGAACTGTATAAAATTTAGATTTTATTATTTTTTAAAAAAATATCTATGAATAGAAACCAAATAAAAATATTTTTAATGTCATGTAAATCTCTTTGAAAGAAAAAACAAAATCTGAGTTTTATGACGAATCTGAGAAATTTTTGTAAAATAATTCTTACTGAACGACACAATTTATGAAAATTATTCTGTTGTGTACGTAAGAGTTAAATGCTGAACAATTCTGTTTTCAATACCCACATTTAAAAACATGCGCAGTTTCAGTAAAAAATATTCTTAATATTGAATGAAGTTTAATCATTCCCACTTTGATTTAAAGTTGGAATTTTAAGAGCGCTGACAGGAAATCAAACAGATTTGTAGCATATTATGACTTAAGGCCGTTTTAATACGATGAGTGAATTATATGGCTATCAGCATTTGAAGCTTAAAATATGTCGAAGCAGTTAAAGACACACAAAATATTTTTGCGCAACTTGAAATATTAACGAGTAATGAGATCGGCGAACAGGCTGTCGCCACTGGCGGATAGTATCTATAATATTAATAATACTTGAAGAAAGATAATAATTACATTGTATTGACTTATTTAAATATTAACTAAAAAAAGAAAAGAAAGACAATAAGAGAGAGAATTTTGGTGTTGAGTTTATTTTATTTTCAGGGTTGATGATTAAAATGATATTAACATTAAATACTATTGAATGCATCTATTAGTAGAGTCCGAAAGGAGATGTAATCCTATTACGATGTCGCTGTATTCCAGAGATTTCATCTTCGGCAATGTCTTTAAAGTTATGTCATTTCCATTTCATTCCTTACAGATGCGTAAGTCACAAGTCAGGTAACCGCATGCGGTCATTTAAGTCAAGCCAGGGTACAGAAAAGTCCATAATCGGGAAAAATAATCACAAATATTTACAAAGCAATAAAAGAAGTCCGCAAGGTGAAAATATATAAATACAAACAGAAGATATACACAAAATAAATCTATGTACACTATATAAAAATTAGGTTTCCATGACTTCGTTTCTTTTGATGTCTACCAAAATTCTATTTCTAAATTCGGAGGAATTGATTTTCAAAGTAAAAGTGGATATTATAGAAATGCTGGGAACTTTAGAATAAGGATAAGATAGACAAATTGCTATTTCAGATAATTCGAAGATATTTTTGTCGTTGCCTTCAATCAATATGAAATAATGTTTTCAGTCTGTATCCATTGAGGACTCCAAATGATGACAGATTCACTTGACGCTTTTCAAAGTTTCCATGATCTTTGGCTGAAGCTGTCAACGGTAATGCTGTAAAATGTCTATTATCTTTGTAGCAGAACAGGCAACGTTGAATGATATCAGATTCTTTTGCAGGTTGCTATTGAAGAAGTATCGTTGGGATTTCTATAGCTCCTTTCAGTTGAGAAATTCCTGAGGCTTTAGAAACCGTTCTATACATGCAGAAATCTCATCTGGTTCAAGAAATTGAAGATCATCCAGAGGATGCATGAATGTAATATACTCAAAAAATGCATTTATAAAGGGATTTATGGGCATTGTAGTGATAGGCGGCTCTGGTTGAAGCAGGTTAGCAACCTTGTCGATAGTCGAATCATGTTCAGCTTATTGCTCATTAAATTGAGTCATAGTTTCATCGACAGAAGTGGCTGCTTCTGCTTTTTCAATACGTTGTTTGTAATCCATCGATGTTTGGCATCCAACCTGCTTTCTGCTTAGTTCCTCCATAATGGCATTTTTAATCATCAGAACAAATGGCAAGAAAAAGATGCATGAAACCCAGTCGTTTAACCAAAAGACTTGAAAATAAGTCCAAAGGAAAGTGCACAAAGAAGCAAATTCCACTATTTTCATTTTCAACGACGGAAGTTTTTTCTTCCAAGAAAAGTCAGTATTCAGAAGCGCTCAAATTAAATACGACGCTTTACACAAGCTGATTAAACTTGAAAATGCTGATTTTAACAATGATAGAGTTAAATCGATTCTCTCTGTTTAAAAATGCATTGTTAACTCTATTATAACAATACAGTAAATTCTGCATTTAACAACGTAACAAACAATGTATATAATAATTCAAGAAATAATTAGTGTAACAGTACGAGCAGACACGTTATTACATTTACCAAAAAGATAAAGCAAATTATTTTACTAATCTTTGCTGTTACTTGCACCTATAATAAAGCTTCAACGTGAGTGTGTTGGTGCTCTAAAGAACAGACTGTTCTACCTTCAGCTACCAAATTTGGCGGCACATATATGCTTTAAAGACCGGGAATGGGGAACTCGGAGAGATTTTTTCGAATTTTTAATTAGAATTTTTATTAATAAAAAGTTAAACTCAATTATGGAGTTTTTCTGCATGAACTTTTGAAAATATCTCAGGCCAGAATTAATTTTTACATCATAATAAAATCCAAAAATTAATCTTTTCAAAAATAATGTTTTAATTAACAAATTAAATTTATATTTTTAATAAATGTTTTTAAAATAATTGAATTATATTTTTCAATAAATGATTTCGGGCAAAATAAAAAACAAAATTTAAACTGCATGAGCACGCTGCACGTTTAATGAGAGGAAAAAAATAGCTTGTCATAATATTGAGAAAAGCTCAAATTAAAAATAAGTTAAAAATCATTCCAAATTATTTTATACAATTGTTATTTTCAGCACGTGCTTGTATAAAATTAAATAAATACGAAGCATGATATTTTTGTGAACAGTAAAGGCAAGGAAAGGAATTCTATGATCTTTTACTATACCAATATTGGTAATTCAATAAAACAGTTTTCTTTAAAGCTAATATGACTTACTATGTAAAAAATATCTACTCTAATCAGGATCCAACAGCCAATTTGTAAAGTTTTAATAACAGTTATGCAAATGTTGAAGAATGGTCTAAATGAAATAAATAATTATATTTTATATAATTTAAATCAATAAATGCTGAAGAATTACGAATTTTTAATTTTTACTTATATCATTTGCCCTGTGAATCATACTTCAAAATATTTTTAAGAAGCTAATATTTAAAATAAAAAGAGTTGCACTTCAATCAATTAAATCAATCACTACAGCTTATAGACTTTAAACTTCACTATTTTATAAAAACGGGTCATTATAGATCCCTTCTTCGACCGTCTGAACGAACCCAATCTTCGCCAAGAGTTTCTCAAGAGTGATTGGCTTAGATTATGTATTATGTAAATGTTGTTTTTTCTAATATTGTAACATTCAAAACTTAATAAATTGATCAGATTTTAACTCAGAAAATAGAAACGTTTATTTATTTATTTAAAAGCCGGATAGTCAAGAATATTTTTCAGAATATGATTCCTTAAAACTGAATGACTCTTTAAAATTTAAACTTCATAAATTTTGATATATATTTATTAACCGTAAATAATATTATCATTGATAGCGTTTATATCTTTTTAAAAATAAAACCAATAGCTGAATTTTTCTTTGAATCCATGACATTTTTGTGAATAATTTTTTGAGATATTATAAATTATGAAAATTATTTTGCAGTACACGTAAGATTTTAATGCCGAATGATTATGCTTTCAATTCTCGTATTTTCCATTTAAAAAATGCTGGAATTCAATAAAAAAAGTCTTTATATTAATTTTTGTTTCATTATTTCCCCTTTAATTTAAAATTGAATATAACGGGCATTATAGAAAATTAGTGACAGATGCGTAAAACAATGAACAAAACTCCTTAAGGTCAGGGTATGTAATAAAAAGTAAATAATATGACTGCCAAAATTTCAAGCTTAAAAATATTTTGATGAAAAACCTATTATGAGAACAAGTTACATGAAAAAATTAATTGAACAATTTGAGAGCATTAATCTTGGCGAACCGAATGGTAGCCAAAAATAAAAATACAGAAAAAAAATTTTAATAAGAAATTCTACTTTTAATACATAAAAAAATCTATGTTTTTAAAAAAATTAGTAATTTATTTTCAAATTACAGATGTTTTTTCCTTTTACCAAAAAGCTAAAAAAAAAGTTGGCATGTATTTCAAGCCTGGTGATGGCTAACCGTTTAAAACGATTGTTGCAATTTCATTTTTTTCCACTATCAAAAAATTAATTTAAAAAAATGCGGACAATATTAAACATATGGCTGGGAAAAAAACCCAAATTCATCAGAACGATACGTCAACAGAAACTGCACGTCAGAGCAGCTGTCAAGGAACGGAGACACTTTTCACCTTTGCAAGAAAATTTTTAAACAATGCAAAATAAAATTATTTATACTTTTAGAATTCATACTTGTTGAATGTGCATTAACTTGTCAAGCCATTAAATGAGCGTTTCATAGCTAATTTTACTGGTAGAAGTCTTTCTCTCTTTGTTTTCTTTGACATTTCAGACGTACTATTTCCAATGTCAAAATAATAATTTAAAAAAAAAACAATGTTTAAATATCTCTTATTTTAAGCGCATTCAAGTAAAATGTCTTAATAGTCATTTTAAGAAATTGGAAATTTCTCGACGCAAAGAAAAATTATCAAGATTTCAATTGCAAATGATTGGAATTTTTTGACTAGCTAATTCTATATCCAATAAAAAAATTAAGGAAACGCAAGTCAAACGCTTTGTTTTTATTATAAAAGCATGAAAAAAATATTTTTAATGACAAATCGAATAATATTCAAGATTCATAATTACAAAGAAGTAAGCTCACAAAAAATAATCCCAAGAAGATTCACTAAAATTAGCATGGTATATGAGAGTAGGTTTTATTTATTAAAATAACTGTCAAATAAAATATCAAAATGAAATTTGCTATGCATATTTCAATGTATCATGTCGGAACATCATTTCTTGAACGGCCAAGCACCACGTGCTCGTGCAAGTTAAATTATATATTTTTATTCATTTTAATGGTTTCTTTGAATGAGTCGCTTTAGTATTGCGAACGATCCAAAAAAACTTTGTCTCGCATTTATTGTTTTAAAAAATCACATTTCCTATTTAAATCATTTCATATAATCACGTGATCAAAATTATATATTTCTAGGTTTTATTTACTGTATTCCTTAACTGTTTTTTTAATTAGAGTTTGGGTAAATGAAATGGCAACGCGTTATTAAAAGCTGATTTTTTAAGATACTCGTGCAGATAATAATTTTTATTTTTTGCCTGTGGATTAACATTTTTATTTTTCACCTACGGATTTTTATAGACGCCAAAAACCTCATCCCAAAACCAACATCGTGTTTTGACATGATCAAAATAATGTTGCTGTAACGTTTCGTTTATTTTTCTCACGTGATAATTGGTGTTTCGGCTAGTTTCTGGTGTTTTCCCACATATAGTTAAGTACCTAGTGATCTTCAGATGCGGATCCTTTTTACCAATAGAGTCATTATGGTAAAAAAGACTATTTTTACAACCAGGTGAAAAACTACTGATGGATATCTCGTCATTTTAAATAACTATATCATGTCTTAAAGGGAGAAGAACGTCAAAACATTAAACCTTTTTTTTCCTTTATGATAGGACTCCTCAAATCTTTAAGAAACGATCAATCACCAGCAACAACTGTCATTAAGTGTAGAAGTCAGGTAGACTTTAGTCCGTATTAGCTGCGAATTGATTATAATTAACATGTGTTCGGTAAGGGTCAGACACAAAGACACAGATTGCCACGTTCAACTGCAGACCATGTAGGATTCATAACTGATCAGCTATTGGTCGATAGGGAACTCAAGTTAACCTATGAGAAAATCAAAGGTGAAGATCTGACGGAAATCAAATGCAGTAATTTTGTTTAGAAAAAAAGAGAAGTGGAAGAGCAGCGTGATTCTTGAAGGAGATTTCTATGAGATGTCAGTGTCTATAGAAGGTGTTCCTGATTTTGCGAGAAACTCGGCGTGATTCGGTTTTCTGTTAGGATCCACCCGATTAAGATCGGTGGATTTCTGGAGAGACTTCTGGATCATCTGTTTGAACTAAAGACTTGATAGCGTTTTTTGGTGACTTATTATATAATTTTATAAAGGATTTATTTCATGACTAAACTTTTAACTGTTGTGTGAATTGTGTAAATAATACTATTCTAGATGAGAATAAGTTGTTTTTGCGAACATATATAAAATTGTGAATAAAAGAATTGTTTTGTTACGCTACTATCTTATTCGATCGGTCGGGATCAAGAAATTACGTCGCATAACTTGAATATTTAAAATAAAAAAAATAGATAAATAATAATAATTTTATGTATTATAACCTCTGAAGATAATATTATTGCTCAGAAAAAAAGTATGATGATGACGTATCTGCTTTACAACGGAAAGGAGGGGCGCAGTAGCTTCTAAGGGTATGGACCTCTGAGCACCCGAGGGCAGAAATCTGATTTCAAGCTCACATGAAGACTACACACTTAATATATTCGCTTGCACGGCCCCTTTTTACAGGGGGATGCATTCACTCACCTCACAGATAGAGCATAAAAGAACAACTATGCCTTGGGCGGGACTCAAACTAGGGATGCCCAGATCACGAGGACGACGCGCTTTCTCTGTGCAAGGTCACCAGTAGAAAAAATATATAAATGGATTTAATAATGTTTGTAAATATTACTGCATAAGGTTTCATATGTTTGTCAGAGATGTAAAGAAAGCGTATTTAGAGGAAAAGGCAAAAATTTCTCAATCATAGCAGATTATATTATAATCATTGTTAAAAAAATAACTTGAATGTTTTCAACTTTTCAAAACGAGACAAATTATATTTTTCTATGATCAGGGAAATGCCTTCTATTTGGTTAGACAAAACCTGAAAAATCCGTTTTTTGAAAGTACAAACCTTTCCAGCTCTTTTCTGAAGATCAAGAAAATTTGTCAGGCAAAATATACAGGGCCTTGATGTTAAAAAAAAAGCACCAAAATTCTGCTTTTTAGAATTTTCAATACCTTAATTTTCAATACCTATCTATACTAGATCTTACGAGGAGGTAAAAAAAATATGTATAAATAGTTTTTTTTTATTTTAACATTGACTATAAGAAAAAAAAAGGAACAATGCCCCCCACTAAAGCCACGGCTAAAAACTAAAAATTAAAAATATATATTTCAAATCTTTCCAACAAATTAAATGAAGTTTTAAAATGAATTCTAATTTGTATAAATTATTTAGGAACTACACTTTTTTTTCGTATAAAAAAATAACCAACTGCAAAGGAGATAAAAAAAGAAACTTTCTAAGAAACTTAACTGACAAAGAAAAGAGCCTTTCACTCAGAGGCATACGTTCTGAAAAAAGAAAAAAAAAGTTGCCATCAGGCTCTCCCTGTCAGCGAGCTACCTCGGCGACAGAGCCGCTGGTTACTTTTGATTAGGGGAGACGTCCCCTGAGGGGATGGTCGGCAGGAACATTCCATTTTCCCGTCCGCATCCCCTTGGGATTAAGGAGATGCGATGTGTTGTGGCAACTAATCTCAGTTTAGTCTCGTGGTTTGTAGGAGGGAAGTGATGTGTGCCCGGAATCTTAAGGAGGGTCTCCTACCCAAAGCATAAGGGGAGGTGGCCCCTGGAGAAAATAGGGTAGGCCGACTGTTGATGTTTTATGGGCACTAAATGCTGGCCCCTTTTTTATCTTTTGCTTCGAGCTTGAAAAGGTGGGAGTAGGGGGCTCTTTTTATCTCACACTTTGGCATATAAAAGCGTGCTCAAGTCGTTTTGCGATAGAAAAATTGGATGCCAATGAAATAGTTTTCAGAGGTTATCTCAACGTCTATTAGGTCTCCTTTTTTTCTTGAAGAAGAACAGTAATCGATATTTCGGACTCAAACAAAAAGATTTTCTCTGCGCCCTCAATGGTTCCTTAGTCATGGAAATATTTACACAAACAGGGATTTTTAACTTTGTGTCCTAGAGATTCGAAGCTCGCGGATATTCGGTGGAGAAAGAAAGAATGTGGATTGACCATTACATATAACTAACAGAGAAATTCTGTATTACGAGGAAAATCTCTTTCGATATTCTAATGCAAAATACTGCCTGACTCTATTTTTTATGGATTTAATCTGAAATTTACCAGGTGCTCATAATTTTAAAAATTGGAACGATAAGAACATTTATAAATCCAAATTTTTACGTTTTCCAGTTATCCAATTTATACAGCTCTAATAGTAATACCTATGAAATTTAACTCAATGTTGCATTTTGATAAAATTTTAAATAAAAATCTATCATAACGATTTTCGATGGATTTGATCCAAAATCTACAATATAGGTTTTTAAAAAAAATTCTTGGAATAAACCCACGACAGATTAGTAGAGTTAGGGATTAGTAGAGAGACTTTCAGTTTTGACGATATTTTGATGTAAAAAGTGTATACTTGGACCATTCTTTCCTTTTTATTCTGTATTTGATAATCATTATTTCTATTTTTTTTTCAAACAAGCAGGCTCAGAACATAGAGATTCATCATATTCTGGAATGCCAATTTTTGATGGCTGAATTTTTTTTTCTATTTTTTGGATTCTTACAAGAGAAATCAAAAATTTATTAAAAGATTCCGTTTCTGGGATTAACTACCTGTGTTTGGCGAATAGTTGCTGAGCGTGGAAAGCGAAATCTCGCTGATATTGCTGCGAAGATGTGATGTTGCTTCAATTTATTCGTTATGCATTCTTGAATATTGATGGTTTATGCATTTCTAATTTTTAAATTTATAGTGTTCTTCAAGTTGCCTTTTAATTGTTCTACTCTTCACGTTCATGAAATCTTATCATGGCGTTAAACGGCATAATCGTATGGAATCATATTTTTTTTTGCATTGTTGATTCAGATGTAACGGATGTGCATTACTTTAGAACACTTAAAAATACATTAGCGTTTTTGAAACATGCTGATAAAATATTGAAGAAATGTAACTACTGCCATTAAGTACACTAATTTTATTTCCGAGTATATTGGATGTCTTATTGGATATAGTTTATACGTTCCTGTTAAAAAAGTATAAAATGAGATCAAATGTAAAATTTCTTTGCAATATTACCAAAGGATATGGTAAGATTGATATTAGCTTATAATAGTGCATCCCTGCCAAGTCCGTATCGTCTTTAAAAATAGAGATTTACAAAAACTCTTGGAGGATGTCAGATTACTCATGTATAAGGCGACAAACCTTGCGGCTTATTTGGAGAAATAAAAAGAAAAAGTTCTTTGAAAGTAGATATTAAAAAAGATGCATTCTTGAATTTTAAAACTGTAAAAGATTACTTCTCCTCAACAAATGTTTCAGAAATTACAATGAAAATATCATAATGTAGCTTAATTAATCCCAATTCTAATAAAATTTTCCAAAACTATCTTAAGAAAGTGCGCTATGTCCCCATTTGGACGACACTGAGTGAATTACAAGGCTACAATCGACAAACACTCATTCTCTTTTATTATGCAGAGATATGAGACAAATGTACTTTCATCAAACTGGTTCTTTTGATGACTCCACTTGATCCAGAATAATAACTGTGAGGAATTAACAAAAGCTCAAATTATTTTATTCAAAGTTGAGTAAGTTCAGCAATCGTAAATCATTGTTTTGCTTTGATTCGTGTATCATTACTCTTAAATAAATCATTATCCATTTCCTGTGCATCTAATCTTAAATAATTGGTATATTCTATATGTCTTTATAACAAATAGATAATAAGTAAATATAATTAGAAACTAAATTAATGTCATCATCTAACATCTGTATTTTTATTTTATGAGTAAACAGGTATATAGGTAAATATAGTAATACTCAAAAGTGCAAAAAAAACTTTTCAAATGTCAAGAAAAATCGCCGCATTCTGAATAGGAAGTCCGTAATTCTAAAAAAAATAATCAATTTTATTTTCTTTTTTAATTTTTGAAAATGAAAAAAGGCAGAGTAAAACGAACAAAAAAGGAATCATACATCGAAGTAGTTTCTAATTTCATAATTAATTTTTATCATCTGTCGTTTTATTTTAATTTTGAATTTTGATATTATTTTAAACCTCGTTTGCCTTTAATCGTCGTTTTCTTGCTTCTCTGTGTTTTATTTCTCATTTCAAAATTATTCGCAGTCGTTTGGGAATAACGCATAGCTCTCAAAAATTGCTATTTTTTATCACAGCAGCAGCAAACCAATTTAGACTATCTTTAAAATGACAAATCTATCTAATCCTTCAATACAATTAATGATAAACTGCTTTAAAAAAGAGAATTACATCAAAGAAAATCAAGATAAAGTCATCCAGCAAAATTGAGTCAACATGTAAAATAGTTTTTTTTCATGTTGATAGTTAGAAAATTATTATTATTATTTCTAAATTTGTGAAAATTCCAGATTGTAAATTTTTTTAAAGAGTTTACCAAAATATTACCTTCAATTTTGACTAAAAATTTGTGAAGAGTTTTCAGATTAGCTGTATTTATTACATGGACATTTAGATCCTGGAAAAATGTTTGTTAATGCAAAATATAGACATTTTGGATTTCTTTCAGGAAATCAAACAAAAATAAGACAAAATGCCCAGGAATCGAATTTTATTAGTGGTTGAAAGCAAAATTAGCATTTTTGATTCTGAAAGCCATATAATTGTACATTGAAGAATAATTATGTAATTAAATTAGTTAAGTAATTATTAGAACTAAGAAGAATAAAAACGACATCCAAAGAACTTAGTTGGCATTGGACGCGTTCTTGTGCGAAGATGCATGTCAGTAGCAGGACTAAATAATTTCATATCTATTGTTGGAATAATGAATCGCACTGTTAAACTAATAGATTTTAGTTTAATTATAACACGGTTACGTTCTAAAGCAATACTAGGGCTATTTTGGTGCAGCCAATTTTGAAACCTGGTCAGACGAAACCTGAAGTGACACCCTTCTCAACAATAAGACTTCACACTACGCCTGTGGAAGGAGACTTGCACCCGACGGATTAAGCGTCTACGAGACCCGCTTAGACTTCTCTTTGATAGAATCGTGTCTCAATCTAAAACCCTCCGAATTCGAAACCAAGATCTTACCACCATTTCACCACAGCCCTTTCCACCTAGAATCCCCCACCTTAGTCAACAAATTTAAATCCAATAGAACATATTTGGAGATCCTGGAATTTAGAGTACGAATAAGGAAAATTTATTAAAAACAGTCGTGATGGAGGAAAATTGGTGCATAAATTACGATACGAGCTCATACGTTCTATGTTAGAAATTTAAATGCTGTTGTGAATGCTTCAGAATAATCTATAAAGCTCTATTTGATCAAAATTTCCCAGTATTTATTAATATGTATAGATTTATTTTTACCGTAAAAAGTCTTTTGTTCCTCTTCAATTATTGAATTACACAAATAAAAAAAAGAAAAAAAGGTTTTATTGTAGGTGCTCGTATATTCTTAAAGCATTTAATGAAGTTTGTTAAGAATGTATTATAAGAAAATATTCATTCTAAAACATATTAATTTTTATTAATATGTAGAACAGTGCTTTATTGAAATTCATAAATGTAGGAACACTTTTGTGGTCAGAATAAAATGTCTAACTTGTGGGTAAAATATACCACTATTTTTAGAGCACAATCAATTTTAGTTAATATGAGTAATTTCGACAGGTTTGAGTATAGAAAGTATAAGTATCATTAAGTTCAAAAGGAACATCGTGTTCCTATTCCCTTCCAAATCATCTACTGCATTGGAATTGATTTATTAATAAAATTGAACAGCAGAATTTCTCCAACCTCATTCCAAATCAGATAAAAATAGAACACTCAGCCCTTTTCTGAATTGCATAACAGCCGTTTCAATTGGTTGAGTGGCGTTGCACAAGTCTCGTCATCTTCAAAATCAAAACGAGGAGCTTCCACGGTCAGGATGGAGGGGGTGGGGATGGAGATTGTGCGTCCTCAGTTTCGTTTGCGCGTCTTCGAAGATGCTTGCTCAGAATGGCGCATCCGAAGTTTCTATTTCAGGATGAGATGACCCTTTGCGGTAGTGTAGCGGTAACCGCGCCAGGTTTCGATTATCCAAATATTACAGGAGGAGTGAGAAAGGTGAGAGGAGGGGAAAGGGGAATGTCGGAGGGGTGCTTGCTTGAAGGAATGAAGCGATCTCATAAGAGAATCATTCACAGTAGCAGAAGTCACTCGGGCATGCATCGATCGCGTTCGGAAAATGATTGGGTGGTGGGCAGCAAAGCGAACATATCTGAAGACGAGAAGAAACATATACATACTGTCATTTCCAAATTAAGTAACAAATTTTATAAAATTGTCGACTGGGTAATAATATTACAAAATATGAAGACAAAATTAATTAAAATTTTAAATTAAATGAAAGATTAAAATGAAATCCTCTGTGCATATTTAAATGTATCATGACAGAACAACATTTCTTGAACGGCCAAACACCACGTGCTCGTGCAGGTTAAATTATATTTTGATTCATTTTAATGATTTCATTGAATGATTCACTTTAGTATGACAAACGATCCAAAAAAATTGTCTTACATTTATTGTTTAAAAGAAATATCGCATTTCCTATTTAATTCATTTCATAGAATCACGTGCTCAAAATGATATTTTTCTAGATTTTATTTACGGTAGTCATTAACTTATTTTTTTAAAATCAGAGCTTTTGTAAATGAAATGGCAACGCGTTGTTAAAAGCTGACTTTTTGAGATGCTCGTGCAGATAATAAAATTTTTATTTTTCGCCTACGGATTTTTGTTGACGCCACAAACCTCATCCAAAAAACATCATGTTCTGACATGATAAAAAAATGCATGTATAGGGAAAAAAACTAGAAAAAATTTAGTTACTTATGCACCAACAGTTGGATTTATCGGAAGCATGCTTCATATATGAAATAAATCTCCCAAATTGTTGATTATGTATGCATACTGCAATGTATTGATGAAGTAAGAGAAAATCATTTAACACTTTCTTTCTGCTTGACATATGACAAATGGAAAATACACAGTTCTTGACACGTTCTCAGTATTGCCACAGTCTAGTTTTACTGATGGAGTAGATAAGTTCTGAATTAAATTCATATGAAAATCCAGAATAGGGAATTCTAGTTACATGTCGTTGCCATAATCAGCAAAAGCATCACATTTGTGAATTCTTTAGTGCCACAAATAAGCTCCGTTATAAAAGCAAAATATTTAAAACTTATTTCTTTATGATGTTAGTTTTCTTTTACATCTTCAATTCAATAATTTTAACTAGAGTTTGTGGGGACTGGTTTTAGTTGCGTAAGATAGTATTTGTATTAGTATATTTTGTTATATTCTGTATGTTTCTTTGTCTTTTGAAAGATGGAATAGTTTTACAAAATTAAGCAATTTCATGTTTAAATGGAGTTTTATTGTGTTTAATAACTATTGTTTAACACAAGTTGTGTTTAAACATAGGAAAATTAAAAATTCTACTTAAAGATTGAAAGAGAATAGACATAGAAGTGAGCCGATATCCAGTAGGAATATATAATCAGAGACTCCCCACAAATAAATTAGACACCCCCTGCTCACTTTTGCTCGCCAGCTCTCTGAAACTGCTAATGCAATTGCTCTCTGTTCACTTCTGTCGCTCGTTCACCCTCAACTAAAACCTTTTAGCCTATCAGCATAGATATTCAGATTCAATTTATTTCAAAATATCATAAGATAATCAAAGGCATAAAAATGTAAAGCAAAAAGTACACTCTCAAAAATTACCTGCATCGAAGTTCTTTGCAAACAAAAATAATCTTTCATTTAAATAACTATATGTAATCACCACAGAAGCAATTTTTTTTAAAAAAAAGTGCGTTTTTCTCACAGTTTTCAAATTTAGGAACTATACTATAGAAACAAAATTTTTTAAAAAAACCTGATATTTACAAAAAAAAAAATGTTCCTTTGTCACAATTGTTTAAATTTGGCAGCTACACTACAGAAACAGAATAAAATCTTGATATTTACAAAAAAAAAAAAGGAAATTTTTAGGGCCTTTGCTGCTAACAAACACATATAACTGACCACAACCTGGTTTGTTCTGACCACTGTATAAAGATTAAACCATGTGGTGTATCTGTCTAGCAATATGGCTCTGTTCCAGAAGGAGGCATAATTTGAGCTCCCATGGAAGCAACAGCTAAAGCAGAATTAAATTACTTTCTATGCTTCCGATAGCTTCTTCCTTCGATTGAATCACTGATCAGCAAGTCTTACTATATTTCCGGTAGATTCACCAGATGTCAATTTTTTTTATAATTTTTTTTATCGTGAAAACCTTT
Organism: Argiope argentata; assembly: GCA_026289955.1. NCBI lineage: Eukaryota > Metazoa > Arthropoda > Arachnida > Araneae > Araneidae > Argiope > Argiope argentata. The sequence continues at coordinate 413,460 of JAOUZG010027140.1, read as the reverse complement.
TGCGTGTTTGCTAATTGAATTTTCTTCTCTTCCCGGGTAACGTGTCTGGTAAAGAGAACAGAGTAAAGAAATAGTCGAACAACCATGCTCCTGTAGTTCGAAAACTTCATCCTCTAAACATAAAAGTTTAATCATATCTCGTTCCTTACAACTAAGCCTTCTTATAAACGATTCTTGAGCATTTTCATTCGACCTGTCTTCTCTTTTCCAACGGTTTTGTTTTAAAATCGGTACTGCATGGAACTCATCGTAAAAAATATTGTCCCTTATTTAACCGCTAATAAAAAAAATTACAAAGCGATGTAAAAATAGCGTTCCCTTAAAATTTTATTAAATCGTGTGCTGATGTTTCCAGGCGAGGTCGAAGCGTTGCCAAACGGCTATTAACAAATTCCGCCTGGTAATTTTTGGCATTTCACACGTAGATTCTTGCGATCGGGTTGGCATGTCTTCTAATTCGACTTTTATAAACTGCTACATTTCTTTCTTAGATACAAAGTTAGTTACTTATAGACTAGATATGAAATTTAAGAATTTTCTTGAGGTGTTCCTTCTAGATCCTATGTTTGACGTTTCCGGTAGTAAATTTCTGCTAGCATTTTGTTCGTTTAAATGTTTCTTATCAATTTGCACTATTACTTCGAATTTAACTTTGTACCAAATACTTTTAACACACAGGATAATACTGAGATATTCTTTGAATATATTTAACTGTTAATATATATACAAACAACTTTATTTTCATCTTTTAATTAATATGAGACGAGATTAAGATATAGTTTAGAGTTCGTTTCATTGACCAAAAAGAGAAGTAGTGTTTTTAATTTCTCCTTGAAAAATCACAAATAATTGAAGTATATAAAAAGGTTAATGCAACCAGTTTACTTAATAGACAACGTCTCAACAGGCTCTTTAATCTTAAAATTAAACGCGCTTGTAATTAATGTTTTTCTCAAATATTTAACTGATGATTAAAATTAAGGGAAGAGCTATTTGAACTTAAAAGTAGGAAACCTTTAATCAACTTCATCCTAACATTTACAATGAGTCAACCATTCCCAACGTGCCTAGAATAGAGCACCGTAATTAATAAAATACAAATTGTGCAATTTAACGCGCATGAAAATTTAATTATTTTGCCCATCCGAATGTAAGACCGAGCACATGCAAATTCAGTAGTTACGTTTACCGAGTCAAATTCCCATCAGTGCACCTGGGAGAGCAACTGAAAGAAGGGCAGCGACATGTTTTCATGAAATTTAATTGCCATTTCCACCCTGTATCCAGAAAGAGACCGTTCGAACAGAATCCATTTGAAGATTCCCTTCCAGTGGCTTTTGGGGGAGTTTTAATGGTTTTAAATCACGCAACTCACTAATGCAGAATAACTAAACGAGTTGAAAAATCTTTACGTTTAATAAAGATAAATTTATGCATTCGTTTGAGTGAGTTACTGCTCTACAGGCCAGGCTGCTTGGCCTCGAGCTACCAAACATGGCATATATATAATTTGGAAGGATAGAATAAACACCTCCGACCGGCTTTTCAAATTTTAATTAATTACAAACTAAGCGAAATGTCGGCATTTACCCTCTTTAATTTCCGAAGATGTAGCAGGAAAAATAATGATTTTCATATTTTAAAATTCATATTTTATATATATATATATATATATACATACATACATACATACATACATACACATTACGTATTCGTAAATTACAACTCAAAGAATTTTACGTGACATCAATGCAATCATAGAGCATTTGCAGTCTGGGTAGTTATGACGTCATAAATTAAAATGGCAAACTAGCAAGAAAAAGCAATGCGTGTATTGTGGTTTTCCGAATCCGAATGTAGGTTCCTAAATCAGTCATGACTACTCAACGTCACTTCAGGATTACGTACAAGAACGGTCCTCCTTCGGATAATTTTATCAAACGCTGGTTAACACAATTTCAGGTAACTGGTAGCGTTCTACACCGAAAGTGAGCGGGAAGACCGAGTACTTTCCAGGAAAATATTGATCACATCCAAGAAATGTTTACTCGTAGTCCACGATAATCAATGAGACAATCAGCTGTGCAGTTACATATGGAACGACAAATATCGACAATATGGACCATTCTCCATAACCAACTTCAGCTGAATGCCTACAAAGTTCAAATTGGACAAGCTTTAATATAAGCTTTTTGCGCAATTTAATGTTTACTTATAATAAAGCACAATGTGTGTGTGTGTTGGTGCTGTACAGGGCAGACCGTTGGACCTACAGCTACCAAATTTGGTACATGTATACCTTGGGAGCCGGGAATGTGCACCTCGGAGCCCTTTTTTGAATTTTTCATTAAAATTTTAATTAATTAAAAATAATAGTTTTTTCGCTATAACTTCCAAAAATATTACAGCACAAAATTGATTTTTGCATCAAGTTAAAGCTCAAAAAATTAGCTTTTCAATGATACTAATGTTTTGATCTATAAAATAAAACTCCATTTTTAATGAACTTTTAAACATTTAATTTAATCGGGTTTTTTTCAACATTTTATTTTGCATAAAATAAAAATAACATTTTATCTTCTCAAGGATCCAAAAAAAATCAGCTTATAATAAAATGTTGCCATCACATTTTCAGAAGTTCTGATTTTAAAAAAAAGTTAATTACTACCAAAAATAAAACAGAAAAGTACAATTTTCATCACATGATTATATGAAATGAAACAAATAGGAAACGTGATAGTTTTTAAAACGTAAATGAAAGAGAAAATTTTTCTTGATCATTTGCAATTTCAAAATTAACAATTCCATTAAAGAATTAAAGTAAATAAAAATACAAAGTAAAAATATATTACAAAAGTGCGACAGTTAAAACTGAAAAAGAATTTTTAGAAAAGCACCAAATGATAATCTTCTGAGAGCGAGATTAATTATTTAAAAGCAGGAAATCTTAAACGAAATTTGAAAATGACGTCATTTCAAAGAAACGACGAACAAAAAGCAATTGATAATCAGTAGTAGTAAAATATTTTTGCATTCTTTTATTTTTATTTTTAAAACAATAAGACATGTTTTGAATTGTTACTTTTACTTGTGTGAAGAAGATATTTTGTGCAAATCAAAGAAATCGCCTTCGTGATTGTAATTTTTTTCCGCCTTTTAATGAATCATGCGAAATAAAAAAGCATCTGCTTTCAACGAAGTAGCGTAATATTAAAGCTATACTGGTAAAAATAGGTCAGCTATTTGAATACGCATCTTCTTTCAAACAAGCATGCGTAATAATTAACAATGCAAAATTTGTAAAAGCATATAAAACTATTTTTACCCGCATATTTCGGAGACATCAAAACTTTCTAACCCAAACAATATCATGTTCTCAAATGAGAAAAAATAAATCAACTATCATTCCAAATTAAACATACAAAAATGTCATTTTAGGCCCGTGTCTGCATAAAATGAAACAAATAGGAAACATGGTATTTTTGGAAAATAAATGCATGGAAAAGTTTTCTATACATATATTACTAATCCAATTAAACCTTTTTATTTAAGGCAAATATGGCTTAACATCTACAAGGTATCTTCTGTAATCGGAGCCCAACATCTAATTTCTTAATTTTTTGGGAGACACACACATCTCTTAACAAATGGTCTAAGTGAAATATATAATTCGTAGATTGAGGTAAAAATTGCTGATGAATTACGATTTTTAAATTTTTACATGTATCATTTGCTCTGTGAATCATATTTAACAAAATTTTATAGAGACAATAAGTCCTTAAAATAAAAAAGTGGCACTCCAATCAACTAAATCAATCATCAAAGCTGATCGATCTATGAAATTTCAATGTAACTATTCGATAAAAACTGACGATTTTAGATCACTTTATCAACAGCTCATTGAAGCCAAGCAGGGTTACTCTAGAGAAATTGGCCTAGATTAAGAAAATGATATTTGTTCTAAACTTGCAATATTCAGAACTGAATAAATCAGCCAGATTGGATCGCAAAAGATAGAAATGTTTATTTATTTAAAAGTTGAAATATTAATAATATTTTACAAAATATGAATCTATAAAACCAAAAGAAATGAAACCATAATTTTTTTAAATATATTTATAAATTAAAAAATGTTTTTATTGAGAATATTTATATATATCTAAAAAAATTAAAAACTGAATGTTTCCTTTAATCTGTGAAATGTTTGCTCAATAATTCCTTGAGATATTATAAATTATAAAAAAAATTATAATATTTCAATTTCTCTAGTGAACATAAAACTTCAATGTCGGACTACTCTGCTTTCAGTTCTTAGTTTTATTTTAATACACGCTTTGATTGAGTAAAGAGGTCTTTATATTAATTGAAGTTTCATCATTTCCATTTTAATTTAAAAGTGAATTTTACGTGCACTAACAGAAAATCAATGAGAGATGCGGAGTTCTAAGATGGGACTGCTTAAGGCCTACATAATAGTATAAGTGAATTATATGACTATCGAAATTTGAAGCTGAAAAATATTTTGCTGAAAAACTTATTATGAGATCAAATTATATAAAAAAATTTATTGAACCATTTAGTCGGCATTCATACCTTTGAACAAATTGGTCGCCAAAGGCGGCTAATATCATTAGTAAAATTCTTTGATATAT
>JAOUZG010027140.1:359704-378808 GCA_026289955.1 Argiope argentata | reverse complement strand
CTACTATTTGAAAAACTGTATTAGAATCAAATGTCATCCACTACAAGTTTGATTTACGATTGAAAATTTGGAGAGGATATATATATATATATATATATATATAAGTATGGAAAGTGTGAGTTAATAATAGGAATTTAATGAATGGGCAAAATCTAAAATAAAAAAATTACTTTTTACCTCTTTCTATTGAAAAAAATTCCAATATATTATATAAGCAAAAATTTAAAAATTTAGCCATTTTACAATGTTTATCAAAAACAACCGTAACGAACTTAGTCGTTCTCCTTAAACGATTCGATTGAAAAAAAAATGACATGAATTGCTTTAAAAAGTAAAAACGCAGTCATGTGGTGATAAAATTTACTTCAGAAATCAAAGTCACGATTCCCGACCCACCAATAAATTCCCGAGCTGGCAAAATGTATTGTCTTGGATTAATATATCCTTTATGTAGTATTTCACATTTAAGTTTTACTAAAAATCATAGCTTCTTTTCTTGTATGACTGTTATTTCATTCAAGTAAAAATTGTTAGATGGCTCCTTCTGTGCATATATAGAATATATATACATAGTATATATTCTCTATAGTGGTCGATAAAGTATATAGAGTGCTCTATAAAGCCATTTTAGAAAATATATTTGTTAAAGTATATTTTTTAAACATATTTCCAAGAACTGCGTTTTTATTTCATTCAACCTGCAGATAGTTGAAGATATCAACTGTTTGACATATAAAATTCAGTAAAGCAATTCGAAGTCAGTTCATAAATCCCGATAGAGACAATGAAATTCTCCGAAGGGAGCCCCATTCGATTCTCTCATCGATAACCAACTCGATCCCGAAGCTCTTTAAAGAGAACCCAACAGAGCACCCAGTTGGGACTAACTCCATTTGGACATGTAGTTTCGTTATTGACAGCGCGACTGGTGTCCAGAATATAGGAAATCGAACTACTGCACCATCCGAATATTCCATTAAATCCTATAAGGAATGGCTCCGAAGCTGATTTCTAGGACTGGAGAAGTGTTTTTGGGGCTGCTAACGGCGTTCTAAGGCGAATAAAATGCACTCAAACAGATGTTTGGTTATATCAATTACTGACAAAAATCCATTGATTGAAAATGTATTTATTTTGCCTATTGTTTGGATGAAAAAGAAGTGATTACTGCTTTCATCCAACTAGATTTGTTTCATCCTTAGGGTTGAAAGATATATTTAAAAGAAAAATAATAATCTTCTGGAAATATGTTGTTGGACAACCTGCTTTTTGAACGTTTATTTGAATGATGTGACAAATTTGTGAACCTCTTTAGATAGCTAGCAAACTAATAAAGGTCACAATGCGTATAGTTGCCATGAGAAAGCTTATTATTTAAATATGTGTTTAACTTGACATTCATTTGTAGGTTTTAGAGTAAGCTTAAGTGACTCGAAAGAATACCAAACCAACCACAGAATCGTTTAACAACTTTTGTGAAATTTTTATCATAAGATTAAATTTTATGTGCTGTTGCAGGTATTTCAAATACTATAAATTTGCTACTAAAATAGAATATTGAACAGGAATTTATATTTACAGAATGTGATCATTTTCATCAAATATAACTCTTAAATAAAAGTATGTTTCAGATTTTTATTAAATTTTCAAAGCAAATTAAAGGAATTCTATCCTATCTGAGAAAGTCGAAAATATATAGAAACTTATGGTCCAAAATCAATTTCTTAGAGCGTTATAATTATTTTATATGACATTCAGTACCTTAAAGTTTCAAAACGATAGGATATTAATTAATAATTCCCTCAGTCTTTGGTAACAAACCGAACTGATAAAATTTTAAAGAATTTTAATTAACTCAGTTCCACTCCAAAAATTAATTAAAGATCCTAAACCTGCTAATACATGACTAAACTTAGATAGCGGAATCAATCCATACAATTGAGTAAGAAAAAAATTGTTCTACCAGAAAGAAAATGAATACTAGAGAAAAATTATTTCATTTGTGAATCTTAAATCAAATAAAGTAAAATAATCTCTCACTCATTAAACAGCACACATACACTAATATGTGCTCAAAGTTTACGAGACAACTTTATTGTTACCTATTAATTTAAATGATAATACTATTACCGAACTAGAAGAACGATCTGACTGGAGCAGATACTTAAATAATTACAGAATATTATCGGGATCTGCAAAGAGAACCCTTCATTTAAAAATGCTAAAAAGTTTTTGATTTTGGAAAAAAAATAACCTTTTGTTTTTATTTATTTATTTATTTATTTTACTTCTCGTTTCCAATTTTTACTGGATATTATAGATTTAAATTAGTTTTGTTGATTTTTTTTTTTTAAAAAGCATTTAACATTTTCCCCATTATTTATTAAGGAAAAGACATTTTCATTTAATACTTACACTCTTAAACTAATTTAATGAGTTGAAAAATATTATCCTCACATCTTACAAACAAAGCTAATGAATAAAAATTAAAATCCTGTTTCCGTATTCGACGCTTTAGATTCTCATTAAATTATTTAAAAACAGAAAAAAATGAACCTTTTGAGAATGAATTTAAATTCCATTTTGGGATCTTTCCTTCGGAGGATTAGGATCACGTGGAAGTGGAATTATGCGCGTGAGTTTTCGATCTTGCATTTGGGTATCTGAGGGTGTTTCAGTGAGAAAGTGGGATAATAGATAATGTAACAAAAAAAGCAATGATCTATAATATTATATAGGAGAACATGATGTCTTCGTTAAGGATTTTTGAATAATTGAAGTCAGCAAATAACTGCAGCTCGAAATAGCGTAGGCAATGCAGAAAGCAACAATGACAATATTCATATCAACATCTTCTAATCACATATATTTTTGCCTGCTTTTACCAGTATTGAATTATTATTTTGTATGCTTCTTCGAAAACTGATGCGTTTTTAAAAGATTGATATGCTTTTACTAGTATTGTTTTATTATTATGTATGCCTCTTTGACAGCAGATGCGGTTTTAAAAAGTTGACATAGAACTATGATATCATAGCTGTTATTTCATCTCAAAATCGGCCGAGCTCCAAAACTTTGTTTGCCAGGAAGAAAAATTGAAAATGAAAGTTTAAAATAATTATCCTTATACATATATACTTATATATAAAGACAGGGACAGAGACCGATAGATAAGTCGATAGAGATGGTTTCAAACCGGGTTAAATTAGTTAATGACTTAAATTAATTAAGTCAAATAATGACTTAAAAATAATAAATATCTCGCAACTTAAAATTTGTGATCGTAGATTTCATTTTTTTACCTCTAAGTTTCTTCTTATGTAGCAAAAAAAGTATTAAAATGCAATCTATTGACAATTCTTATTATATTTTTTATTTGTCTAAGTTTATTTAACTGTCTTTCACAAGTATTTATTTATTTATAGCCGTAGATCGAAAGATCATGAAATCGTAAGATCAAAATAAGTACACACATAAGGGTGCCATTTTCGAATTTATATACAGAAAACTTAAGCAATTACAATGCTTTTTAATTAATTTCTATTTATCAAAAATGGCAATTCATTTTTATTTATATCCAATTTAAAGTTCATGATAAAATTGTAGCATAAATATTTACAAGGCCGTTTCTGTCATTTTTGAGAGAGAAAAATGGTAGAAACTGTATTCCTTTTAATATCATTTGCATTTAAAGAACTATTGGACGAAGCATATGCATTTTGTTGCGATGAATGCGAAGTAGCAGAATTCTGTATTGTTTTATGATGTTTACTTTACAAAGAAAGACACACTTTTTCTCCGTTACATATCGGTTGGATAGGGAAGATCTAAAAATTAGATTGTTGATGTGTTTAAATATCGGATTCTTAAACCAAACACTATATAAAAATAATACTTAAATCAAACACTAAATAAATATAATACTTAAATCAAGCACAACACTCCACTAAGGCAAATCCACAGGATATATTATCTCAAGATTACCAGGGTCGCTATGACTTTGTTTACCGAGCAGAGAAAAGATCTAAAAACCCGAAGACTCTGAAGAACAGCGGAAAGTTCAATAGGAAATAAGCAGGTGTTTTCTGATTTCCATTGAGTTTATTTTCGAAAACAACAAAAATACATTACAAATACAGTTAATAAAGTTGATGGTGGTAAAATTATGCATCGTTGACGATGAAACTGCGTGTCTTTTTCAAATTTAAACAAATCTGAAACAAATTTAATTTGCTGTGACTCAGAGAACAGGAAAAAAATTTCAAGAACTTTTAACAAAAGCCGAGATAATAAAATGCTTGATAATTGAATTCCTTCGGTTCATAAACATGGAGCGAGTCCCAATTGCAACAACCATTATTCAAAAATGTGGAAAATAGGGCAGAAAACATACGACAAGGTGCACATTTTTAATCATCAACCGAGATTCAAGCAAGCGCGAATTTTTTTTATCAACAAACTCAATAACGTTTTAATCAAAATTTCGAGCACATTTCATTTGCATTGAAACTAAACTTTAATTATATGGGATTGATGAAAAGACAAATTTAATTTAAATGTAATTTTCGTAAGGTAAATTGACAGCATTAAGGAATAGAATCTTTTTTTGCCAACATAGCATTGCTTAACGAGTTTAATTTCAGATTTAATTAAATTTCTACAAATAATTTGCTCGCAAATTATTTGTATCGAAATCAAAAGAAAACAAGGTATCCAAAATTTATATTGTTACATTTAAATTCATGAAAAATAGTTTTAAAAACCTTTAAAAAATTTCATAATATGTTGAAATACAATAACAATGCAAATAGAAACGTTAAATTCGATCGAAAGTTAAATCGATTTTTGAAATCAGAAGCAAATATAAATTACAGCTTTAAAAGTTTTTTGATAGGATATTTAGCAAGAACAATAAGTGGTTTCTCCTTCGAAACCACTTACTTCGAACGAACTTGAAAATGAATTCGATTTCATTTTCAAGTTCGTACACTAAAACAGAAATAAAATGTAAGAAATTTAAAACTGTATCTTGTAAGTCAGTTCAACTAAAAATTTTAGGTTTACAATTTTTGCAAAATAAATTTTAGCTTAGAATGCACTAATGATATGAATTAAAAGGTTGGTTTAAATAAATTAGAAACAACAAAAGAGCGTCATAACCTCAAATAAATGAATTTTTAATGTATTTCACCGAAAATAATGTTTTCTAAGCACGGATGTTATGGACTCTGTTTATCTGTATATATCATTTGCAACAAAATAAATAAAAATATAAAAGTTTCAAATATAATGTGAAGACAAAATATTTTTATAAAGCAGATGGAGCCCTTTTATTTGAAATATTATTTCTACTTTCGTCCTGTAAATCTGAAATTCCTTAATATGTTTGATTTCAAAACAGGTAGAAAAATCTATTTAGAGTAGAATATAACAAATGATTTAGTTCAAAAATAAAAGAAAATCATAAGATACAATCATAAACTTGAAATAAATGTAATATAATGTGCATTTTTGCTCAATACCACACAAGAAAAGAAAAAGCATAAAATGATTCATAAAATAAATAAAAACGTGCTTATCATTTGAAGTGGTTAAAAGTCATTTGTTCATGTGTACCTGAATTTTCAAAGAGTAAATTTAATGTATTTTTCTAAAAATTAATCTATTTGTCAAAACAAAAAAGTACAACATTTTCATTTCCTTCATCACAAAATAAATAAAATTTTCTCCACAACATTTTAAAAATAAGTAGTTCTTTGCAAAAGAATTTATAAAAATACTTGGAATTCCCTCCCTGTAATTTGCAAACCAAAAATCCTTCGCAGTCTCATTTCATTAATAATGTACTCAAATAACGGAAATCATCAAAGAGTTTCAGCTTTCCTTAATCAAGATTAAAATATAATTTTTAACAGCCAAAGAAACTTCTTTAATCGGCTGTGATTAGTAATAAGTTTTGGGCGTTGGGTTACAAAGAGAGAGAATAAAATATTTTTTAAAACTTACACATTTTAAATTATTTTCATGATTTAAATGAAAGCAAAATACTTGTTTCTAATTTTAAAATTTGAAATTATAAATTTAAAAAGTAACTTCGATAAATACTTTAATAATTAAAATCGCAGAAAGGTCAATCGCACAATTTAAGAAGTAAAGCAATAAATGATAGAAATAAAATTAAAGCTCTTTCGAATTTCAGTCTTTAAAATAGAATTTAAAAAAACACAACTGAGATTTCTTTGAAAATTGTTTACTTTGAAATTAAGGATGAAGAATTAATTAAAATATTCGAATAATTTAATATGTATAAGCGTAACTCTAATTTGAACATGTATTTGATTGGCATCAGTATATCCTTAAACCTTTGTTTTTGATAGTCTACTTTTCCCTTTAATGTAATTTTATTTAATTCCACTGGTTTCATGTTTGCAATGATGGAAAATTGTATCCATTCTTTTTGTTGCCAAGAATTTTCAAATTTTTTTCATCTGTATTTTTGATGACAACTTTATATATTCTACGTCAATTATCAATTACTTAATTATAAATTATATATACTTTATTATAATACGTTCCAATTCCATAGTAGTGGTGAAACCTGATGAAGAATCTGAGAAAAAAATTGAATATAGGATTACATAAGGCGTTTAAAATAAAGAGGAAAACCAAAGAACTCCAAACAGTTGTCTCTGATTTCATCAAAATTTTGTTTCATATGAAACCTTATGGCCCTCAGATGAGTAATCAATGCTCACCAACCCTTTCATTCCCGAGACATATCGTCAAATAAAGTTTTCACAGAGGTTCTAGTTTAAATGATTTCACCCATTTTATCCATCAACATCATTTAGAAAACATAGCTAATCAATCAAAACTCTTTATGTTTGCTGTTCAAGTGTAATTAAAAATAGTAGTTTCTTTTATAGTGATACTAGTCATAAATTAAGCATTTCGAACCACTCAGAGGCACACGAAAAAAATATTAAATATTCGAAATGCCAAAGCAACAACTCTGGTGGGAACTCTGAGTCCTAATGTCATCACCAGTAACGGTACAGCCTTATCGAAGGGGATGTATGTTGTAGATTCTCACGATAGCAGTATTAAATGATAAATTTAATAGAAGATAATCCTTAAGATATAAGTAATAACATAAATTTTCTTGTTATGAATTATTTAGATATTTAGAGATAAATTCATGTGATCATTTCAGAACAATGAATTTTTTATTGGGAGAAATTTTGAAATGTAACACAAATTTCATATCTGACTTCCTCAGAAACTGACTACATTTCACATTTTAAGTACTATCTTCATCACATGATCGAATATTTTCAATTCTTTCCCTTTGTTATTCTGAATTAAGTTTTAAATTTAAAAAATAGTACAACGACTAAAAAATAACAATACGGGTCATTATTATTTTATTACGAAGAGAAAATTCTACACAGTTTGCAAATAAGCACTGTATACTGTGAGTAAAATTCCCGTCACTATTTTTTTGGAACAATTCAGTTTATAAAACCTTTCCAAAATAAAAATAAATAGTTTAAAACTACCACAAAAGAATAATCAAACATAATAACTCAGAATAGATCATTATATATAATTATAATAATGTAAACTTTATTAAAATCGAAGACCAAAGATAAAACTGTACTAGTCTGTTAAAAAAATCATTTAAAAATGTTTGCCTCACGGCCTAATCTCAACGCGTACTTCAAACTGGCGTGAATGTTAAAGTCGACGGGCACACTTATCTTGAATCGATATAAGGTGTTCTTCGACCAAAAGAATATGAAAAAATGTCCTTTTTCTGCAATCGTACCCTTCCATCACACTTGCCATGATCTTTTCTAATGATTTCAAAAAAGTGGGATCTAAACATGAAGATGTTCATTATCTCGTAATACAGAGTAATTTTTTCCTTATGTAACGGAGATGCGACCATAAATGGAGTTTAAATCAGCTCAATATACCCACGCTCCAGATAAAAACTTGTCATTTAACAAAGAAATGAGCCACAGAGTTCTATATCCATAGAATGCGTAAAGGTCAGCTGCCATCACTGGTGAGAAGTCCATTAGAAGAATTCAACCTAATGAGGGATCCTCTGATTACAGAATCTAAAATTGGTACAAAAGCATGTGGAGCACGGAGTGCAGAATTCTGCGAACCTTAGAATATGATATTCTCAGTACATATGAAACTCCTCACTTAATTAATTTCTGTAGAAACATCAACGGGAAAATAGCCAGACTCACCCTTTGATGAGATCGATAACACGTGCAATCATTTTTTAAAATTTTTACATCAAACCCTGCACAGCTCGTTCTGAAGACTGGCGCCATCATTGCCGATGGTTCTTACTTCAGGCACGAAATGCCCTTGCCGTATTAGCTCTATTCAGGTTTTAATAACGGTGCGAGACACCACTTTATTATATTTTGGATCATTGTTCAACTACAAGATGCATATTTTTATAGTCAAAGAAAACAACAAGATCAAACATTCAAATCATAGCCTTTTTTTCATAGACCTGACACATTTTGAGCTGGAGATCTGCATACTTTGTATCTCATTTTGGTTTTGGTTAAGCTTATGTGAATTGAACAAGTCAATTGAAAAACAATCGTACTCTGGTTCATCACTTTTTTCTCAGCGAAGTGCCGGTATTTTTCAAGCTACAAATATCGTTCCAAATCCATTTTGAATATCTTACAGAGATACTCAGTTGCTAAGAAATGAAGCAATTCATGTCCTTTGAAAATACCAAAATTTTATTTTGTAACCATAATCACGATGGATGGTTATCATTTCCATCACATTTGAGATTATTGCATTCCATTTATTCGATTGTTATGCTTGCTATTTACATTATCAGTATAAATCCGCCAAAAATTTCCTGAAGTTTTCCACAAGAACCATTAAAATATGAATTAACCCTAAAAATAACTAATTAAAAAACAACATCAGACCGCGGTGTTCTGGTAGTAAGGTTTCGGCTCGTGAGATTTAAGGTTCAGGTTTGAGTTCCGATTCTACAGAAGGACTTTCGTGTAAAGGGGTCAAGTGCCCATTAAATTCATCAGGCTCAAACTCAGTCCTCAAACTGGTATTGAGAGGAGAGGGGTACCAGCTCAGATGTCGTCCTCGTCATCTGACCGGTGTTGAAAATTACGAGGTCCGTCCCAAAATAGCCCTAGCGTTGCTTTATAACAGGACGTTAAAACAAGTAAATTTAAAAAATAATAATATTAGCCAGGAGTAATGATTTTAATATTCAAATGATAGTTTAAATACTGCAAAATAACTTTTCTTATTTCCATTAAACCCGAAATAAGTCCTGAACAAGATAATGCTAGCAAACAGAATCTATCAAAAGGTTCGTAATGAGACGGTGACCCATAAATTCACAGCTGGCGGCTGGCTTCTAAGCTTGTTGACTAATACCACGCATCTACATGCTAATGCTAACATGTAAAAGCACTTTAGATGCTTCAATCAATGAATCGAACAGTCCTGATCGCCCCTCCAAAAGGTGCTTTGTCATCTGGCATTAAAAGGAGGGCGTTCCGAAAAGAGAAGAGGGGCTATGAATGCACGCCACACGACGCTGTCCCCTTTTGTCCATTTAGCCGGAAGCAAGGGGAGGGAGTGCGAGAAAAGTTCACGGGCTGATCCATTTGAAATTCTCTTCTGTTCCTCACAGCATGGGAATATCTTATGACCCTCCCTCTTCATCTGCTCTCATAAAATCAGGGCGTGAAAAGGCCTGGATTTAGTGACACTGACATGTGAAATAATATTAGGGTGACTAACACAATATCCATTATTTTCAGAGTTTTCATCGGCAGTGCATAAATACAATTTCTTAGATTTAATTTTTTCTCAAAAGTACAGAAATAAGCTCTGTCAGCTAGTTATCCTTTAATGGAAGATAAAATAATAGATTTTTTTCTTTAGAATCGACTTTTCCACACATTATTTATTAGTTATAAAATATCAATCTGTATTCAATCAGATTATCTGAAATTACATCATTTAATGTCTTCCATCAATTTGATCATCAGTGATCAATGATTAATTTTTTCGATCAATTTGATCGTCACTGATAAATGTCTTCAATCCATTTAATGATCAGTGGTTAATGTTTTGGTATCAATTTGATGATCAATGATAAATGTCTTCCCTTAATTTTATGATCAATTATCAATGATTAATATTTTACATCAATTTGATCATCAACATTCCATGAATGATTTTTAATACATTCTAGTTTGTTTTCATATTAATATCATCTCTGTAAGGATGTATTATCAAACTTATATACCAAGCTTCAAAAAATTCTTATACATTTTTAACTTACATCTCTATTTTATTTTGACTTTTATAATTTTATTTAAATTCAACAAGATCTAACATATGTATCGGATCATTTTTGAAATGACAACTTCAAAAATATATTTAATGCATCAATCATATTCATTTCTCTATCATTATATTCTAATTATACAAAAATATTTTAACTGAAGTAATTTTAAACCAAAATATATAATCTTGATACCTCATATGTGCAACAATTCCAAAGATAAAATGATTATTCAGAAGAATGTAATTTTAGTTGTTCATGAAGGACTTATTTTAAATCTCGTTAAATCTCCCACGTTCAATTTTATTCATAGATTCAAGAAAATAAATAATAATGAAAAAACTCAAGATCGCAATGTCCGAGTATTTTTAATAAATATGAAGGAAAGGGAATCATGAAATCCATTTCCTTGTATTTCAATTCCGAAAGACGTCTTGGAAATCCGTGTCCTCTAGATCTCCTCTCCTAACGACCACTGTAAGTCAATATTATCTGTCCCCATCCAATTGACTTATTTCCCAGCGACAACTTTCTTCATTCTGCACCTTTTATTGATGCACCGTGCACTATAATAAGCAATTATTGGTTGATATTTTTTTCTCCTTTTTTGGATTTCATCCCTCTTTACTATCTGTGGCAACTACTCTGATAGAGTAGTTGCCACTGACAAAGATCCATCCAATCACTGTAGATTACTTCGTTCCAACTGAACAAGTTAAACAATTTCCTATTAATCAATAGTTTCTACATATGAATAATAAGTTGTAATGGAGTTTGCATCTTAATACAAGTAGTAAGTTTGGAGAAAACCTTAAACAGCAACGCGCTTGTAATTCTTCGACATGCTGCTACTGTGAATAGCTCACCATTTACTCACCGAAATCCTCAACTTTGAAGTTGCCTAGACCAAACCACCCAACGGAATGATCCAGTCATTCCAAAAGGAAATTCGTGAGATAAACTGTAGTATGGATAACTACACTTACATTCTGTAAAAAATAAGTTAATATAATTATGTAAAATAAGTTATACGTGCCCCGTAAAGTTCTTCAGCGAAAACTTCATCCTGATATCCTTCATTACTAATACTGACAGACATGTAATAATGAGAACTCTGAATTTCGAAGATAAAGAGGATGTTTTATGTGAGGAATGCAAAATACCGAAAATTTCTCTCTACGCTGCCAACTGGAACAGAGCGAATGTCCTTTTCTTCACTGGACACGGCCCATTCCAAACATACCTATTCAGATTCCATCTAGCTAACTCTCTTCACTGTAGCTGTGGGGGAATAGGATCTCCAATTCACTATGCCACAGAATACCTACTCACCCTCTCATGGCACATGAGAAAGCCAGACAGAAGTCTCGAAGAAGAATGGTACGGGAGAGTTGCATCAAATACCCTTTCACGCGGCAAAATTCCCTCCAAAGTAAACCATATTCATAAATACCAAGACCACTTCAAGACCTACAATAGTTGAGACAATTCCCCTAGTGATAATCAACCAAAATTATAACTTAAAAAGTCCCTCAAAAGTGCAGTGATGGAAATCAAGACCCCAGGACCCTGATGGACGCTACGTATTTCTGACAATAGTGATTATTGATTTGTCTTACATGTGTTCACAATTTAATTTGTCAATTCCCCATCCCTTTTTCAGTCGGTAATCTAATTCCCTTGTAAACTTAACTCATAATCACCATTTCTTTCAGTACTCTTTCCCCCTCCATCTAGTTATAACTTCAGAAAAAATTGAACAGATTCGTGTAAGATTTGACATCAATTGCGTTATCTCTGGAAATCCCAGAATGCTGTATTATCTCTCTCTCTCCTTTAACAATATTTTCTTTTTTTTCTCTCTTTCTCTCATCTTGTGCTCATTCAACAGGGTAGATAACTTATAGCGTTATAGGCACCGGGGGCACAGGATGACGTTATGTAAGTTATGTAAGGAATGCAAAGATAGCCCACTTAAAAAACGTAAAAGGGACTTCAAATAAAAATGAATTAGGATTTTATAGTAGAGAAACAGAAATCATAAATGTTGAATCCGAACACTGTATAATAATTTAAGGCCAGGACAGTTTGGTTGGCAGGGCGGTGCATTCCATCCCTTGGGATGCGAGTTCGAATCCCACCAACATAATATTTTCCGTGGTAGCTAGTGCACATATAAATCTGTCGTAGCCATTCATTCTTTCCAGTCGAGACCATATCACTGGGGTTATTGGATCAGAGGTGATCTTTCCCTGATTCAAGTCTAAATTACGATCTGTGGATAAGTGGATGAAATCCGCCCAGTGAAATGGTCTGAGACGCATAGGTAGCTAAAGCTTGCACTTGGCCCTAGATGGCGCAACTGAAACAACAGACACTAAAACTCTGTTTAAAATCGCTGATTCTGACAAGAGCCATAATCAACAACAACATATATAATCTCAAAACTATAGATAAAAATTCTTTCACCCAATGTTCCAAACTGAACCGAGAAAAACCGGCAATTACTAAAATATTTAATAACTCAAAATCCATTGCTAAAGATCAAAATAGAAGCTTATCACAAAACAAACATTATCTGTGAAATTTTTTTCCCTCTATACAAGAAATTGTAAATGTATTGCCGTTGAAATAAATGTAATGGTAACCCCCCCCCATCACCCAAGATTCAGTTGCTTATTATTTTTTGTCACTCATTTTCAGAAGAGTTTTCAATACAACAGATTTATAGAAAGTTTACGAATTCGATAGTATTCGTAAAAAGTGAGCGTAATTTAGGGGGAAAATATTATTCAAAAATACCATTCCGTGAATCTTATGAATTTAGGATTACAGAACGCTCAGTGCACTATTTTTTAATTGATCAGAATACAAACTTTATTCTTAAAAAATATCATTCGTACATCAGATTTGGAAATGATATGAATTTGTCACAATTTTGTCAATTAAAGTACAAATTCATGATTGCATTGGGATTGTAATAATAATATATTGTTATTATTAAAATCTTTAACAAGCAAACATTTGGGATTCAAGAATGAAATAATATATTTGATCATTTCTTAAGAGGAAAAAAAATTGTTTTCTATTTAAAACCTTCTATTAAGAACAAATTAAATTGGTAACTAAAAGTCTGTTGATATTTCAATATTTTGTACAACTATCTGGCGTAATCGCGTTTCCACATTTTCCTTTTTCTATTATGAGAGTTCATTTTATCGCATATTTACTCACAAAAACACACCGAAGACACACACACAAAGGAAAAAAATTCCTAACGCTCGATTTTAAACTCAAATCTGACATCATGGAATAAAGCGTTAAGAGGTAGTTAATATCATAACTTCTCAGCACATTTAAACACTTAAAACCAAAATAAAAAGATATTTCAATTATAAACCTTAATATTATAAGTATCATTATTTCAATTATAAATATTATTACTATACTAGCCGCCTTTGGCGACCAGTCGGTTCGCCGGTATTAATGCTCGCTAAAATTTTCATATAATATTTTATGTAGCAGTGTCTCATAACAGGTTTTTCACCAAAATATATTTAAACCAAACAAATTTTGATAATCAAATAATTCATTTATAGTATTATTTAGTATAATTTTCTTCAGATGTGCTGTTCATTGTACTACTCATCTTTCTCTTTCTATCCGAGCAATGATTGTCCCGGAATTGATATTTTACTTAAATGGTGAAGGGAAAGGTCTAAAATTCTGTTTTTATAGAATAATGAGATTCAAATTTTCATAAATGTACACTAAACAAATAAAGACACAATTGGATTTCAAGAGATGCGAAAGTTTAAAAACAGCTTGGAAAATGCCGCGCACAGAGGAAATAATGGTGACACACACACTTCCTTTCTTTATTTTTCTATTCTTTTTTCTTCACTACTTTTCTTTATACAAACTTTTTTTCCCCTTTGTTTTCTTTTTTTTTTCCCAGACTTTATTTTGAGCAGGCATGAATTAAATATTCGTACCGTCTTATAATAAAAGCAACTATTTTCTTTCTTTTTTAAACATCCCGTTATCTATAAATGAAAACCTACTGACCTCGCGTATTTCTTTCTAAACAAATCATAATTTATTACTTCCTGCTATGTTACTCAGTTGGTGTGGGGGAAGGAACTGAAGATTTTTGGCGGGAAAGTAAGAAAAGTGTCGTTTTAACTATTTTCCAAGCAGGTTTTTAATTTTTTCTCGCCATAAGAACCATCCTCGTGTCTTAACGAAAATATTAAAATAAAAATTAGCCGAATCGGTCGAGCCGTTCTCCAGTTTTGCGCTTAGCAACGCATTCCGAGATCCATTTTTATTAATATAGATTATTATTGAAACAGAAAATTTGGAATTTTTAGCTGCAAACATATTATTTCAAATATAGTATACATTTTTTAATTAAAAAAAATAAAATTACCAGAAGTATTTAAAAAATAAAACGGAAAGTTTTATAACGGAAAATAAACGGAAAACTAACGCGACGTATTTATAAATTTCTTTGCTTCTAAATCATCCGCATTTATTCAATTATTCATTAAATTTAAACGAAAAGTAAAAATTAAAATCAGCCATCTCAAATTCCATGTTATCATGTGAGAACATTATTATTTTACGTCATTATTTGACTTAATTAATTTAAGTTATTAGCCAATTTAAACCAGTTTGAAGAAGCAATACTGGCAAAAGCTTGTCAACGTTTTAAAAACGAACTTGCTTTCAAAGATGTATACATAATAATAATGCAATTCTGGTAAAAGCAGGTAAAAAAATATATGCGATTAAAAGATGTTGATGAATATTGCCTTTTTTTACAGCCTGCTACTGCTGCTCTGCGCTGGCGAGGTCATTTATCACATTAAAGTGGCAATTAGCTCTGAATTCTATAGAGGAGAGAGCATTTATTTGCGTTAAGCTATGTTGTTGCTCTGAACATTAGCCAATCGATTCTTCTAATCGTGCCTTTCCTTAAAAAAATGAAATTAGATAACGCTTACCTCGGTCGGGTAAGACATGCAATTTAGTCATTTACGAAGACACTTACCTATAAGAAAAGAACAAAGTGATCAGTTTTAAGCATTTCACAGAAAATTTAATGAATTAAAAGTATTAATTGACTGCTAGTAATTATGTTTCTCTCATTATTTATGGAAGTTACTGCCATGACAGATCTTAAAACATAATTTTGTTCTTTCCATTTTCTTCTACAAAAGAAAATAGTAACAATAGAACAGAACAATGTAAAAAAATTGTTATCGCCAAGAGATTAACAACAAGATTTTACAATTCCTCCTCTCCTTTTTGGTCATTTAAAGTTCGAAATAACCACTTCTAGAGTAGCATCAGAGGTTTGGGATGAAATATTGAAACAAAATTGTAGATTTTTATAAAATACTGAAGGAAGAAATTCATAAAATCAAAATCTGCTTATCTTTCATTCCATCTGCAATTGAATATTATAACGCAAAAACGCACAAAGTTAAATGGATGATATCTTGCATATTTTTTTATCATTAATTTACATATTTGTATAAAGTTTTGGGAGAATCTTGTTTTCGCCAATCTCTCCACTCATATGAGTAGGAAAACAATAGCACCTCAGCGGAAGTTATCTCTCCGAAACCTCCTCGCATACCCCAGAATAAAGGCGTAATCCACGGCAAAAATTTCTGGAATCAGACTAAGACTTTATTGAACACGTAAACTTTCAGTCCACTTTCAGTGCTCCGAAGTATCGTGTAGAAAAATCAAGACTAAATTTTGAACGTAAATTTGACAGACTTCGACAATTTTAGTCATATGTTAGCAAATTTTTATTTATTTAGTCGTTCAACTTTCAGCCATCGCATTTACATGCATGAGAAAGCTATGCTAATGGTCTTTAGTGGCTTTAATTAAAAATTTAATAAGCATACGCTCAATAGGAGTTAAAACTTTGCATCAAATTCATTCAGTCCTTTCAAAAATTTAAATTCCTAAAACAAATAAATTTCAAAAAACATTCCTTTTTTTATTTATATCAATCACATCAAAAATAGAGTACGAATAAGTAAACATTTTGGTTTTTTTGTGACAGATTTAACTAAAACTTTGATAAATATCTACTGATTAGATGTTAATGAATGTGATTTATCTAACTCTATACGTACCATTTTCACCTCTCTTTTAATAGTCCTTCAGATTGAACTCCCGTGAATAATTTCGCTCAAAATTTGATAGAAATCTGAAAATTTAACAAGACCACATTCCGAATTTCAATAATCTAGCTCAAAATAATTGAATTATTACATTCACTTACAGACAAACATAATTTCAAAACATGTATTTTTCGGATTCAGTGGAAATTTTGATATTATATAATTTTTCTGAGCGTGTGTATGTGACTGAACTCCTCCTCAAAGGCTTGGGCGATTTCGGTGAAAATATTTGTGCTTGTTCAAATGGATTCGAGAATGGTTTACATCCAAATTTTTTTAATAATTCTCAATTTTTTGCGATAATTTCCCAAACTATTATCATTTATTTTTGCAAAAAATGATTTTTGTATCGAATTGAAGGTCAAAAAATTATCTTTTTATTGATATCCATTTTTTCCAAGTTAGATTTTTTTTATCTGTAATGAATTTTTAAATTAATATTTTAACCATATTTTTCAACAATTTATTTCGTGCTAAATAACAATAAAGACGGTACAATCTTAGCAAAAAATCCTGGTTATCTTTTATCAGCGTGTTGCCATCACGTTGACGAAAACTCTGAGGAAAAAATAAATTAATTATTACTGCTATTAAAATCCAGAAAAATGTATTTTCAGCACGTGATTTTATGAAATAAAATGAATAAATATATTTTCCTCAAAAAAATTAATGCAAGATAAAGTTTTCTATTATCGTTCACGGTGTTTATATTATTAATTCAATAAATTAACTTCATGAAAACAATCATGCTGAATACCCATTCAAATCCGGTCCTAACGGCAATTTGTAAATCTTTAGTAATAGGCATAAAAACTATTTAGTACTACATTTAAAATAGTCTAAATGAATATATAATTACATTTAAAGTAATGTGGGTCAATAAATGCTTTGATGAATTATGAATTACATTTTTTTTATACTCTGCTCTGTGAGTCATATTTAATAAAATATTCTTGAGATACTTGTATTTTAAATAGGAAAAGGTGCACTTCAATAAACTAAACAAATTTATAAAATTGTTTGATTTATTAAAATTTGAATCTTAATATTCTATAAAAATGTACAATTTAAGACCTTTACATCCCCATGTGTGTGTGTGTGTGTGTGTGTGTGTGTGCGTGCGTGCGCGCGAGCGAGCGAGCGAACTAATGCTCTTCAGAACAGACTATATGATCTATAGCTACCGAACGGCACACATATACCTTGAAAGGTGAAAATGTATGTCATAGAGAACTTTTTGCAATTTTTTTTAAATTAAAAATTAACTAAGTTTTGGCATTTTTTCACAATAAAATTCGAAAATTTTGCACAAATTTTTTTTAAATTATTAAAAACAAGTTTAAAAAATTTAGTAAAAAATTATTTTTTAAATTATATCAATGTTTTAATACTGAAATAAATAATTATGTGTTATGTAAATTGAGTCAATAAATGCTGAGTAATTACGAATTTAAAATTTTTACATTTATCCTCTGCCCCGTGAATCATATTTAACAAAATATTCTTGAAAATCTAATATCCTAAATATTAAATATTTTCACTCCAATAAAATACATCAATCTCTAAAGCAGCTCGGTGTATGAAAATTTCAATATCACTATTCTATATGAATGGACGATATCAGATCCCTTCATCGACCCTCTCAAAGAAACCAATCCCATCTAAGATTTATCTAAAGTGATTGGCCCAGATTATGAAAATGTAGATTCTTCTAGTGTGATATTCAAAACTTGATAAATTGATCAGATTTGATCGCAAAAGATAAAAATTTATTTATTTAAAAGTTGAAGTGTCAAGAAAATTCGCAGAATATGATTCCTTAGGACAAAAAAGACTATCTAAAATGTAAGCTTTATAATTTTTTGAAATATTATAAATTGAAAAATTAAAATATTACTTTTAACATTTTCATATTCTTTTAAAAATAAAGCAAAAAACTTAATTTGATGATGAATCCATGGAATTTTTGCTGAATAATTCTTTAAGAAATTATAAATTATAAAAATTATTCTGTAGAATACATAAGACTTAAAAGACGAACGACTCTGCTTTCACTTATCATACTTCTTTTTATTTAAAGACAAGCCTAGATTCAGTAAAAAAAAATTTAATACTATTAATTACTGTTTCATCAATTCCACTAAAATTTAAAATTAACATTTATTGGCACGGATAGAAAGAGAGAGAGATGAACAGTACAATTATCAGAAAATCTCAAGGCCTACATGATAGTATTAGGGATGACTTCTGTGCAGCCGACCACCCCGCCACCTCTGAACGTAGCAGTGTCGACAGGATTTGTTGTGGCCAACTGTGGACTGTAGAAATGTCCACATGGGAGATTATATAACCATCAAAATTTGAAGTTTTAAAATATTTTGCAGGAAGACCTGTTATGAGACCAAGTTACATAAAATTGAATAGCTTAGCGAGCATTAATACTGGTGAACCGACGGGTCACCAAAGGCGCCTATTTTATATATATATATATATATATATATATATATATATATATATATATAT
>JAOUZG010027140.1:347268-359694 GCA_026289955.1 Argiope argentata | reverse complement strand
ATATATATATATATATATATATATATATATATATATATATATATATACTATTCCTAAAAACTTGAATTTCATTTTTTTATAATTACAATATTTTCTCTTTGGATAATTTGTATAGAAGAAAATAAAAAGGAATATAAATTTCTGTTTCTGATTTTTCCATAGAAAACATAGTCAAATTTTAAAGAAAATTTATCAACGCATATATTGTATGTCAGTATATACATCATAACCTAAACGAGGTAATTAAAATTTTGAATAACGACATCGTACCAAATTTATAGATCCGTATGGAATTCCAACAAAAAAAAATGCATTTTCTAATTTTTTTCCTAATAGCACGAAATAAAAAAAAAGTCTTATCTTGAAAATATATGAGGAAGGCGAATCCTGAGTTCAGTCAATGGATTATAATTACTGAAGAAAGAGCAGAAATTTTGCTGTTTCTGTCTTTAAACCCAATCAAACTAAAATGCTGATTACATGACTCGAGTGAAGCATTAAAGTTACGTATTCTTGAATCGACACCAAATGTATTAGATTTCATTTCATATCTGTTCAGTCGCGTCTGCTATTCCATCTTCCAAATACTCTTCGAATTAAATGGGGAAACAATGACCTGGTGGTAAGATCTAGGCTTCGAAACCGGAGGGTTTTAAGTTCAAGACCCGATTTCCCCGAAGTACCGTGGAGTAAGCGGATTTGGTGCATTCAAGGAATTTGAATTAAGAATATTCCTTATTTGATCGAATATTCCTTATTAGTCCATTTGGTAAGAATATTCCATAATGAATTTGGTAAGAATATTCCTTATTAGTCCATCCAATCTAATGGAAGAAACTGGAGAAAATTTCCGAAATATTTGGGTATTTTTCATCATATAGTTTAAAGGCTACGGTTAAGGTTTCAGGTTCAAAACCCGATTTCACTGAGGAACCGACGAGTAAGCGGGTCTGGTGCTCGTTAAAATCGTCCGGGTCAAATTTCCTTCCACTAGTGAAGTGTGGAAGTTTGGAGTGCAGAGGGAAGTTCCAGGCCAGGGATCATCATCGTCATCTAACGGTGGCTCAAAGTTGTGATGTCAGTTCCTAAATAGCCCTAGTAGTGGCTTAAAACGAGACGTTAATATAAGTAATTTAATGATTGTTTTGCTATTTTTGTAATAAAAAGAAATAAAATGATATTAAATTCATCAAAATTATTTTTCGGGTAAGAAAGTTCTTCCTTCTGAAATTTTGGTCTCTTCCTTTTCATTAGAAACATTATTAATACTCGCCGTAATAATTTAATTACCTTTCTCTCTGATAATAAACAAAATTACCTTTCCCCATCAAGTTTATATAAAAATGATACAACATTTTTTTTTGAGAGAAATACATTTGAAAAGAAATGAATTTTTAAAAATTATTACTTTTATAACAAAGCAGTTCGAAATTTCTTCAAAAACGTTGAAATAACCTTCACCAAACTCGTAAAGAATAAACTTAATGAATCCAAAAATTATTGTAAAAAGAAATGGTTTTTGTTCATAGAATATTATCTTTATATATTTTTTTTAAAAAAATAACAGATAAAGGAGTGAAAGATATTTAATTACGAAGATTTTCTTTCGTAAAATTTTATAAAAGGAAATTGTTACTTATATCTGAAAAAAAAATAAGATTTTAACCGCTCTTCTGCTACATAGCACCATAACCTGGTAGGGTTTCCGTCATTAACATTCAAAAACCTATCATTAAGAAAAATTTCAATGATAATGAAATTTTAATGTTTTTAAGTCTTTCAAAATCTTACTTCTAATCAGGAGACTAATTAATTTTTCGAAACCTTTCTTTTATATTTTACAGAATTTTATATTCATTCTAGTTACAGCTTTTGCCCAATACGTAAAATTAATATTGCTCTAAAAAGCACGGATAATGTTGGGGCAAATGGGAAAATTTTCATCATTATTTCTATGTAGCGCACTCAGCTATGTAAGAAATTAAACTTTTTATAATTAATTTATGCATGGTAGAAAATACTAATTTTATTCGTCAACTGTTGAGTGATATTTTCCCTAATATTTCTATTTTATTCCTTTTATAAAAACATTAATTTTGTGCTGTAAATTTTGATCACACGTATCATAAAATAAAAATACAGGATTTGGAAGAACTTGCTAGTAGTGGAATCTTTAATTACAGAATAAATTAATTTTTTTCGATAAATCTTTCGTAATTTTACAATTATTTCAACTTTTAAATAAATGTAAAGGAAAAAAAAACTCTCTTAAATAAATATTCAGAATGCAAAATGACATCTAATTATAAAAATGGAACAATGTTTAATACAGAAAAAATATTCTAATTATATTATCATGTCAGAATATGATGTTATTTTGGGAATGACGTAGACAAAAATTCGTAGGCGAAAAATTGAAACTTAATTATCAGCACGAGCTTCTCAAAAAAATCAGCTTTTAATGACGTGATACCATTCCATTTACAAAAGTTCTGATTACAAAAATAAGTTAAGGACTACTGAGAATAAAACCTTAAAAAATGTCATTTTGAGCACGTGATTACATGAAATGAAATAAATAGGAAATGCGATATTTTTTGAAACAATCAATGCAATACAAAGTTTTCTGGATCGTTTGCTGTACTAAAGTAACTCATTCAATGAAACCATTAAAATGAATAAAAAATATAATTTAACTTGCACGAGCACGTGGTGCTTGGCCGTTTAAGAAATGATGTTCTGACATGATGCATTGAAATATGCATGAGAGATTTCATATTAATCTTTTCACTATTTCTCTCTTAAAGTACTGCAATCATTTTAATTTCCCTTCCTCCCATTGAGAAATTTGTTACATAAATTTTACACAAAATTGCCCTGAAATAATTTTTTTTAATATGGTTGGTTGGTTGATAGAGTGACCAAGATCATACTTGACTAAACTGTGCCGGACACTAGATATATACATCACTAGCTTTTACCCGCAACTTCGTACGCAGGGAAATTTTGATGTTTATGTATGAGAACTGGTCACAATGTGAAATTCTACCGAACCGTTTCATTATGGTTCTGTTAAAAACAATTTTCACTAAAAGAAAACAGAAATAGATTGTCGCCAAATAGTAGCGAAATGGACGAATGTAGCGCGAACGGCAGCTATAGCGTTTCCAATCGTAAGGTTTCGATGAACGCTGCTGCAAATTAACGGAAATATGGGGGGGGGTCAATAAATGCAAAAAAATGGAATGCACGCAAAAAAAATTAATTGAAAATAATGAAAGTAACCGAAAATCATATATACAGCAGGAAAAAATCCAGAGAAAGGAACAGGAAAGATCGAATTACAATGAAATAAAAAGATTAAAATAAAATCTGCTATGCATATTTCAATGTATCACATCGGAACATCATTTCTTGAATGGCCAAGCACCACGTGCTCGTGCAAGTTAAATTATATTTTTATTTACTTGAATGGTTTCGTTGAATGAGTCACTTTAGTAATGAAACAATCCAAAAAAAAAAAAAACTATGTCTCGCATTTATTGTTTAAAAGGATATTACCTTTCCTATTTATTTCATTGCATACAATCACGTGCTCAAAATGACATTTTTTAATGTTTTATTTGCTGTAATCATTAACTTATTTTTTTCAATCAGACCTTTTGTAAATGCGATGGCAACACGTTATTAAAAACTGATTTTTTTTTTAGATGCTCATGCAGATAATAAAATTGCAATTTTTCACCTATGGAATTTTGTTGATCTCATTCCCAAAATAACATCATGTTCTGACGTGATAATGATGAAGGCAATGTAAACCCAAACAAAGCGCTACAAAAAAATTAATAACCTGCGCAAAGCACCAAATGATTGTACATCAAAGCTTTGAATTTTGCCAAATTCCTTTGGGTGAGTTTTCATTTGTGCCCGTCAAACGAAAAAATACCTTTATTTTAATTCGAAATAACTTCATAATGAATTCGAAATATCGAATCATTAACAATGTTTAATTTTAAATGCATCAAACACTAAGACAATAAACAGAATCGTTTGAAATAATCGGACGAAAACGTGTTAAGTCTAACCTCAGCGTGGGAAAAAACAAACTGCAGTCTTACTCATTTGATGGTGAAGGAATGAAGATTTTTGGCATGGAAGTCAGTTTTTAATTATTAAAAAAATAAGAATTAAAAATCTCGATTAGCTGGAATAAATAGTTGCCTTTGTTCTATTCTAGACTATAATCAATCTCTGTGCTAAATTTCATCCAATTTCGCCGTTCTAGTGTCATTGACTAACATCATTCATCCATCCAAACTTTCCAATTTATATTGGTAGTATAGATTCACATTTCACGTGCCAGTTACAAGTTCTTCAAAAGGAAATTTTAAAGTTTAAACGTAAAGAACCTAAATGAATTTGTAAACATTTACATCTCTAAAGAACTTTAAAATGTTTGGATAGGGATTTTCTCCAATCAGTTTGTTTAAGGTAACGCTATTTCTACCAAATCTGTTAAGTCTGAAAATATTAAAATGCTGACACTATAAAAATATATCGCAATGAAAGAATGCATTATCAATGGGAGCAAATAGGAGTATTTAAAATACGGAGTAGTATAATAAAAGCAATATAATTAGAATAATTTTTTATTACTGATTAAAAACTTCCAATTATAAATATATTTTCGTCAACTTTGCAATTACTTTCATAATATTCCTTGAATTAAAAATAATCTCATTCTATCAATTTTACTTAGAACACTACCGAAATATGCATTCGTAGTTCCACAACTTCCACTCAATCAGTTTCAAAATCGATATTCCACGGTCAGACCAACTAATCGAGAAGCCAAATCAGGAACGGCACATTCCCCATCCATAACGCCGCCATTCTCTTGACAGCAATAAAACAGCAAGACGGACGCATCACAATAAACGATAATTACTCCTCCCTCCAACTGAAGTGAAGGGAAGAAGGGAGTTGTCCGTCTGCTTCGATCAGTGATCATTCGATAGGCTCTCCCTGATTAGGTCGGCTGTAAATCAGAGGACCAGATCCTATCAGGTCCAGCCCCTCTCCTCGACCCCCCCCCCTTCTCCAGACACGAGCGGCAAGAATTGGTATTGAGATCGTATCACAACCTTCTTCCCCCCTTCCATCCAGTTAGTGATTTGATCGATAAGTTATTGCTGCCCCCCCCCCTTCTTAATATGCGGGATTATGATAAGATCGCGGCATGTGTCGGCGGAATGACGCGCATTCTCTGAGGTCGGAAAGATGATGGGAACATATTAGTTTCAGAGGGATCTGGAACGATCAAGCGAAAGGATATTGTTATGTGAGATTTTTCACAAGTTTGTGTGATTTGTGACGAAATAAATTTAAATAAAACAGGATTTCGATTGAAACAGATGCAGATATTTAGTTTTTTTTTATACAATAAAATGAAGGAAGATGTCGATGTGTATAAATACTTCGCCAAATATTGACTTAACCAAAAACAAATGCACTTAAAGAGATACTGTAAGTTATGGCTCATTAATTCGGAAATGAATAAGTGTTCAAAAGAGTTGAAAAATACACTATTTAACCTTTTATTTATCGAATTATTTTACTATAAATTTTTCGATTTTAATTTATCTTTAGTTTTGCTTCCTCGCAGAATAATCCAAGAAAAGTTTTAATTAATTAAAATTTAAAATTTAATTAATAATTAAATATTTCTTTCTAATAATAATAATTAAATATTTTTTCTACTTTTAGCTTATATTAATTACTCGCTATCGGAATTACGTTCTCCTCTTTCTTTTGAATGTCATAAAAAAAGTCATATTATGAAGATATCAATTTAAATGCTACTTTTAAGTGCTATCAAAAAATAAAAGTCTTTTCTTTAATGTGATCAAAGCTCTTAAATTGAAAATGTATTTAAATTTTATTTTTCAATCTGATGTAATGTCAATTTGAAACTACTACACCCCTCGCTACTGCACCCCTCCTTCCGCTGTAACTCTTGCGACCATATGATCGGTAAATTTAAAGATGACCGGGATAGCCTGGTTGGTTGAGCGTTGGACTAGTATTTTTTAAATTGCTAATTCGAACCTCTCGGACCGAAGACTCTCCGTGTGTTTGTGGCGGTTGGCGCTCCTCTTGGCCACAAAGTCCTCGTTATCGAGACTAACACCACTGGGGATACTGGGTCAGAGGTGATCGTTCTCTGTTATAGATCTAAATTACGATCTGCGAATAAACGAATGAAGTAAAAGAACCCCGTAAAAAGGTTTTTTGACGTGTGTGAGCTAGAAGTTAGACTTCTGCCCTCGGGTGCTCAGGGGTCCATACCCTCAGAAGCTACTGCACTCCTCCTTCCGCTGTAAAGTGGAACAACATTAACTCTTAAAAAAGGCCAAGTCAAAAAAGTCTTGTCTGTTTAATGAATTAAAAATTTAAAACGATAAAAAAACAAGGGTTATAGTGGGTAAAAAAAGGATATGATAAAAATATGAAGCTATTATTGTCATCACATCTGGTATTATTTTTCTCAGGTTTTTTTTTTTTTTTTTGCTATCTTTACTTTTTTTATATATAATTAATGAAAAATTGTTTGCATGATATCAGAATTTGGAGTGGGAAGGTTTACAGTAATTTATTAAGGTTTTTTTTAAATATAAAGCTGTTTAGTCTCATCTTACTAACATCAACAAACAAAAAAAACATAATTAATAAATATTTAGTTCCAGTTCGAATGGCGATTTAATGAAATTATGTTATCTATATAATTAAAATATCAAGGAAAATTAGAGAGCGAGTCATATAACTTCTGCCACTGATCCGCTCTCGCCAATTTTCATATGAAAGCTCATGATCTCTAAGCATGTCTTGTTGTGTAGCAGGGAACACTGTACTTCATTTTGCGAGAAATCTGAAAAATAATATTTCATAATACATTCTTTTTGGAGAAAAAGAGTTTCAAGTTTGCATTGAAAAATAATCACCAAAAACAGTTTACAGATGATAGATGAAAGCATTATTATTCGTTTAAGCTATTTTTTAGGCATTAAATAGCTACAGTTATTATTGCCCGGTGTTATACGTCAGGCATACTTAGAATGCAAAACTCAGAAATTCATAAATATGATAATATATTTCAGTTTTTTTAAACCCTCCTTTTAATCCCAAACAGCTCTTTAAGTATCAGTGAGAGGAATAAAAATAAATGAGGTCTGCACAAAATAAATTACATGCCAAATTAAGAATCGGCTGATGAAGAAAAAAAAATTGCTGGAATTAAATGCCCCCCAGTAACCCCACCTATTGCACTGCATCTTCTTCTCCTAAAAAGCGGCAGACGGCAATCTGGGACAGCCTCCATTAAATCTGCAGAAAGAGATTAAGGCCGGATGAAATCTCCCTCCATCCCCTTTCTTCAGCCCTACCCCTCTACCAATTTTTTTCCCCAAAACGTTTTTTCCCTCCTCGTTCTCTTAAAATATCAGCATTATCTAAAAACCCAATCTTCTTAAAATCTTGCCTCAGTCAAAAAACACCCATTTTTTTTGTTTTGTTTCTCCCCTTCATTTATTTACTTTTATTTTGATAGGAAATAGAAGGAGAGGGGGGGGGTCCCTGGACTCTCCTTTCCGTCACGCCATTCGCCGCTCATGATCTCGGGATTAGCATCGTTTGGTAACTAGGAAGGAAAATGACCAGATTTTGACTAAAACGGGTCGCTAAGTGCCTCCGAACAGAACATTTTCGTAAACGTTCTCTTTTAGCTCTGGCCATCAGCTTGATTAGACACTGGCTCATTTTTTCGCAGTCTTCTGTTGCGTTCTCCTCATTGAAAATTCCACGATTAAACTATTCGGAAATATTTAGTTGAGAGCGCGATGTATTTGCTGTCATCCAATTTTTATGAATGCTCTATGCTTAGTTGTATTATTTCAGTCCCATTTTAAAGGAATACTAGGGTTATTTGGGGATGGATCTCGTAATTTTGTGACGTCGTAAATCGTAGTCAGATGACGAGGATAATACCCGAGTTGAATATTTTACTGAACATGACTCATAGACATGATCTATATGAAAATGTCATTAAACAGTTTAATTTAATTTCTCAATAAGGATTTCAGCGTCAATGGAAAATCAATATAAGTAGTTCATAATTACTTCAGTTTGTAATAATAATAGAAAGGTGTCATATAAAAAATATTCCAAAATAATATTCAATACATCGCAATTATTATGAAACACATAAAAATAATGAAAATTGCTTTTCAATCGTATTATTTATTATTGATTTTCGAATGTTAGATTCTACTTAACATCACAAATTTCGATTACAAACATTGTAAAATTGAACAAATTTATTTTAAGGACTTAAATAAGTTTTCAGTAAACCAAAAAAAAAAAAAAAAAAGAATGGGAGGGTGGAATAAAGGAAGCGTATGCCTTCAATCAAAAGGAAATTCCAAATTTTCTGTTTATAATTAATAATGAGTTTTAAATTAATCTCTCGAATATCCAGTTTCTCTGCTAAGAAGACTAGTGAATGCTTTTTTTAATACTTACATCTGTCTATTCGTTTCACAAATTGATAAACTGTTGAAAGTGTATTTGGAATGGAAAATTACAATTTGAGCTAATCTATAAAAAAACAAGAAAATTTTAGTTTTCAAATGATAACTCAAAAATATTAACACTAAAATAACATCGTATTTTTAACAATTGATTTAAAAAAAAAAAAAAAAAGGAAGAAAAGATCTAAGATGCACGCTTCCATTCTTCAAATATGCTATGTCCGGTAAGTATACAACAAATGGTTTGGTCTGTTGTATGCTAACACACACACTTTCTATTTATAACAAAAAAGCGTATTGGTTTCTATATGTAGGAAATATTTTTTTCACATTAAATGCAGTTCAGCGATAATTGCGGAAATTTCAGTCATCTATTCCACTGTTCTGTAAATAAAATTGTCTTCTCTTTTCATAAACGCCGACAAGAACGTTATTTTTTTTTCATGAAAAATATCTTGTTTTTGAAAGATTTCTTCAATTCAGTACTTAAAACTTAGAATGAAAAAATCGTGTATCCATTACAAATATACTCCACTATCCATTCATTTCCTATATTTGTTGAGCCCTTCTGTATTTATTGAAGGAATGACAATGGGTCAGTAGACCCCTTTCTTAGAATAGATATTTTTTACGTGTCTTCTCCACCCTCCCATGGGGCAATCATTCTTTCTCCCCCCCATCAGAGGATAATTTGTGGCGTCGGAAATGTTTTCGGCTCCAATCGCCGAGCCCCTGCCCCTGACTCGTCCAATGAGGGTAGCGCCCGCCGATGCACCCTACCTCCAGCTATTTTTCATTCCCCCTCAGGCAAGGACAGACATGTCTCGCCACCCTCATCTCCTTTCGCGGTCAAAAGAAATGATATCCTGTTGAAATGGAGGACTTCGGTCTCCAGTCCCTTCTTTAAATCCCAGTAAATTCCTTTAAAAGAGCATATTTATGGAAATCCCAAAATTCTTTATCGTTTCACTTATTAATTATGTTATAGTTACATTTTTGAAAGAAAAATATCCTTGTCCTATTGCTTTTCTTTTATTTCGAAGAGTTGATATTGATATGAAAATTGAGCATTGGAATTAAAAAAAGTAATTTACAGCACATCCCACACACCAAAGTATGTTCTTTAAAATGAAGAGAGGAAAGAAAAGAAATTTTATATTCGAAGAAATGCACAATTCTTCTAAGTAATTTTTTTTTAATGTTCTGGAATGACTGGAAAATGAAGCAGCAACAATGTCATCCTCTAAATTTCGTTCACCCTCTCTAATAATTATGTTATCCTCCTGACTCGCTCAAAATTGGGAGCCTTTGGCAAATGCTCATATTCCAAGTCAATAACGTCAATATGTTTTGTAGTATAGAAAAGAAAATAAAGTATTTATTTTCGACATTTTTTTCTCAATCTATTGAAATTAAAATTTGACACATAGACGTAATTTCAATCATCAAATCAAATTCCAAATTTCATTCATCTCAGGCGTTGCATTTTTGAGTTATTGCATTTAAATGCACTTAAAAAGACAGATCGACAGGCTTCAAACCTTTTGAGGAATTTCCTTTCAAACTTCATACATTTATATATTGTAGATACTAAACTTTTAAGCTAAGTTTTATCCATTTAGTTCTTTAGGTTTTGCATCTATCATGTTTGAATGCACTCGAACAGATGCACATGCAGATCTTTTAAAAATTGAATTCGTTCAAAATTTGACTGAAATTTATGATTTTACAGTAAAAGCATGAAATCAGATTTTTACTCCTCTAATTCAAAGCGTTTTTGAGTTATTGTCCATATAGGTAGACAGAAAATTTCAAATTTTCTGTTCTTCATATCTATACTATCTACAGAAAATCTCATAATTCGAATCTCATAGTCAATATCGCGAAATCATAAAATTTAATAGTAATTTCATTTTACATTCTCTGTAGTGATCCTTGAAAGCATGTTTTGGGATTTCTAAGCCCCAAATTCACTTATCGAAGTGTAAGAGAAAAGGTACTCTTACCTTGTCGTTCCGGGAACTTCTAGATGAGATAGAATCGAGGTATTCCAACGTGAATCAGAACACAACATCGAAAGCATTAGTCCAGGGTTTTCATTTTCATCTATTTTTTATTTTGCTTGACGAGGACACAGGCACAGATAATTATTTACAAATATATACATATATCCTTTTAGTTGTAGGAATCATTCACATCGCCTACAACCATCTCTGGAACCGTTCTCACCCCGAATCCCACTAAAGCTACACAAAAACCCTAGAACCGAAACTGAAACTCACATCTGTTACTGTGGGATCATGGGATTTTTCCCTGACGTCACCAATACGCTTGCGAGAAAGTGTTACATCACGTTATGGTGAGGCCAGGAATTCCAACATCCTGCAAAACAAATGGATTATGAAGTTATTAGTGAAGAATCAATTTTGGATTCTTTATTTAGCGGAGTTGAAAAGGCGGAAAATCATAAAATATACCGGGTACGTTTGAGTAATATAGACTATAGTTATCATTGTAATTTTGATGTGTTGGATCAGGAAAAAATTTGTTCCGATATTTCCAGAGTAAAATTATCACCCTATGTTAAAGAACTTAAATCCAATAGAATATTTTTAACTGATGTAATGCATTCCTATGATGACCAATTGTTGTATCAGTCATCTCCATTAGAAATTCATTTGTTAATTGGGGCTGACGTCGCTGGTAAATTGCTCACAGGAGAGGTAAAGCAACTTAGTTCTGGAGTAGTCTGTGTAGGAACTAAATTAGGCTGGACACTGATGGGAAAGACAAATGAGTTAGAAAAGAATGACAGCATGTCTACTGTTTTATCCTGCCACGTTAATGATGCAACCATCTCAGATTTATGGCGATTAGATACACTTGGAATTTGTGATCCAAGTGAAAAGAAAACTAGGGAAGAATTGGAACAATCGGCAAAAGAACATTTTTTTCGAACTGTTACTAGAAATGAAGAGGGAAGGTATCAAGTACGATTACTTTGGGTAGAAGGGCATCCTCCTTTAACAAACTGCAAAAGTATTTCTGAAAAAAAGACTTGCAAATTCTGTTAAATCCCTGAAAAGGTTAGGAAAAATAGAGGATTACAAAAACATTTTTAAGGACTGGCTGGATCAGGGTATTATTGAGGAGGTAGTTATTTCCGAGCCTGAACACTATTTACCTCATCGCCCTGTTTTCAAAGAAAACTCCACAACGAAGATCAGACCCGTCTTTGATGGATCTGCTAGAGACAAAAATTCACCATCAATAAATGATTGTTTAGAAAAAGGACCCATTTTGGTTGAACTTATTCCCTCCGTTTTAAACAGGTTTAGAATAGGAAAATATGGAGTTACAGCCGATATTGAAAAGGCGTTTTTACAGATAGAACTACATGAAGATGACAGGCCTTATTTGAAGTTTTTGTGGTGGCAAGGTGGTCAGAAAGAAAATTTACGAATTTTTCAGCACCGAAGAGTAGTTTTCGGAATAAACTCCAGCCCTTTCTTACTGGGAGCAACTCTTGATTATCATCTGAATCATGCTCCCCCTGATTACAATAAAACGGCCAAAAAACTTTTGAAGGCTTTTTATGTAGACAACTGCGTCCATAGTGTTGAAAATGAAGCTGAGTTAATGAAATTCATTCAAGAATCGATAGAAATTCTTAAACCTGCAAAGTTCAACTTATGAGGGTGGGAGCATACCCCCTGTGACGTTTCCGCATAGATAACAAGTAAAGTCAAATTGCTTCCCACGGGAACAACCATCGATAACGGATGCAGCGGTTCCATATAGATAACAGGTGAGAAGATAGCAAATTGCTTTCTCACGGGAA
>JAOUZG010027140.1:333092-347258 GCA_026289955.1 Argiope argentata | reverse complement strand
GCTTGTCTTCGGCCCAACTCACCAGTAGCCCCGGCCAAAACGTTACACCCCTTTGAAGAAGATGCACCAGAAGAAGAAGAAGCAAAAATCGTCCCAGTTTTAGGCTTAAAATGAGAAATCAATACTGACTCACTATCTGTAGATTTGAGAGATTTAGATCCCGTTACAGAAGATCAAACTACTACTAAACGGATCATTTTATCAACTGTTCATAAAATTTTTGATCCCATTGGATTTACCTGCCCAGCAACGTTGATACCGAGATTGCTGCTACAAGAATGCTGGAAGCTAAAATTATCGTGGGATTCCCATTTACCTTCTTGGATAGTAACAAAATTTACAAGGTGGAAAGATCAACTTAAAATTTTAAATGAGATTTCTATTCCTAGATGTCTAAACAAAAATGAAAGAGACAGCAATATGACATTACACGTCTTCTGTGATGCTTCCGAGAAGGCATATGCTACATGTATATTTTTGAGGAGTGAAGGTATCAATTCGACCAATTGCCAATTGATACAAAGTAGAGCAAGGGTCGCTCCTCTCAAAACTCTTTCAGTGTCTAGACTAGAGCTTTTAGCATGCAATATAGGGGCTAGACTGTGTCATTCAGTGAAAGAGAGTTTAGGAATGGAAAATGTTGCTACACGATATTGGTCTGATTCCAGTAATGCTCTTTATTGGATTAAAAAGAACGAAAACTGGTCCACTTTTGTTTTCAATCGCGTAAAAGAAATTCGTCTTTTGAGTGGTTCAGATGATTGGTATCATATACCGGGACAGTTGAATCCAGCCGATTTACCTTCCCGAGGTTGCAATTTCGAAAATCTGGCCAAATCTAATTGGTGGTTAGGACCTTCGTGGTTAAAAACTCCTCCTGAATATTGGCCTAAATCCAATATTTTCCCAGACGAAGAAATTATAAACACAGAAAAAAAGAAAACGGTTGTTAGTGTAACCAATATGGAAAAAGAAGTTAAAATATATGATATTTACTCCTCTTATCCTAAACTTCTTATTGTTATATCCTGGATTTATAGATTTGTGGATAACTGCAGAGTGAAAAGGGATTTAAGAAAACTTGGAGACATAACTGTGGAAGATAGAAATAGATCCGAAATCTCCTTAATCAAAACAGTTCAGCGAGAATCTTTCACAGGGCCACATGATAAGCGACTTCAAAAACTCCAAATATTCACGGATGAGAATGAACTTTTCCGAATTAAGAAAAGACTGTCATTGAAGGAAGATTTTAAAAACTTTAAATTTCCTATCGTGTTACCAAGTGAACATCCGATAGTTTAAAAACTTGTACGCTGGAAACACTGCTGCCTAGGTCATGCAGGTGTTCAAATAGTGATGGCCAACCTCAGAGAAGAATTTTGGATATTGAAATACCGTAAAACTGTCCGAAAAGATGTGAAGAATTGTGTAACTTGCAAAAGATACGATGCCTGAGCAATAGAAACTCCAACAGCTCCATTGCCAATAGATCGTCTTAGAGCGGCTTCTGTGTTTGAAATTATAGGAGTCGATTTTGCTGGACCTCTGTATTTAAAGGAAAATCAAAAGTCCTGGATTGTCATCTATACTTGTGCAGTATTTAGAGCTGTACATCTGGAGCTGACCACTTCACTATCAACTGAAAGTTTCCTGCAGTCATTCCGCAGATACGTGGCTCGTCGAGGTAGACCAAGTGTCGTCTATTCGGACAATGGAACAAACTTAGTTGGAGCGAATAATCTCATCAAAAAGATTAACTGGGCCAAATACAGTTCCGTGAATAAAATTGACTGGAAATTTATTCCCCCGTCTGCACCCTGGTGGGGTGGCTTTTGGGAACGTTTAATTGGCATTGTTAAAAGAATTCTTCGTAAAGTTCTAGGGCAAACATCTCTAAATTGTGAGGAATTATGTACAGTCTTATGCGACTGTGAAAGTGTCATCAACGTACGGCCTCTAACTTATGTAAGTGATGACTCAAGTGACCTAGAACCTCTTACTCCCAATATGTTCCTGCAAGAAGTTAGAGAGATTGGAATACCTGATCTAGATCCCCTAGATAGTCAATCTCTAAATAAAAGATTTGCTTATCGCCAAAGGTTACGACAAGATCTAAGAAAACGCTTTCGCTCTGAGTATTTGGGAGAGCTCAGGCAATTTGAAAGAAATATAAGAAAATTCCCTTCTATCAAAATTGGAGACATCGTTCTGATATCCAGTGACAATATGAAAAGAATGGACTGGCCTTTAGGTAAAGTCATCGAAGTCTTTACATCTTCAGATGGAAACATCAGACTTGTGAAACTGAAAACCAAAAGTGGAGAAATCCTACGTCCAACATTGAGACTGTATCCTTTGGAAGTTTGCGAACAGGACAAGGAACTTTTCCAAAAGTGTGAACCACCGGTAAAATTTACCTGCGATGATACCAGTGCTGCTGAAGGAAATTCTCTGAACAAACCTGAACCTGATGAACCAACCTCCAGGTATGGAAGGAGATTAAAAAAGGTAAAGAGACTCTTAATGTGAGAACTGAACTTTTTCTTTCTTACAAGAACTCTTATATTTTGAACTTTTAGTATCTACTTCATATCTTAAGAACTTTAATTGAGAATTGAACACCAAGATATACTTTTTTACCTAGGATATACTTTGATATAAATGGTAATTTGATATACTTCGATGAATAATAATTTGATATTTTGATGTATGAAATATTTGTGTAAATTTGATTGATAGAATATTTTCTTGATTTATATTCGATAGTATAAGCATTTTCTTAACTCAATTGCTTTGATGTTTGTTAATTTGTATTTGATAATTTTGAATTTTTTTTTAAAATATTGATTTGATTATTATGTTTGAGTTTTCTGTAATTAAAACTCAAAGGTGGGAGGATGTTGGAATTCCTGGCCTCACCATAACGGGATGTAACACTTTCGCGCAAGCGTATTGGTGACGTCAGGGAAAAATCCCATGATCCCACAGTAACAAATGTGAGTTTCAGTTTCGGTTCTAGGGTTTTTGTGTAGCTTAGTTGGATTCGGGGTGTGAACGCACCCAGAGATGGTTGGTTGTAGGCGATGTGAATGATTCCTACAACTAAAAGGATATATGTATATATTTGTAAATAATTATCTGTGCCTGTGTCCTCGTCAAGCAAATAAAAAATAGATGAAAATGAAAACCCTGGACTAATGCTTTCGATGTTGTGCTCTGATTCACGTTGGAATACCTCGATTCTATCTCATCTAGAAGTTCCCGGAACGACAAGAGTACCTTTTCTCTTACACTTCGATAGGTGAATTTGGGGCTTAGAAATCCCAAAAGCATGTTAAGATAATTTTTAAGAAAGGTTAAATAATATAAAAAGGATAATTATTCACCTTAAACAGAAAACAATACCAGTAAAACTCCAATTATGGGAAATTCCCAGTAATTTTCTGTATATGAAATCAAGAACAGCTTTCAACCGCTCTTTGTATACTAATAAATCTTGCTGCTTTTGCAACAATATAAGTCTTAATTTCACTCAACTTTATTAAATAAACATCATTGATCAAGAAGTAATGTTGTTGTTGTTGTGTCAAATGGCACTTGTCATGGACAAGCCCGCTGCTGAACCCAGCAGCAGATTTAAGCCGAATGAAGCGTCTCTTGTATTTGAGTAGCGCCAACTAGGGCCAAGAGTACGACTTTGCTACCCACTCACCGCATTCGCTTGCACTACCCCTTTTTACAGGGGGGCACATTCACACATCTCACAGATAACACACAGAAGAACAACAATGCCCGAACCGGGACCTCCAGAACACGAGGCAGACGCACTACCTCTGTGCCAGCAAGCCGGCGATCAAGAAGTAATAATTAAAATATATAATTTCTGTGAAATGACGTGCCGACGTCCTGGCACAGGGGGAGCAAATCCTCCCCGTGTTCTGGGAATCCCGGGTTCGAGTCCCGGTTTGGGCACGGTTGTTCTTAATCTGTTCTTTCTTTGAGATGTGTGAATGCACCCCTCCCGCCCCCCCTGTAAAAAGATGCACTGCAAGCGAATGTGATGCGTGAGTAGCTACGATGTTCTCTTGGCCCTAGTTAGCGCTACTTAAAACAAGAGACGCCCCCTCGGCTTAAAATCGCGGACTGCGTCAGGCATGCTTTAGAAACAGCTACAATAAATTGACGTAGTTGCCAGAAAAGGGGAAGAGAACTTGTCTAGACTCTCTTACATATTTACTTGCTTTAAACTTTTAGTTAAGTTAGCCATAATATATTGACATTCCTTTTCAAAGCATCTTTAAGACTACTTTGAGATGGATCACTTAATTGTGAATAACGATTAAAGGAGAGAATGATCATTGATCTGGCACCGCTTCTCCAAGTTTTCACACCACATTATCGAAGGAGTATTTGCACTTGATGGCTTCAACATACACCAGAATTACTTACACGGCGATTATTCGGTGGAATCAGGTTTCTAACATAAATCTCTCAAGTCCCAACATCTTATAAGTAGGCCGCCAATGTCCGTGTTGTACTTAGTTTCGTTGTGTAATGAATAAAATCGAGTATATGTTCGGTTTTCTTTCTTTGTACTGATTAGAGCTCTGTAGCGACGAATTATTCACGCACATGCGCGGCGTCCAACGATCCGATGACTGACGGACTTAATTTAAAAGTGACGGATCAACAGTTTCGGTATTTATATTACACAACAAAATTCCTTCCTCTTGCATATTCCACTTTTAGCACATTAATGTACAGTAGAATAAAGAGACATTCTTTTATTCCATGCGATTAAAAATTCGATACAAGTTGAGAATACTGATGATAAAAATGGCATGTCAAACTCATCCATTTATCTGAATGAATTTTTAAGTTATTGTGTTTATATATAATTGAACGGAAAAGTTGATGAATTCCGTTCCCATGAGTTTCTTTTTCATGAGTTTCGATTAAAATTTGATACATAATTATTTTGATTGCTTTAATCTGCTCTTTATGATGTGACGAACTAATTTTATCCGTGGGTTTTCAAAAGAAGCGAAATTCGAACGGGAGTATCAGCACAGTTAGATATATTACTAAGCATAAAAGAATTCGAGGTATTACACTTTTGCTTTTAAGACCAATTACAACAGATTTTGCAAGGATTAAAATAGTTTTTCAACGAATAATTCAATTCTTCATGTGGAAATTCTATGGAAATCTTAGTTTTATAACACAAATATAATTATAAATGAAAATTTTATGAATAAAATTTTCTTTGTAGATATTTAAAATCTACTTTCTTTGTACAAAAAATCTTGTGTGAAACACAAGATTTTTTGTTTTGTGATTTTATCTATAAATACTTTGATATTAAGATAGTATACCACCAGTTTAAAATACTATACACTTTACAACGCCTCTATTTTATCGAAATCTTTTTTTAAAAAACTGTACTTCGAAATGGAAGTTAAAATCATTATAATACTAAAATCAAACCATTACAGTAAGATCTTTTAGCTTCTTCATCAGAATTCACGACGACGAACACTCGACTTCATCACGAAGCAGGAATAAAGGCACTCTGTATAATTCAATTCCAGAGCCATCTCAAAGAAAGGAAAACAGATACGCTTAAAGATTCATTTGAAACCAACCTCCCCTGGTTTAGAACCTGACTTTTCCATCTATATGCTCCACCCCCTTTCTCTGAACCGAAATGAATTCACCCCCACCCCTACGGAGGTCCGAATCGAAGACAAGGTAAATCGAGACCCCATCTCCAACTTCAATTTTTTTCTATTTGTATGAGTACAGGTATAAATATATATGTTGTGACCCTATCTCCCCCCATGGGGTCGGTGGAAGTATCGATCGAATGGAAGGGAGGGAAGTGATCTCCCCCTTGGGGTACCACCTCAACTGGAAAAGATTGGGGGTGGGGGAGTCTGCCACAATCCAGATTCTATTTGGAGATGCGGAAGATTGTTTGCTGCAGACTCGCTCCATTGAATGTCAAGTTGAAACTACACAGGGTGAGAACGGATCCTCTGAGAATTCTCTGCTGCTAAGATCCGGCAAAGTTTCTCGAGAGAGTCCAACGCTGCCTCTCCGTTGCTCTTTTATTAGTTGTGCATTCTGACTTTTGTTGAACGACACTAGAAATATTCATATATCATGGTTGGAATCACCGCAATTATTCAATTATAAATATGATTGATTTATCACGTTTCTAAAACTGACAAAAAAGTATAAAATAACCTTTTATCAATTTATTATTGCAAATTATAAAAATTTACAATCACATATTTATTTACAAGACAACGTAATATGTTTAATTTTTTAATTAAATTTTTTTTCTCCTTTTTATTCTTGCGTGTTTGAAATTACGAGGGCAAATCAAAAAGTCTTTGCGCCTATTTTTTATTCGCCAAAAACAGTTACATACAGATACTTACAAATATGCGTAGTAACGCAATTATTTCTCCACATAGTCACCACACCGGTTCAGACATTTGTCCCATCACAGTACTAAATTAGAGATCCTTATGTGGTAGAATTCTTCCGGCTGCCTGTTGAACCACCGTCGGACCGCGTTCTTCGTCACATGCGAATCGCTGTCTTGCCAGAAACTCCTTCAGTGAACCAAAAACGTGAAAATAACTAGGGGCAAGGTCTGGACTGTAAAGCCGGTGTTCCAGATTCTCCCAATGAGCGCTCATTCTCATGAAAGTTTTCACGGCCTTTTTGAAACTCACGACACCACCACTGAACACTTTTCAATGAGAGACACCTTTACCTGTACCTGGGGTGCATTTCCCTGTAAATTGCCATGTGCGTTTGTCCCTTGCTCCGTAGAAAACGAATAACACTTCGCTGCTCATAGGTTGTGGGCGTCTGAAGAACAACCGCCATCTTAAATGACTGATAGCATCGCCACTCATCGGAGCAAAAGGCGGATATCGCTGGTACGGTTCAAGGAACGTTCGCTGCTGAGAATGCATATGTTCACTTTGTATTCACAGCCGTATTTTGGCTAAAAAAATAGGCGCAAAAACTTTTGATTTGCCCTCGTATAATCGATTATAAATTGACTTCCTGATGAACCAATGACTTGGCATGATATCAATGGCCAATAATGAAACTTTTAATTGATTGTAAAACCTGTACAGAAAAGATAAATAAGATAACGAGTAAATATTGTATCTGCATCATGTTTTTAACTATGTTTAAATTTTCAAGTCTCTTCCTACTTCGAGAAATCTAAAATCTATTACAAAATCTGCACCTAACAAATAAATAAACAAATACAGCTGAAAACTAGTTGATAGAAACGGGTTAATTAAAATGGAAAAAAGTAAAATATATATAAAAATTAAGTTATTTATTACTTAGATCATGAATTATTCTGATCTTAGTTAATTTCAATTAAATAATTACAGTTAACATAAACAATTTGTCAAAAAGCGATTTATTTTCACGAAAATTTAACTTTCATTTACCTTCATGGGGAAAAAAGAACTTAAATCCTTGCATTTTACAGTTTGTGCTACTGCCTGTTGACTTCAATTTTCATTACAAGCTGCTAAAACTCTACTTAAAGTATTAAAATTTAATTAAATTAAATTAATGAATTAATATTTAAAAAGACTGTATTAACATCGAATGTCTTCCACTACAAGTTTTAAAAAATGTATTTGAATTCGAGTGGAAGAATAAAAAGTATTTTACTAACGTTTGAAAATTTGAACAAGATATTTGCAGAGAAAGTGTGAACTAATATTAGGAATCGAAAAAAAAAGGAAAACACTTAAGTTCAATGAAATCAAGATTTCAGAAATTTCAAAAAAAAAAAAAAAAAAAAAAACGACCATTTTAATTTTTAAAAAAGTTTCGAAGTAAATCAATAAATGGAATTGAAAACGCAGATGTTTTCCTAATTTTTCTAATAAAAAACTTCACGTTTTCTTTTATGCTTGCATTTTTTTCGTCTCCAGCTCTCTTAGAAAATTTCTGCTACATAAGTATTCTTCACGAATTTTAAATGATATCAGGATTAACAGGCTATATTTCAGAAAGTACATTTTTGTGATAATGAGATACAAGGTTTTTGGATGTAGTCCTAATATCAAATTGTTGTCAACACACAGAAATTCTAGATTTGAGAAATGTGATTACATGACTATTCTCAAATTTTGCTTTAGGAAGAATTTATAAACCATAGAATATATTAATAAAATCTATAGAATCTATTATATACAAATGAATAGCGAAAATGCGGCCATTGTCAGAAATTAAAACGTTGCACAAAAATAAAAAGATTA
The DNA here is from genome assembly GCA_026289955.1 of Argiope argentata. NCBI lineage: Eukaryota > Metazoa > Arthropoda > Arachnida > Araneae > Araneidae > Argiope > Argiope argentata. Next base: position 338,943 of record JAOUZG010027140.1, on the reverse strand, counting down.
GCAATTATGAACTAACAATATTGAAATAGGAATAATAAAATGGTGATACGATATATTTAACATAAATTGTTGATTGAATAATGTAATTATAATAAAAACCCTTGAAATTATCGAATAAAATAATATTGTTCATTTTTATTATTATTACTTATTTGAAAATAATAATCTTTCATAATTATTTAAAAACTTAAGTATAGCGAGGTGCGACGAAAAGGTGATTATGAATTACCTCCTAAAAACTATGATAGGCATTGCGTGAGAATACTAATAAGAAATTATTAAGATAATAATAATTTGTTAAAGATTTAACAAAGTATTAGTATCATTACTATTATTATCATTAATTATTATTGTTAACAAATTATTATTTGTTAAGTTTTAAACAAATCAATTAAATAATCCGAATGAAAAAGGAATAAGAAAGTATAAACATTTAGCTTTTATATTCTCCAAGATAAAAAAGAAAGAAAGAAAACTTTTTAGAAAAAGGATAATTTTTTTTAAAAAATTAACTTTTGTCGCAAAAAACAGCACGTTATTTAAGTTTAATTGAAAAATATATTTGAAGCTGACAATCAGATTGTGCAAAGGCAAATAATATTTTTTTATTCATCCCAAAGGGCATTCAATCCAGAAACTTATTTCTCAGCAACGACATTTATTTTTTACTTTGAAATTTTTGACTTTTTATAGGATAGGAATGTCATTCAGATACAGAACGGATACCAAAACAAGCGAAATCTCATAGGAATATACAAATGAACAATGGTGACAAAAAAGTAAGGAATAGACAAGTTAGAAGAGTACGTACAGTTAAAGGGAAGGATACGTGCTCCTAGATGTAATATGGTGATGTGATGATGATCCATGATGTAAATTTGGTTGAGTTTTGTTGCAGGAGAGGCAATAGAACATATCTACAAATACAAAATCTTCGACAGATGCAAATAAATTTAAATGTCGTTTTTAGAAAATGAAGTCGACAATTCTTTTAACATTTGAAAAAGGGCTTACTGTGTGTGCCCGTTTAGCAAGTGCCTCGATTTCGAAGACGGCAGATCTCACTGAGGTCTCAGAAGCAGCCATATCAAAGGTTTTGAGAAGTTGAAATCAATACCCATAGTCCTTCTCTAGAAGACGTAATTGCGGTTCTAGCAAAGTTTTCTAAGAGCATGATCGGCATCGTCTCCGACGAATTGTACGACAGAACAGGGACTCTACTGTAATTAAACTGATAAAAATCATCAACCAAGGTTCTTTTCAACAGATTTAAGCTCGAGCCATGTGCAGAGAATTGCAAAGGATAGAAATGCATAGTCGGGTGCCTTGTGAGAAAACCACTCATTAATGTCCGACATGCAAAAATTCGTTTGCAGTGGCTTCGGGAAAGAAGACACTGGGCATCTGAGGATTGGAAACGGGTAATGTGCCGGATAAATCACGCTACACTATATTTTGCACTGATGGAAGACGTCGAATTAGGCGAGAACCCAACGAAGCCATGAATCCATCTTGCCTTACTCGCACTGTTCAAGGGTATAGAGGGAGTAGCATGATATGGAGCATGTTCTGCTGGCATGGAAGAGGTGCCATGGTGTTCCTTGAAGATAAACAATCAGCCGTATGATACATAGATATACCGGTAAATCAAGTGCACCCTGCAATGCTGCATATTCATCCTGATGGCGACGGATACTTCATGGACGATAATGCAACTATACATCATGTCAGAAGTGCTCAAAATTAGTTCGCTGAGCATCAGTATGACTTCCATCACCTTCCCTGGCCTCCACATAGCCCAGGTCTTAACCCCATAGAAAATGTGTGGGATATGGTGGAAAGACGCATCCGACAGCACTCTCCTCTTCCATCTAATTTACATGATCTAAAAAGCTGCATATCCAATGCATGGTATTCTCTGGATGTAAATGCACTCCAGAAGCTTGTAGACTCGATGCCCTAACGAATCACAATAGTTATCCGTGCAAACAGGGGTCCGATAAAATATTGGTCTTGGGTTTCTTATTCATTGGCCCAGTGAATGTATTTCGTTAATTGATAATAAAGCTCTTTTATAACCAGTCTATCGTTGAATTTATATAACGAAAATAAATATTGTAGAGCCATATAGATGAAATTTCCTTTTATTTAAATATTAGTTTATTCAGTTACTAATAATCTTCAAACATTGCTTTAGTTACTTTAAACTTTGCACTCAAACAACCAGCAAACTATTTTAAAATCTGAACATTTTTCTGAAGCGTTGGTAGAGTAAAAAAGGATGTAAACATACAAACACATGGCCTCTTCAGCCCTATCGGCATTTCGGTAATATAAACCTCGACACGAAGAAAACATTCCACAAATAAAACAATAGACACGCGAACAAAAGAAGCCTTCATGTGGTAAATCCAATTATTCGGAGCTTTTTCCCCCTCTACTTTCATGGGTTGTGATAAAAAGTTGCAAGGCAGGAATGCGGAATAAGAAAAAGAAAATAAAGGATTTAAGGAGTTAACCCCTGTTTGCAAGTGATCGAACATTCGTTATTCCAGAAAACTCATTCGCTTTTCTTTCGCGTGCTCGGAGAATGTTAACTCCTAGAATGCAATTCGGAAACTTGGAAAGAAAACACGTCAAAGTATCGAGTGTTTTAACATAAAAAAGTAATAGGAAACCAAATGAGAAACAAAACAAGAAGGAATCTTGCAAGCAGGCTCATCAGAGGATTATTCCAAATCACTACCGTTTCCTATCGATAAGAATTAAACTGCTTTTTCTGGAAATCGAATTCCATGTTAGCTATGCTTTTTTTAATACAAACAGCAATGACAATAAAAATAGGATATTCTTTTTGTCACCGAATTCGCTAATTCGAACGATTTTGGATCGAAATCGTCTGCAAAATTTTTTTTAAGTGGCTAAATTTTTCTATTATCAGTATTCTTAGAAATCGTCAATAAATGGAATTAATTTTAGTAAATAATAATTCAAAACTGAAATCTGCAGAAAAATGTCTCGTATCTTTAATTATTTTCATTAATTAAATTCATTTGTACAACATGTCTTCAGGAGATCATAAGTGAAAAATTTTAATTACTCGGAAATTTTACGCTCACTGGGATACTTTCTCACAGATTCTTTAATACACAATTGTACTAAAAGTATAAATAAAAAGACGAAGGTACAATTCGCAGCTAGAGTAAGAATGGAGAGTGTGGGGATTTTTCCTACGTATATAATTATGCACATAGTGTGAAAATTATTAAAAACTTAATTATGAGATAAATACAATAAAAGATGAATATGTTTACTGAAACAGAAAATACTGTGTCCCATAATTTTAGGCAATATTTGGTTTATGGATTTTATTTGAGATTAGAAACCCAGTTACAAATGCTAATATTTAATCATATTTATTTTATCTTTAATTGCTTCACATACACAGTTTTCCATCCAAAGCACTTCCATTCCCGTTATTTCTGGGGACAGTTCACGCCGTGCTTATTTTATCGCTGCTTTAAGGTTCTTGATAAGGTTAAAAATACTGACAATCATTTTCAAGCTCATGCCAGATTTCTTTATATGTTGTCTATCGGGTTTTAAGTCCAGACTAAGCGATGGCCAATCCTTGATATTGATTATATTCATATTAAATCATATATTTGTCCAGGTAGACATATAAATAAGCTCCCTTTATTGTTGAAATGCATAGTTTAAAAATCCCCTCAAAACTTGTAGTGGAATGAAATGCCCTTATATTATTTGCCGATAAATAATAAAAAAGAGAATTCATTTCCTTGCTACAAATTACCAAAAACATCAGTCCGTTAAATCCCAAATAGATCTAATTTATCACATACCTACTTTGTTTAATAAAAAATCTACTAAGTTTGCTTCTTAAAATCATATCATCGACCACCCAAACCCATTTATATTTTATCTTATCCTTTCAAATTCGACTTTTCATTTTCATTAAATATTGTTGACAGCTGATTATCGTTGTATAAATTTATTTTCTTTGCCCAGTTGAAGCATTCACTTTTGTTTATGCAGGATTTCTTTAACATTATCTTGAAAGTTATTCGTTTAGTAGTCTTCAAATAAATGATATTTTTTGACACTAAAGATTTAAATGTAATTTTTCATGGTGGCGCTTTATCCTTGTTGCCTTGTTAGTTAGATTCTGTCGTTGTTCATAAATGTTTTACTTGGCATACCAGGACTTTTCTTTCTCTATCAATTGTTATCTTTATGAAAAATTCTGTAAACATATTTTAAAGACATCTTTTTAAAACCTCGGATGCAGCTTTCGGACCATTAAATTTTAAATCTAAAAGCTTAACGATCTCCTCTTTCGATATCTTTTAACTTCTAGACATTTTATCGAATTCAAAAAAATCATCGTTTTGTTAGTCAATAAATTGTTCCCGTCCAATAAAAATCAGACCATAAATAATTTCAACAAATGTATATATATAATCGTATGACAATTATTTAATTAATAATATTTCTAAATAAATTTAGATGATGTATATATTTATGAAATATGTTCGTTTAGAATTGTTTAAAAATTTTTCACAATTTTCTATCATTTTCTAATATTTATTAATGTACAACCAAATAAATGATTCAAAAATATATCTAAGTCATTTCTGAAAATACATGAAACATATTTTAGTTTGGAATTCCTTTTTTTTATTTGGGTTTATAATATTGAGAAAGGCTGAGTTGTCATTCACCCCCATACTCCAACAATTGTGAATTTGGATAAAGCTATGAAAGCTACGAGCGTTCGGATTTTTATATTGCGCATAACCATTCTGTACTTTACAGAGTAGTGAGAAAACCTAACTGATTTATTTGTGTGTATTGTGTGTATTATAACTGATTTATTTGAAACTGATTTATTTGTGTGTGAATAAACCCAAGCATCAAGGTTTGACGGTAAGGTTTTTCAAAATCGGATTTTGAATAAATTTATCACATTTGACAACCGGTTTTTAAATTAATAAAACTGGTTTTCCTGAAAGCCTGAATATCCCTCTTCTCCTGAAAAAAAATTGGAATTTTATAGGTTGAACCAATTTTTCTTGCAGCTGAAGGCTTAGGACGGCAAGATTTATTAACGAGAAAAAGTATATTTGAGTTTCTGTTAAATGAAGTAAAAAATTTAAAAACTGAATTAAATTTTAATTTATTATAGGCTTTAGAAGAACAAATTCAAGAAAGATGCAGATGTCAGCAACTCTCTTGTTGTATTTCCAAAATCCACAAAGCATTCGTAGTTCAGTGCAGAAAGCTAGTGTGCTTTCTTTAACTTCCAAAACCGAAATTATTAAGTTGTCAAGAAAGATATTGTCTAGAATGTTCTCGAATTCTTATGAGAAAACCGATTCTGATGGAAAGCAAATCGAAGAAACTGTTCATCAGAGTAATGCTTTTTTATAAAAAAAAGTTCATGGAAAAATAAATTGATAAGTTTCTTCAAGACCCTCAAGAATAATTTGTAATTTAAATATGCGGATTTATAATGCAAAGACACTGAAAATTGAATTTTTATTATTTGAGGCAATGAATAAAAGAAAAAAAAACCCACATGGATTTGTTATTTTATGCTATAAAAACAGGAAAAACAAGCTCAGTAGCTAATGAAAGAGTATTTTCAATTTTAGGTAACATTGCGACCAAAATAAGAACAATATTTAGCCACCGCTCAGTGAATATTTTATGTTTTTTAAACTCTTATTTTCTTAAGAGAAGTTGAAATTAGTTGAAAATATTATAAATATTTGAAATCTTTGTTTGAGTTTTTATCATTTTGTGTTAATAATATGTATATATCATTCAT
>JAOUZG010027140.1:321863-332992 GCA_026289955.1 Argiope argentata | reverse complement strand
ATATTTTTTGGTAAAATATATTTTTTGATAAAAATTCGAAAACCGGCTAAAACCGGTTTTTGGAAATATGGAATTCGAAAACCGGTTCCTCAAAAAGTCGGTTTTTGTATAAAACCATCTACGCATGAATAAATAGCAAAAAATGATGAGTTGGCAATGATTAATGTATAATTTATTATATTGTCATGTCAAAATTTGGCAAATTCACTAATTTTAGTACCATTAGTTATGCTTTCTTTCAGTTTTTTTTCTTTTAGAGAAATACTATTGTTTCAATCCGATTTCAAGAATTAGTCTTGTTTGAGTATCCGCGAACATTTTAGAGAGAAATGGTCGCATTGCAAGAAACACAACTAACGTTGCTATCATTTACACTTAAAATGCTATTGTTTCAATCCGATTTCAAGAATTAGTCTTGTTTGATTATCCGCGAACATTTTAGAGAGAAATGGTCGAATTGCAAGAAACATAACTAATGTTGCTATCATTTACACTTAAAAAGTACTGCAAGTATTATATATTATTTCTTAAGCACTCCCCACACGCAGTAAATTTTACATTATCACTTAATTTGCTTCATATGGGGCATTGAGGTATAAGTTATTGTTAACAGGATAATGATCCTTCTAAATGGGCATATCTTCCAATCATGGAAGATAAGAAATCATGATTAAATAATTATAGCAACAATGCAAGCATTAGAGTTTCATATACAAGGTATGAAAATTTTGTAAAATATACACCAAAACATGTTCAAACAGAATCGGTATAATTTTTTTTTAGCAAATTCACCAAGTTTTATCATTTTTTAGGATTTTATAAAACGACTGAAATTCAGTTTTGTCTATTAATATTTTCAGAAATTATGTCAAAAAGGTATCAAAAATTCACCTATCGTTAAGCAATTAAAATTAAACGAAAAAGAAAACGTTCTGAAGTATATGTTCTCTCCCGTCAAATTATAAGTATGGCAAGTTTGGTAGCTCTAGGCCAATAAACGTAGTCTGTAGGAGAGCTAACATATTTTTATTATTATTGAATATTTATTTATTTTGGTATATATTATGGTATATTGGTATATTTGGTATTATATATATTTGGTATTATATTATGGTAACCATAGGCGTGATAGCAAATATAAAAAGATGCACTAACCATAAGTTTTGAATTTTTGATGCCTTGTTTTTCAGTACAGAACTACAATTTTAGTAACAGTATTACTAAATACTAGATGTCGGTTTTTGAGTTAATGCATCTAAATCCATTTGAATGTACAGACCTACAAATGATAGACCCATAGCAGAATTTTGCTAAAATTTGATACAAAAATTGAATAACCAACTTTTATCTATCTTTTTGAATTTGGAGTTACCTCATTTACCAGACAGACAAACATGTTTCTTATATCTGAATTTCGTTGAAAATTCGATAAAAATATGTTGTAGAGGAGCGAAACTCTTCAAAATATCATTTTGAGGTAAATAAAAATAATAGACGAATTTCAGGAACAGTTACTTAATTATTTTCTAAGTTTCCCATTTCACAAGGCAAAACAACCACGAACACGAAAAAACTCGAAACTCCTCAAAATACAATCTGATAATGACTTACCCCCAAGAAGGATAGTGGGAAATATAACTCGATGTTAATAAGGTAACGACATCTGTTATATTAAAAAGAGAATATAGTTGAGTTATATAATTGCTAAAATATAAATTATTAACTAAGATCACATAACATCTAGCTCTGAGTCTAAGTCATCGCGTTAACAGGTAAAAACATGGATATAATGTTCACATTTTTTTATTATTCCGGACTCGCATTTGAAAAGAAGCGATTCATCACAATCTTCTGGTCGGATTTTTTTTTAAGATAACAATACTTTCTGTATACGAGAAAATATCAAATGTATTATATATTACCTCGGAAACTAAACAGAAATGCCTCACAGAGAAGTTCAGAAGTTTACAGCGCAAGCGCGAAACCAGTTCGCGCATGCTCAGAAACGTAAAACTTCCTTCGCCTCGTATCGATTATGTTTTGCGATTATTTTTCGTCCATCGATTCTTTGCCCCTCGGCAGTGATATTTTAAACAAAATTAAACTCTCCACTTAGTGTTATTGGTTTTCTGTTGCACCATTCATTTTCCAGAGGCGGAGCTGTTATCGATCATTGCCGAGATGAGCATCGATTAATCGTATCAGTGGTTTAAATGGTTTGTAATTCTTCGCGCTTGAGCGAAACAGTAACAAGTAGCAAGTTTCGATGCCACCCTTAATTGAGAATCATCGGGCCTCCATCCCCACCCACCCGCATCGGATAGTTGATTAAAGACGTATTTATGGAACTGGAAATAAGATAATGGAATTTTAAAGCTCAGAATAAATGAAACCGCTGGAGTTTCCATCCTTTTTCAGATTTAGGAAAAGGATGGAAAAAATATCTTTTTCTTTCAAAATCTCTGTCATCCATAACTTCTTTATTTTTTATTGATTATTGCTGATTTTTAACTGGTTTCAATAAGCCGTAAGATTAAGGTAATTATAATATTATTGGTTAATTACTTTAACGGGTCTTATCGACTATCTTCTTCGATTTGCAAATCAATATCAACAACCAGGTAATAAGAAGTGTAAAGGAATACTTAACTATCGATTTTACTAGTAAACTTTGTATTGCTTATATAAAGAGTAGATAGGTTCCACAAAATTTATTTTATTTTATGCAATAACTTTTCCCATTTACGCTATGCAGTCCATATAAAAAAATACTGCAGTCATCAAAGATCCGGCAGCAAAGCAGAATCTACCTTATATTGTTTTAAATATTATCTAAAACGTTAGTAAAATTTTTTTAAGCAATCTTAAGAAGAAAAACTTTTATATTTCTACTTTCAATTTGAAAACCAATTAAAGTATCAATTCAAAATTCAATTCCCCTGCGAATAACTTATCTACAGGTGCTGGAATTTTTCAGGAGTTTTTATTACCAAAATAGAAATTCATCTTGAATCTGAAACTAAAACTAAATTTCATTTTGAACTTTCATAAAAGGAAATTTCAAAAAAGCAGAAATTTTGCTATAAGAAATGATGTAGTAATAATTTATTGTTTTTGATTAACCCTTTGACTTTTTATTGCTCCAAAATGAAGTGCCTCGCTTGAGCGGCACACTTCAAATATGATTTTTTTTGGATTTGTTAGACGAAAGTTTAAATCAAAGATTTCTGAGGATTGAACACTTTTGCGAGCAATATGGATTTTGCTGGCAGAGTTCTAACACACAATATAATACACGATCCAATTACTATTGCTTTGAAAATACACAATCCAATAACTCCACATCAAAGTGGATACTAACATTTTTTATTTATTTTCAATACCTATTGTTTATTTATTGATGTTAAAATTTTAAAACTCTACAATTTGATAATTATATGTATTTCGAATTAAAAAGTTGAAAAAATAATCAAATAGCAAGTCACATAAATACTCAATATATAAACATTCTTTTAAATAAGAGTAATGACAAGATGATAATTCAGTTGCTTAAGGTAAATCTGAAAACAAGTATCAACACATAAATACATGCCGCATTTTCAACACTCGTATAAAATAACCCTCCTTCAAACAGTAAATTTTTCTTCAAAATTTTTAAGGGGAATTAGCAGTTAGCCGAAATATGGTAGGCTTAATGTAAATAACTAATTAAAGTGAACAAATAAACAAGATTTCACGTTTTTTTCGTTGCTCAGTATAGGGAGGTTAATTTCTGGAAGCGTTGGATACATGCGATATAAATAACTTTCCCACTTTCATATGAAACCCTTTAAACAAAAATAAAATTTAAAAGAATGCCTAACTTCAGGTCAGACTGATGAAGTCACGGAAGAATGTTGTGAAATAGTGACTTGTAAAGATTTGGAAACTATCTAGCTTGAATTGAAGCAGTCCAGTTATTGAAGACATAAACATATCGAAAGAAAGAAAGAAAAAGAAATAGCATCCAAAACATTCATGTTTTCTTAAAATATTGCAGCAGCAAGTAATTATTTGAAAGGTTATTGGTAAATAAGTTTATTTTAAATTCAAAAACCAAGATATACGGGAATAATAGCAGAATTTTAAAGATTCAAAATCAATTTACTAATAAGTAATAATGAACAATTGAAGGATTTGAAAAATCTATACAGTCTTCAACCATTTCTATAAAAAGAGAAACAAAGTTCTTAGAGTCGTTAAGGAGGGCTTCAGTTCCCTTTTGAAAGCACTAGAAGATAATGTATTAGAAGAAATTATGGAAAAGAAACACCAACTCATAGATTTTTATGTTCTTGAAATAAATAATAATTGACAAAATTCATAACGAATGAGCAAAATAATTACTAGCTTTAATGAAATGTATAAAAAAGCACATTAGGGCATTAAAGGTTTTGGAATATGAACATTGATCTATTGAATATAATTTTAATAAATATTATTTTTCAAAAATAAACAAGAAAATATTTTGAACTTTTCAATAAATAGCATAAATCTTGACATTTGAGACTTTTCTGAAATTTATTACAAATATTTTCTGTTACTGAAAAGAGAAGAGCAGTGTCAGATGTTATTTCTCAGAAACAGGGTTGTAGAGTTTAAAACAACACTGATGTGGGAGTGGCATTGTTTAATAATGCGTATGTAAACATGGCAACTCAGAAACATGCGTATGTAAACATGTAAACACAGCAACTCAAAACAGAAAAAAATATATAGATGCTATGTATTGCATATTTGCATCGAGACTAGGAATATGATTAGAATTTTCAAAAGATCACTCAAAAATGCAGTTGTTTGTTTTGTCTTTCATTAGTTAACGACAATTTTCCATTGTTTTACTTCCTTTTAATGTTAATATTAAAAAGACTTTTGAATCGGTTGTAGCCGACTATGTACTGTACACAAATACTTATTCACTTAAAATAACAGGATAAACGGTGTATTTATTCTAGGTTGATTTAGGTCTTAATGAAGAAAGCAATTAATCAGTGACGGCTGGCTTTGGTTCGGTTATATTAAGGTCCCTTTGTGAAGCAACACTAGGGATATATTGGAACGTACCATGTAATTTCCAACAGTGGTCAGATGACGAAGATGCATCTGAGCTAGTACCTTCCTCTCCACATCACACCAGTGGGAACATGTTTAGCTCTGACGGATTTAACGTGCAACAGACTCCCCTCAAACGACGGTTCTTCGGTGGAATCGGGTCTCTCGAACCTGAAACCCTAAGACTCACGAGCCGAGACGGCCTTGAATCATGAACAGAGGGCGAGAAAAACACTTAAGTTGGTACCCCCTCTTCAAACTCTCACAGCCACCAGTTGGTGGACGTTTGGCTCTTGACAGATTTAGTGAGCACCAGACACGCTTACACGAGGGTTCTTTTATGGAGTCGGGTCTCGAACCTGAAATCCTCCGGTTCCGTGCCAAAGACGTTACCACCGTGGCCCAACGGTGCTCTTAATTTTTAGAGGTTGCAATGTAGATGAATTTTTAAAATGAGAGATGTGGTTCATTGGTCTAGATTTGTAAACGGATGAACGGAGACAACGAACAGCCCCCCCCCATATCCTGCTCATATTGATGAACTGAACCACGATATGGCTCTTTCAGTAAATGATGGGACCGCGGCCACCTGGAGGAAAGTTCTCGGTTCGTAAGCCGTATGGTTTCAGGTTCGATATAAGGTTTCAGCTTCGTGTAAGGGGACCTGTTGCACATTAAATCAGCCAGGGCAAACGTCTTAACAGAAGTGCGGTGTGGTGTTGAAAGGGAGTGCCAGTTTAGGTGTCGTCCCTCATCATCTGATCATGGTTCAAAACTGAGGTCTATTCCGAAATTGTCCTTGTGTTGCTTTACAACGAGAAATTAATATAACTAAACTAACTTCAGTTAATGAGTATAATTCAATTTTTATGATGAATTTATATCATAAAATTAGGACTTCCAATGATGAATTAGGACTTCCAACTTAATTTTTTAGGCTCATTAATAATACCAAAACTACTGCACTTTACCGTAATGTCATTACATATTTTACTACGAGGAGTTCAAAAGAAGTACGATTTTTTTTAAAATTCGAGTAGAACAAATGAGTTTAGAGAAGAACTCGTTGATTTGATAGAAAAATAAAGGTGTTTCCAAAATGTATCAGTTAAAAGTATTAAATCCATTTTTTAAATTGAGAATTCATTGCTCAGAGTTTGCGAAAGGTTAAATAATGTTGTCTTGCCATTTAAAGCAAAACGTCAGATAATTTTGCAGAATGAATATAAATTTATTAAACTGCTCTTTTCAAAAATAATTGCTCTATTTCAGAAGTTTCTGCACATTAATGTTCAAGGTTCAGAGCATCAAATTAGAATGTAGTACTGACCCATTGACTGCAGGTGTTATTTACGGAAAACCATAGATATTGCATTGGATGCTTTAGACAAAGATCTACAGTGGTAAATGGAGTAATGAAAAATATGCTATCAGAGAGTGTGACTAAATATACGAGCGTCGTTTTAAAATCCTGTGAGAGAGATATACGGTTCTCTTCAATAAAAAGTTTTAAAAATAAAAAACGGAAATATTTTTAAAATTTTACGTTGTGATTTTTGTACGTTTGGCCAAGAAAGCTATTCATTTAAAGACAATGTCAAATGTAACAATTGCAGCCTTTATTGCATCTCCGAAGAGATCACAGGTCTGCGGAGGTCTCATTTCAACACTAACGTCCCGAAACAAATCTGATTTTAAAGGCGGATATTCAGAATTAAACCGTTCCAGAAAATGAATTAGCGAATTATTTTGTTTCGGAGGCAAACTAGTGGAAATTTACCCTTCCTCGCTCTCTTCGTTCCAGGAGTGAAATCATTTAAATATCCTCTCCACAGAACTTAATTAATAGTAATTTAACTATCAAAGAATTTGAAGCAATAGTTATTCAAATTGAAGGTATACGAAATTCACGTCCATTAGCTTCATTGCCATATAATATTAGCTAATATGAAGATTTAATTTCTGGATAATTTATAATTAATCACTCTATGCATGACATAACTGAGTCTAAATTTAGATATTGCGGCTAATATAATCCATCTGTGACAAACTGTAACCATGTATACACAAAGCCTTTATGAGCGTAAAAAATTATCTTAATTATTCAGAACAATGATATAGGTAGCAATTAAAAAAATATAATGTTGCTGTAGGATTCAGAGATAATGATTGGTATCGCTGGATATGCACATTGGCATGAATTATAGAAACAATCTATGTAATTGATGATAAGTTCTAAGCAGTAGAATTGAAAACTGCCATGGGCGCATTCAGAATTCAACTTTTGAAATGTCTTTTGCCAATAAAGGATAACCACCAGAATTAAATTGTGACGTAATATAGTTTTATGTTACATATGTGTCTGTATTATTTGTTACTGAATTTATATATACATTAGACAGTTTTTAAATATATTTTGAAACATACAGTATTTCAACGCTAGACGGAATATTGATCCATGTACAGTACATTATAGCATGTATTTAAAAGAAATTGTAAAAAAGAGTAAATGGGAAGTTGTACTTAAAAAATGGTACATAAAAATCGGTAAAGAAAAAAAAAGGTTGAAAAGGATCAATTTTCACTAAATTCAAAAGAGCAGTTGTAATTAGCATCAAGAAAGAAATTAGAGGAATGTCTTAATATCAGTGTGAAATTCCTATTTTGTGCATGGAGAGACAATGAAAATTGTACAAAACAGTCAGGGATGATTATATCCAATTGAAAAGCTCAAATTTACTTTCACATTTGACCTTATCTATTGACTGTAATTGTAGTCATTTTAATCTTTTTGTATTCCTTGGATTCATTTTGGGTATAATTTTGTCGTATTCACTATGATTCAAATATCTTAAGGATTTTACGGAGTGATTTCAATTTATTTGAAACTCCTTTGCTGTCTATATATCAGGAAAACCACTTCATTCTTTATTTTTGCATGCCAGCGTATGTAGCGAGTAAATTTTCGAGGACGCTGTTTGTAAGTTTGTATTCACAATAAAAGAAATATCGCATTTCATAATATACATGCACTATATTGAAGAGTTACATCTAATTAAGATTTTGTTTTTTAAAACCAAGTAATATGAGTAAAAATGAAGTGAAGTAGTTAGCATTTATATTCTACAATGTCCAGTCATTGCGGGCAAAGAACTACATTCACTGTACCAAACAGTACTCATTTACAACAATTTAATCTGGGTATTTAACATAAAAATTATGTTTTAAATTGTCTTAATACTTCTAAAAATTCTTTCTTTTCTCCCAAAATAATTATTTTAGCGATTATTAAATTTCTCAAAACGAAAATTGTGAAGTGTAATTTTTTTACCTTTTTCTAACTTGAATTTAGAACAAAAATGTAATACATAGATCAATTCAAAAGGTTATCGATACCTCTCATATTCAGAAAAACGATAAAAACTTTTAAAAAATAGGAACAGAAGTGGAAATTTTGAGTTTAAATAAAATCTACCTCAAGACTTATATTATCTGGAAAATACCAAACTATCTTACAGTAGTTATCAAACCACGTGGTTGGCAAATAGTAGATAATTTGCACATCTCAGGTTTTAATCTATTACTTAAAGAGCTCGTTCACGGGAATGTCTATATGAAAATATGAATGGAGACATCATAAAGAGATCTAAATCTTTCAAATATCTAGGAATTCATGTTGATGATCAATTAAACTGGCTGGAACATATAGAAAAACAAGGTGAAAAGGCCCTTAAAATACATCAAAGTCTCAAAAGAATCGCTGGCAACACATGGGGAATCTCTCAGAAACACAGGAGAGTTCTCTATAAGACAGTGGTTGAGAGAATGCTCGCCCATGGCTCCTCAGCGAGGTGTCTAAACCCAACTTACGGAATGAAGAAGAAACTCATCTTCATTCAAAGACCCTTTCTTCTCTACATTTCTGGTGCATATCGCACAACTCCATCATCAGCTCTACAAACCATTCTCGGCATCTCGCCTCTGAACTTGCAATTACAGTTTGAAGCCAGATTAACATCAATACATCGCTTAAGAATTTCTATTGCGCACAACATAACAGAGATTCAACCGGAAGAGCTAGAGGCGAAAGCAACTGGCTGGTCAACTCACCCCTCAAAACATCTCAATCCCACCCAAATCTCATTGGAAGAAGGAATAAATATATCTCAAATGAGCAATATCAACATCTTCATAGATGGCTCAAAAACAGAACATGGAGTTGGAGCTGCGTTTTGTATCCTGATAAATGATTCCTGGTCCTACCAATGGTCTGCCAAACTTAATGACAACAATACCGTTTTTCAAGCTGAACTCACTGCACTACATGAAGCAGTAAAATATGCATCACAGTTTGCAAACAACAACACTTTTAAAATACATGTCAACAATAGAGCTAGTATCATGGCATCTTCTAATCCAAAGAGTACAAACCATATAGCAAGAGAAATTTTTGGTATCTTGCTTGCAAAACCAGCAATACAGATCTCATGGGTTAAAGCGAATGCAGGAAATTTAGGCAACGAAAAAGCAGACCAACTAGCAAAGGACGCAACTCGAAATGGGAAACATTATATACAAACAAAATTTTCTCAAACCATATATAAAAGCCAGGTCCCGGAAAGACATGCTAGAAGAATGGCAAGGATATTGGAGCAATGGTGACACAGGCAGGAAAGTCTTCAATATTCTGCCTTCAGTCAATCTTTATCCTACAAACTGAATTAGAGAGGATATTATTTTCTTCTCAGAACACGACCCTTTTTGTGCCCACCTTAAAAGGTCCAACCTTTCTGAGAGTGAGCAGTGCAGTAGTGGTGGGACTGGCACGGCACTTCATTATGCTACGGAATGTATTCTCACAATCTCTTGGCATATGAAGAAACCATCACCAAGACATGAACTGGAATGGTTGAGAAGAGTCGCCAGCAACCGTCTATCCAGGCAAAAATTCATCACATAATTATGCGAGTCTTTGTTTTGACCAAATTCATTAAAAGACTCTCATTTAGCGGTTAGTCTTTGTATATGCGAGTCCAAATTGAAAAGTAAACTACTCTTTGTGCTATACGTGTCATGATTTATCCTTGGTTATTATTGGTTTATTCTGGGATTTCGGAATCGCATTGTATACTCCGATGGGGCCTTGAGGATAAGTAAATGAATACTCTTTATTTTTAGTGCTTTAATGGTGGTTTAGAATCGAAGATCATAAACAAACAATATGTACCTCAATTATGAAAACAGGACGTACCTCCTGAGGTAGTATATGAGCAGTGTGGATTCTATCATCAGTTACTTTATTATGGTTTCGAATTTTGTCATTCATATCACGCCAAATACTAAAATATTCTTACATGACAAGCGGGCTTGAAGTATGTTAAATAAATAAGTATAAATTAGATGTCAACCTTCTCTAATTTATATCGTATGGAAAAATTATATATAATCTTCAGACTAAGCTTCAAAATTTCGTGTCCCTAAAAAAGAGCGTTAACAGAGCGTAGCAGTGGTAAATGGCTATTATCATTATCAATAAATTTATAAGTGAAAATTCTGCCCGTTACATACTATTTTTACGTTTTTCCATCATACTTTTCTTTAAAATATATCATGAAGCATGCAGGATGCACTGAAGTATTGTCACCAAAATGCCTTCTAAGACCGGACCTTATGGCATTTATACAGTTCTTTCCTTTTTGATCCTTATATTCTGCATTGTTGCATCAAAATGAAACATCAAATCATCAACCAAAGAAAGATATAAGTGCAACTACGAGAAAAATGTAGCATATAATAAAAAAAAAAATTGAAAGTCGAGCAGATGAATAAATACATTTACGACAGTGTATTGGAACATCGTTGTTGTTACTTATGGCACTTGCCTATGAACGGCTCCTTGCCTATGGACGCTCCTTTCGGCTTAAATCTGCTGCTATATCAGCAGGGGACCCCCTGCTGATATAGCAGCAGATTTAAGCCGAAAGGAGCGTCTCTTGTTTTTTAAAGTAGAGCCAACAAGGGCCAAGAGTACGACTTAG
>JAOUZG010027140.1:308613-321853 GCA_026289955.1 Argiope argentata | reverse complement strand
TGTGTGTGTGTGTGTGTGTGTGTGTGTGTGTGTGTGTGTGTGTGTGAACAAAGCTTGTTGCGAAAAAGTGCATAATAAAGGTTATGAACTCGTTGAGAGTGAATTAAACCTAACCCTCCTTAATTTTTTAAACTAATTTTTGTACTGGAAATAAGTTGATATCAAACTAGTTAAAAAATGAAATTTTTTAGAGCTTAAATTTTGCAATTGTATATTTTAATAATTATTTCTATTAATAAGCATTTTCATTCATCAAACTCTGCTTATATAATTCAAGATAAATCATTAAAACTTTTGAAGCAGAATAGTAAAAATATGAAATATAAACGACTCGATCCTCTGGTAATATGACTAGACTAAATGCACCCCGTTTCCAAAGATTTAACTACCATTGTATTCGGATGAACTTTGGATTCCCCCCCAGCACTCCTCTCACACATCTAAGATTCTATTCATCCCAAATTGATCAATCAGCACCAGAAAAGATTCGTGGCACGTTCCGCCACCCTTATTAAGAAACCTGCAGAGCACCGGACCGGGATGAAGGACCACCCTCTTCATCTGTCACGAGGACACAAGAGGGAGGGGGTGGGTCGCAATCGAGAACTTGTCTGACAATTGACCTCTTCATGTCTGGAGTGCTCTGACAACAGGAGGCGGAAACGGCGCTTCATTAGTTACAGGGGGTGACGGACGGTGAAATTTCTAGTCCGATTGTTCTCTCTGCTGTGAAGGAGAGGCCCTGGCTAAAGATTTCGACTGTCAGAAGATTCGGGCGCACAAATGGAAGGAATAATCATCGGAAAAGCAAGTCCGGAGAACTTGGGCAAAAAGAAGAGTGTGAAGTGCATTCGATGATTGGAGTTGTGTCATCATAAATCTGGAGTTTGCTCGGGACTTTGTTGAAGTTAGTCTTGATAGTCGCTTTGTTGGTGTTCTGATGATGTAAGCGTTTTTTTTTTAGAATCGTCATTTGTGGGTCAAGTTCCTGCCTTATTATTCAAAAGAAACAGCGAGGGATATAATGAGTACAGAACGTATAAGTAAAATCTTTATGGGAGTTTCAATATTTAAACATATAAAATATTCATTTATTCAAAAATGTTTTGAATGAATGAATATCTTAAATTATCAATACGTTATGAATATATTTTTAAATGTACTCATACGTTACATAGACATTTAAAAAATATATAAATACTTTTAATTGATAAATAATTCTAAGATCATCTCTAATTAGGAAATTGATACCTAACTTGAGAATTGGGATTTCAGAATCACCTTAATAAAGTTTGATAATTTTATGTAGCCTCATACGTATTCTAAAGATTAATGTAAAATAGTTTTCAAAATTCCATATCAATTTAATATTTTAATTTTGATTGTTTTTTCCCGTACCAAACTGCAAATAACAGTCCTTAAGACAAGTAAGAGGGATAACTATGTTTTTCAACATAGCCAATATATTAGTCTCCAAAGAAAAAGGAGCATATAAAAAAACAATGAACTATCAATCATGAAACTGTCAGCTATTATTTTTTTTTAAAAAAATTAGAAATCTAGCATCGGAGCTTTGTATAAAAACTTAAAAAGTCTTTTCGCTGTATTTCATTAGAATATCTCTCATTTCTAGTAAGATTATCATCAAAAC
This sequence comes from Argiope argentata, assembly GCA_026289955.1. NCBI lineage: Eukaryota > Metazoa > Arthropoda > Arachnida > Araneae > Araneidae > Argiope > Argiope argentata. The sequence continues at coordinate 320,202 of JAOUZG010027140.1, read as the reverse complement.
CTAATTTATGGAAAACGATTTGAAGCATAGCTTTACAGTTGATTTTATTTCGTAATTTATTCATGAAATAATATGTTTACGAATTTATATATAAATTATAAGGTAAAAATCAAATAATTCTTTTAATTATATATAACTCAAAGACGATGAAAATCTTCCTATCCCTTCTTAATGAACAATATCACTTGCTCATTTATTATAGATTTCCATTCCAGCTTAGCTTCGTTAGATAAAAAAAAATATATATATCAGAATATAACCTGATATTCCCCATTTTCTTGTTCGGAGTAATACAAAAATCTGTGCTTTGAACAATGAAATTGGTTATAAGCAAATGCTGCACTTTCTAAAATAGAACACTATTTTCATTCTGTTAACATTCTTAGCAATTTAGAATATTCGCACTGTTCCACTATATTTATGTCAATTGTGAAGACCATTGCAGCTCAAAGGCGTATTAGCGGTGTTTACCAATACAGAACATCCCGCCTGCCCGTCACCCTTTCCTCCCATCAAGCTACTGTGAATCAGCTTTCGTATATTAAATGAGAAGATCAGGAAGCTGTTAGGCAAGTGTCATCGAGGGTGATCGATTAACCTTCAGTGTTGATGCATTCGACTCCCTCTCGCGCGAACCAGTGACGATGGCTGTTTTCTTGTCGCTCTCTCAATTTTGGAATGTCTTTCGAAACCAAACACAAAATATTCCTTATAAAGTAAGACAGCAAAGGAACAAGATTTTCAACGGTTTCCAACCATTATGTAAAAAATAGAACATTTATCATTTCACATTTTACAAACTGCAATTTCTTTTTGTAATTTTTATTAACCCTTTCGGATTTTTCGGTGGCTTTTATTACCGCGGTATTTTAAGTTCTTAATTTTCATTTCTTTTCAAACCTGATGGTAGCATTTGCTACGACTTCCTGGTTCCTATACTTGAGATGAAATTAAATGTGGATGTTCTCTGGGTGACTTTTATCACTAATTTCCATCATTTTTTCATTCTTTATTTTAAAAATTTAGGGCTGAAAGGGTTTAAGATACCAACAAGAATGTTCTACTTAAAACTTCCTTACGTGTTTCGTATTTCAATCTTTTTTCCATGTAAACCTTGGGAGCCCTGGGCTAAGTCCTGAAGACCATGAATGTTCAGATTTTTATTTCCAATGTCAAAAACATGACCGTTTTTGCGCTTCGTTGTTTAATAAAGATATTCAAGCCTGAATTATTGAGGCGATGTTTTTTTTACGGATTGGAACAGCATTTGGCACAGAATTACAATATCAGCCACAAGTTTACGCAACAAATCTCTTTCATTTATATAATCTAGTTTACATGCATAAGAATGTACGATCAAATTTTGACATAGATTTGAGCCTTAAAACTACAATATAGTGCTAAATTTGTCCTTGTAGCTCACTTTATTTATAATTATGGTAATCATTTTGATTCTAACAGATAAACTAGCAGATATATTTCCTATTTTAACGAAATTCTTTTCAAATTTGATAGACGAATGAATTGAAATTTGGCAGGGATCCACCATTTTGGTGAGAAGATCACATACTAAATTTCACCCTTCTAGTTCAAAGTAATTTAGAGTTAATATGTTACAGATTCAAGAAATTCCCAGATTAATTCCAGAAATATGGGTTTTTTTTCGGACTTGGGGATGTCTGAATTGTTTAAATAAGTTGAAATTGAATTATTTGATTATTTTAATACCTTTTCCTCGCATGCTTCGTTAACCGGAAAGTTGAAATTAGCTCTTATTTCGAACCGCTAGTCAATCTTGCTTTAATTGATGTTTTTGTCAAACCACTTTCACTCGAGTGATTGGGAGGAAGGCTATGATATATATTCCACATTGTTTTTCCGTTCCGTGATTCTTCCGGTAGTGCCTGGTTGGGTAAACAACCCGTCGGGGGATGTCGACCACGATTACGAGCTAATGGAAAGAAAGGAAGATTATGCCGGGGAAAAAGCAATATTATCTGCAGAGCCCGCTTGGAGAAGGAAGGAAAAAGTCACCGAATATCTCTGGGCGCGTTGTGGACTTAACTCTTGGCTACTAATGGTCTTGGTGGATATGTGCTATGGTTAGAATAGCCGGCGCGTCGCTAATATGATCTGACAAAAGAACCGAACAAGTAATATAAAAAATATTTAAGCCAATTCCTACTTAGGACAACAGAGATTTTTTTTATTTTAGTTACTTTTTTATTAAGTAATTACAATTAATATAAATATGTATATACTTATGAGAGAATCACAATATTAAGTGGCAAAATAGAAAGTGAATTTCCACCCAATTTCCCAATATCATTCTCGACACGTACCTCAATCTTAAGGTTAGGTAGGAAAAGTGACCAACAATTGAGGACAAAGATTTTAAGGAGAGAAATCGGAATTGAACCTAAAGCTTAAAATTTCTTCAATTTAATAATAATTATTTTTTGCCACTAAGCCACAATTGCTAATTCACTCTCGAGAATACTTTGGATAAAACGTAAACTTAAAGCAAAAATTTATCAAAAAATTAATGATTTTCTCAAGAGCTGAACAGGCTTTTTAAAAAATGTATTTGAACTTGAGTACATGAATAAAAAGTATTTTATTATCGATTAAAATTTCAGTAGGATATATAAAAATATAGAGAGAGTGTGTGAACTAATAGTAGGAATTTAAAAAAGGAATTTTATGATTATTAAATAAACTAAAAGCACAACCTCTACGTTCCAGAAAACAGAATTATTTTGTTATTGTTTTCTGTTGCATTTATTTGGAAATCAATAGAAACGACGGCCTTGTGATAAAATCCAAGTTTGTATACTTACTTCCGGAACAATTTAAATTTGTTTTCCTTTCGGTGGGAATTTTTATAGAGAAGGGGGAGAGTATAAGTGAAGATTTGTGTTTTCATCATTTAATCATTGTTCAATCTTTATAAGCTCTTCCTAAATTATTGCTTTATATCAGGACTACAGAGATAGCTTTAAATCATTTATATCAAAACTAAGCTTTAAAAATAGAATAAAAATGTATCAAAGATTGATTATCTAGTTTGATATAAAACAAGTAATATAAAAAATTTAAGTCTATTCCTGATTAGGTCAACTAATAAAAGTTTATTTTAGTTACTGTTTATTAAATAATTACAATTAAAAAAATAATTTATCACCAAAATTAAATAAATTTATTAACACACACCTTCTTTGATCAATATTATTAATATTATTTTCATCATTTTTTTTTGTTAAATGCCAATACCGAAAGAGTTATTTTTTTAAAATTGTTAATGTGTAATAATAATTTATCCTGTGATATCGATTGAAACACTTTAAGAAAACTACTGTTTTGCACAATGTTCTTATGGCTACAAGCTGAGTTTTGTTAAAATATTTGGACACGGGTTCAAAATGTTTATTTTATCATCCAGATCGAGCAACTAGCAAAACAACTTCACCACCAACTTCTTGATTCTTTGAATTACCTTAAAATTCTTTTATAGAGCACTTAGTTTCTTTCATCAAGCATTTCCAAAGATAGCAAAATGGTCATTTTTTTGTTTTTGCTTCAAGGAAAAGAACCAAGATATTTCCTACTCATCTTCCGAGAATTTAGAGAAATAAAGGATGGAGGGCAAGTGGAATGGCCTTCAATTTCCTTTTCGGCAGATGCACCAGGAAGGAAAGCCGAAGAGGGTGGGAAATTCAATCAGGAGTGGACCTAATCTAAAGCCAAAAGCAGCGATTGGCTTTGATGAAATGAATCAAGCAAAGACCAGTCAACACAGCCCTTTAACAGGATGTGATTCATGATGAATAGAAACGCGAAGGTAAAGAGAAGAGTGGTCAGTTGTCTGCGCCATTGTTAAATCGAATTGTAGACTTCCTGGGCAGGAAATTTAATAATTCTTATTCAGAGATTATCTTTATTACGAGGTCGATGAGACAAATGCAACACAATGCAGCACAGTACCTTTTTGAATAAATTAATAGCTCAATAAAATGAATTAATTTGAATCAATACTGACTTATGAGTTTTCCATCTGTTCTGCTGAAATATAAGTCAAACGTTTACAGTGGGAACACACACCAACCCAAGGATTGCCAAAATTAAACTCTCTGTTACATGTAATAATTTTGATATATACAAAGCGACTCTAAAGGAAAACTGAAAATTAAAACAAGATTATCACCTTTAAGAATTTTTGTACAGATTTTTAGTGTAGTGCCCATTGTATTCGTTCTAGGAACATTTGGAAATTTCATTCAAATAAGGAAGATACTCTCTTTCTTTCTCACTCCATATAATAAAATTTTCTTTCTCTTAAAGCACAAAATTTCGAAGCAAATTTTTCGATGTCAGCTTACAATCGTGTCTTAAACTGAAAATAATAGAACTGTATACACGAAAAAATACTATAATTTGGCTCAATTTGATTAAAGCCAATGAGAAATAATTATACGTAAATTTTCTTATTAAATAAATACAATGAATAATATTATAATATTAGTGGCAATTCTCCTTATTCATCAATACGTAGCTGCGGTTCTGTAATCAGTCTAAAATAATTACGACGTTGAAACTTTGCATTCAAATATTATATAAGGTTTAAATGTCGAATTACATAATTTTACAATTTTTAAATTAAAGCAATAATCAAAATGGACACGCTTAAATATGCCAAACATTATTTCCGCTCTTATATTCACGGATATAACAATAAATATTAGAAATAAAATGAGACAATTAATTAGGCACTTTAATAAACTCGCAGTTATAGAGATTAAAACGATTATATATAAATTAAACGCATGCTATTTTTTTCCTTACATCTAAAACCGTCTAACTTTTGATTTTACGTGCACACTGACAGACAAAATTCTAATGAACGTTTTTATACGCAAATGAGCGTAGATTCGACAAAATTTCTAGTTTATTAATTTTTTACGATCACAATATTTTCTCTTTATATATTTCAAATATATAAAAAAGGAGAGAAAGTGTTTCTTAAATAAAGATAAAATGTAAAAGAAGTAAATAAATTTCTAGGATATAAAAAAAGAAGCGCATCTATGTTTTCTTCATTTCAGTCCAAGTAGAAGAAATTCAACTCGCATGTCTAAAATAAATATCGGGACTCTGCCAAAGTGAGTGAATATAAATCACGGCTTTGGAAGGGAATGTGTCTGTGTCTGGAATTTCAAATGAGCAGAGGATACATCTTCGAATCTAGACCTAAGCCGTACTTTCTCGAGTACCCAAAATACTCGAATCTCTCCCTGAAAAGAAGAGCTTATAAAAATTTATTTAGTAAAAATGTATTTTTAAGCTAAATGTATTTAGCTTAGAAATGTATTTAGTGACAATCAATGGCATGCCAAAAATAAATGTTGTGTACTTGCATATTTATTTTATTCCCATTTCATTCATTAATATCTGACTTTTAAAACACGAATGTTTGTAATATTTAGCAAGATTGTCGTCCAAGCTTCCTGCCCCTTTGGCTCAATTTCTCCATCATTGGTAGAAATTTTACTATTGACACGCCCCAATGAATTCAGATTTCTTATTTATAAAGCATTTTTCCCCATGGGGGGGGCACCTCGAAATAAGGATGGGATGCTTCCGGCATTGTAAGTGGATTTTGCCACCCTTGATGGTATGAAAAGGTGATGGGTCTCTCTCCTCCCAGCGATTATTGTACTTACTCCCTTCTGGAAGGGTTGTGCTGTGGTCGGTGATGGCCCTTAGGACTTAATCACAGTTCTTGCCAATGTTGATGTTGCGGAGGTCCAGTCATTCAGTATTTGTTATCCGTAGGACTTCGGGTGGGTCGGAGAATCAATGGTAGTGATATGACTTTACTAAGCGTTTTTAATTGAAATTCATGAACCAAATGCTAGAAAATGTTGTCTAATTCTCAATAGCAACATCAAAGTGTAGGATATAAAACTACGACTGGTTTTTAACAAAAACATCGGTTACTTCGTAAAAACCGCTTTAAGAAAATATACTAAAAGAGTTTTACAGCAGAAAAAATCATTTGGAATGATCTTCCCAATATTTGTAGCATATTTTCTAACAAGATGTTATGCCCTTTATCCTCAATATAAAATCTGTAACACTTAAACCGGACAGTGTATTCCATTAATGTTAATGGAATTTTCAAAATTTCTTCTATGCAACTACAAATTTTGTAAATTTTCATCTCATATAAAAGTTCTTGATATTAGATACATCCTTAGCAGATGTTATCCATTCTTTTTTTGATATAGTGCAAAATAATTAATATTTAATCAAATACTGCTCACTGAAGGTGCTTAATTTTAGCAAACTCTCTCTCTCTCTCTCTCTCTCTCTCTCACACACACACACACACACACACACACACACACACACACACACACACACACACACACACACACACACACACACACACACACACACACACACACACACACACACACATATAATCTTCTCCCTATGTTTGCTTTTTATCCATGAGATTGTAAACAACTCAAAAACTGTAGTAAAACTTAAAATATTTAGAATTAAAAAAGCCCGAAATCGAATAATCAACGCACTCCTGAATGAACTAAATCTTCGATCTTCGTCTCGGTGGGTGGTGCCGACCTAAGCAACTCTCTGATTGACCTAGACGGATCTCTTCCAGTATCTCTTTCCTGATTGGTCATTCGCCTTAATTTCCAATCTGTTTCATTTGCTCTTTAGCACTGCTTGTGTGCACATCTCTCTCTTAAGGGTATGTTTTTGGCTTCTTATTTTCTTACTTGTTCTTTTGCTAATATTGGTCTGTTTTTTAAGGTATTTAGTATTTTGTTACATTTTTTTCTTCTTTCTAGATTTTTAATTTGTGAGTTTTGTCTATTATTGTCCTTTTTCCTAATTGTCATTTGTTTTCATATGCTTAAAATATGATGCCTCTCTTTTACTTTGAAATTTGGAATTTTTCGGGTCACAGAAGTGTTAATTTTTTAGACATTAGTCTAACTCTTTGCAGAAAAAAATCCACTTTTTATTAGAATCTTTGCCTGATGGCGATCCTTGAGAAAGTCATAAGGCTGGATTTCTCCTTTTTCACTTTCATATATTTTATCTAATCTTTCTTCTGTTTTTTGATTCATCTCTCTCTCTCTCTCTGTATATATATATATATATATATATATATATATATATATATATATACATACATACAGACGGGCAAGGGGAAGGAAGGAAGATGGGCACAGACGTCGCCCGTCTTCCTTATGTTGTGCTCTGGAAGTCCCGTATCTGCATAGTTGTTCTTCTGTGTGCAGTATCAGTGGGGAGCTTGCCCATAGACAAAAACCCCAGGTAAGAACAGATATATATATGTCTTTAATAAGGCTTTAAAAACATATAATCAAAGTATTATTTACTATAATATTTTTTTCATTGTTTTTTTTATACTTATACACAAGAGCGCAACGATGATATTAAATATTTATCTTTGTTCTGATAAAATGTTAATTTTTAAATATAGTATAAAATTAGACGAGTCGAGTCCACAACGTTATCATGCCATGTGTTTTTCAAAATAGAGCTCTTATTTTTCCCATTATATTTTTTTTTATTTTATTTACAATTCTGTTTCATAATATTGAATAAATTTATCTTCAGTCAGAAATAAAAAAGAACAAAGTTTATTGATAAATCAGAAACAAGGACTGAGTTCATAAAGCTAGAGATAAAAGTGATTTTTCATTCCCAAAGGCCAAGTAAGTGATAAGCTAAGAGATATAAGAGTAAAAAGCCGATCATTAAATCCGTTTAGTGAACGCCTCACTCATATATTCCGTCTGTTGAGTTTTGTCTACTGATCTCCAGGTTCACAATCCTCAAATGGTGCTAAGACTCGTGTGCTTTTAACCCCTGACCAGTTTGTGCGTACTTCATGCGTCCATCCATTTTTTTTTATTCTTACACTTTTAAACTACAATTTATCTGTTCGTAATAGATTTAATGGTAATCAAAGTTACACAGAATAAATAAATATAGCAAGTGTAAATAAGTCTCCCAAAATTGAGGATTTTATGTAATTTTACTTTAAAGAAAATAAATCAGTGAAGTAAACATAAACACTGAAATTTCAACTTTAAAAAAAAATGTTAAGAAATTAATGCGAGTGTCTTCCCTTTAAACTCTTTCATATACTCAGAGAATGTAAAGAGACATTTTATATCGAACTTCGGCTTGTAATGAAAAGAATGGAATATATATTTTTATGAATCTATAATACTGCTTTCTGCAATTACAGTCTTTACCTTGTAAAGAAAAATTTACAGAGTGTCTTAATGGACGATTCAATGACATCTATCCTTCGACTCCAGAAATGAATTCGGCTACAAAAATGAAGAACTTGGAAAATGCAAAAAATGTGAGTAGGAAACAATGAGGGGGAAATTCCAGTCCACTTCGTAAACAGACGCACGAAAAACTTGATGCAGATAATGATATGAGCATTTAGGCTTACATATATGCGTATTAAGGATTTATATATGTGTGTGTTATAGGTATTTAGTAACCAATTAAACTTGCATTCGATCTATTGTTTTGCCTAGAAAGAGTGTTCAATGAAGCTAGTGAAACGACAACACCCATCAGCAAATCTGAATTTGCATAAATTGTTATCGGTCACCAACTTTTACACAGAAAAATCTCTATACTTCTTATAAACCCAGAAAAAAGATTCTTCTCAAAAATTCCATGCGAGTCGCGCCTTGTTATAAATATTCATATAAACACAAGAGTTTGAAACAATGAATTCTCTATTTGGTATATTGTTTGTTAAGCGAGCTCCTTAATTGCTTGAGCTTAGTGCTATTTTATTATTTTACAATTATCAAGATGCCGTCTAATTGATCTGTTAGTGTTTGCTAGAATAGCTCTTTGTGAATAACATGATAGTGTTTTTGTTTCCTGAATTTTCTGTTTTTCGTAATCTTCGTAGGGAAAATCGCCTTTTTTCCGCTATGTACTTCATTCTCCGTATACTCAATGGATAATTTTTAAACAAAACCAAAATTTGATATAGATCTAAAATTTTAGCTTGAAGGCAAAACATCAATTTATTTATTTTGATATGCTTCTAATTTAAACATACATTATGACAAACAAATCAATCCATTCCATGGTCTTTATTACAAAATTTTGTTCTATGCAATTTGGGAGCAAAACAAAAAACATTGAAAAATTAAATGATCTAAAAACTTGTATTTTTCCATAATTTATTCTAATATACACATGTCGGCGTCCTGGCATAGGGTCCTGGCCATGATCTGGGCATCCTAGGTTCGGGCATGATTGTTCATTTTTGATATCTGTGAATGTGCACCCCTCCCTTTTAAAAAGGCGTGTGCAAACGAAAGTGATGTGTGAGTGGCTAAAACGTGTTTTTGGCTTTATTTGGCGCTACTATAAAAAGAGAGACGCACCATCGGCTTAAAATCACTGACTACGTCAGCGAGCTTGCCCATGGCAAATGTCATTGGAAATAGCAACAATAACAATATACACATAAAAGTTGACATTGATAATCAACTTGTTGGTGGATTTGATCAATGTGTTTCTACCATCTTAAAAATGAACTTATTTCACAAATTTTATTTAATGCGTTCTTATTTGAGTCGAAAGCACAAGTATTTGAAGACAGAATATCCATAAATGTAGAGAAAACGCACATTGAACAGAAAAATAATAAAAGGATATATTACACTTCATATTGATATTAAGTTGTGAGACATTAAAAATGCATAAAATATATTAAATAAGTGTTAACTTTTTACAATAGGAGAAGATTAAATGCAAAAGATTTGCCAAAATGTCCCTAATGACGTAATTGATAAGCAAGTATAGTTTTCAAGCAAAGACCAAGCATGAAATGTAATCGATCTAGCTCGCATCATTTTCAGAATGAATGGCTTCATTTTGAAAATCACGTAAATGGGTATCATTTCACATTATTATGTATTATGTATAATTATTTTCTATCTAAAACGTAAATAATCATTATAGATTCGTGGTTATATTTTTTAGCATTATAAGGCTTTGCTTTAATTTAAAAAATAAAAAAACAAAAAAACCCACGATTAGCACATTTACAGTTATTTTCAAAAGCATCGCAAAACGTACAGTAATAATAAAATAATAAATTTTGGAGAAATAAAAATGAGTATCTTTCGTGATCACCCACTGGAAAGGAATTGCGTGAGCAACCTTCATTTTTAAAACTCATTCAAACATAAATAGGCTCTTTCATAGAGCCCTCATGTATCAAGTCGTACTTCTCTTTGGGTTCGGAGTATAACTTGAGTGGATTTCTTTTTAAACGCAAGTAAAAAGAAACTGAAGTGAAAGAAGTTGCGGTTCATTTGAATATTCAATTGCGGCATTTGTTCAAACGAAGAGTTGTATTTTAAATATTCTTATCCGAAAGAACTAACAGTCGAGTTGAGAAGAATGCACAGACTCATTATCGAATCTGCATTTTGTTTAAACAAGTAGATTGTCTGAGTAACTGAATAACGTCTCGTGGATTAGGTTACGAAGGCCAAGAATGAATCTTATGATAGCTGGTACTTTAATTTTAGAGCTTCTAAACTTGGCGCACTGCTTTTAAAAATATACGAGCTCTTAAATATCTAGAAATATACTTTAATTACGAAATATAATAATAAGATTTTTAAAAAAATTTGCTATGCATATTTCAATGTCAGAACATCATTTCTTGAACGGCCAATCACCATATGCTTGTGTAAAATAAATTAAAATTTCATTCATTTTAATTGTTTTATCGAATGAGTCACTTTAGTATTGCAAACGATCCAAAAAAACTTTATTCCGCATTTATTGTTTAAACAGATATCACCTTTCTTATTTGTTTCATTTCATATAATCACGTGCTCAAAATGAAATTTTTCTAGGTTTTATTTGGGTTACTTTTACATTAAAAACACTGTATACCAAAATTAATTCATATCAAGCAGGTACACAATTTCATGTTTTTGATTTTAATTAAAATTATCAGGTTTTCAATAAGAGAAGGAGAAAAATTCGAAATACCTATGGCTTTCTGAAGAGCTTAACTCGATGCTGTGCATGCAATATGGGAAAATGTATTAGTTATTTTAATCTTTGTCATATCTGCATCGAAGAGGAACATTAATTTTTAATATATTAATTCATCAGCACCAATCCCACTTCTATTTCAAAAGAGTAAAGCTTTTAAACGAGGAATTCTAAGGTACAGCATTAATAAGTAAGAAAAGTAAGAAAATACTTGAAGAGACAGAAGATGGATAGGACAGCTTTACAAAATTTGTTTACTCCGATACAAAGCATAAAAATATGATAAATCTTATTACTTCTTAGCCTAACGCTGTGGGCAAAGCAGCGTCAAAAACTATCCATAAAATTGAAATTGGCTAACTAAAAAACGAAGGTAGATTTCTTTCGAACCGAAGTAAAAAAAAAGAAAATTCAATACTCTCCATCATTCATACCAGCAATTTCAAATGAGTTAAAAATAAAAAAAGG
>JAOUZG010027140.1:261306-308213 GCA_026289955.1 Argiope argentata | reverse complement strand
CCTAAACCTATTTAAGATTTTCTGAAATTTAAACGAAGTATTCAGTGAATATATTTAAGAATATTGATTATAAACCAAACACAAATAATGGTTTTAAATGATCAACAAATCTAAAGAAAAACTATGCATGAGTTATGAGACAAAACTTGAAAAAATAAATCAATAAATATTTGTATGATTAGAGCTAAACGTCAGCGAATAGGGTGAAATATTTGGACCATTTGAAGTCTATTTCGAGGCTAACGATAGAGTAAAAACTAGGTAACACCCGAATTTCAGAATAAAATTCAATTCGTAAGTGTAGTATGTGTAAGTGTAGAGCCTCAATTTGGCAAAATGTTATATGTTTTGCTAGAGCAAAACGTTACTGACTTTGTTAACATAATTTTGGAAATTACAAATCAAGAATTAGAAATAAGAAAAAAAAACTTAAACAGTAATTTAAAATTTAAATAGAATGTTATATCTTTTATTGAGTCTCCTACAAATAGATATCATAGTTGGTACTACAAAACTTTAGCACTATGAAGTGAAAATATAAAGAAACAATGCATCTAGGATAATTGAACTTCCATTTTCAACTAATGAGTTCAAAAATTTAATAGCAAATCTTATTTTAATTAACTTTTAATTCGTTTTTAATAAACTTAACTAAAAAAAATTTTAATCAACGCAAGTCCGTTGTATCTAAATGTAACACATTTTAACAATGCTGGGGACATCACCGAATCTTATATATTATCTTATATAAATGGATATTTATTTTACCCAATTTCCTTTATTTTCATAAAAATAACAGTAATTTTCCTTTATTGTAATATTACTATACAATGGAATCTCTCAATTTCTTCCCAAGTAGCTTAATACTAGACAAAAATGGATGGGAACCTCAAACGTTCCCAAACAACTCGACGTTTGATTCTTTAGATATGGAATTCCTTTACGCGTAATTATGGAGGAGAAATGATACTCATCAAAAAAGTCTTTACGGATTTCATATAAAAAAAAAGAGTAAATTCTTTGAAATTTCAGTAACCAATAATATTTAAAGTTACTTTACTATAGTTTTTAAAAGTCCTCTAAAATAGAAATCCAATAATTGCATTTATAATAACGTTGAAATTAAAATATGCTATGAGTCAAATAGCACCAAAATTACTTTTGTCAAGTTTTTATTTATGTATCATTTTTTTTAATTTTATTTTAGTGTTTATCAAGTTTTATTATTTTAGAATCAAACACTTTAAACCGAAGTTAAATATACGTTAAAACTTTGAAATTTTTGATTATCTATAATGACTTTTTTTAGTTTCTTAAAGAGTTTGTAGAATTTTCATTTTTAATACCTATAATTATTATAATGTCTCATTAAATTAGAAAGAAAAATAATTATTCCAAAATGCTTGACCTACAAATTTCCATTTGAAAATCTTGTTTATTCGGGATTTTTTGTTACCCCTAATCGTGGCAGGAGCCCTCGACAAACTGTTGGTAAATGTCTCATACATGTCCATTATTTTTTTCTTCTCACTCACACTATTTTTCTTTAGGACAGGTCACTATTTGAAACCATTATTTTAGTTTGCCTTTTGGTCAATATTCTTAAATATAAGTTCAATTAAAACCCCATTTAAATTATGTCAATTCTAGAGTATTTTCCGACAAATTTTGATAAATTTACATAATCTTTTAAAATATCAGAAATTAAGAATATTCCATTACTTTTTAATTGGAAAAATAGTGAATAACTATCAAATAAGAGAAGACGATAAAGACTTTAAAAAATTATTTATTTATGATAACTGTGCATAAGAAATTCGGATGTATTTTAGCAGCATAAATAACTCGGAAATTAAAGATATATATAATTGATAAGTTTTAATTTAATTAAGAAAATGAAATAATATTTTCAACGATATTTCAATATGATATTAACACCTTGACTGTCTGGGGGTTACCTGTGACTGTCGAGCCCATAAATTACATAGTAAGAATTTCAGTGCAGCAGTCAGTGCGTTAATAAGAAATTTAAGGGACCAGAAAACACTGCCAACGAATTAAAATTTAAAATGTTTAAATTATTCAAGTTACACAGCTCTAAATAAATCTATAATAGTTATTCTACTTCGAATCTCTTTTTCATAAATGCTGCAATCTGAAGGTGCCATTAAATCATTAGTTAACAAAAGAATAAGGTACTTTTCCGTTAGACGGTCTGTAGTGAAACATCGCCAAATATTGTAGAATTCTGCCAAATTTCTTTGGCGATTTTTTGCATCAGCCCGTTTAACAGAAAAGCACCAAGCATAATTGAAAAGCTCTTTTGAGCTCAGACGGATACCTCTACACGTAAGACAAAACACAAACTCTCCTCATCCAAGATGTGTATTGGAGAAATACCGAAGGAAAAATTTGCTTTAGTAGAGAAAAGATGGAGCTTAACCTGCCTTTTCTCAAATAAATAAAGAAATATGTATGAATATCATAATACAAACAAACAATTTCTTCTGAGTCATGTTTGGTCGATAAAAACATTAAGATTTTTTTATGGCTGATGCAGCCCGTTGCATAGAGGAGAAGAAACTATCCCTCTACGTAGGAAACGGCTTCTAGAGGTAACTGAGCGGTGTGCTTTTTTTTAACTCTCTCTCTCTTTGCACTTCTGTAAAATTGATGGGTGTAAAAAGTAAGAAATAGAATAAGATAAAAAAAGGAATGCACAAGGTCAGTAAAAGATTTAAAAAAAAACAAAAGAATTCAAAACATTCATGAACTAAAGGTAAACTCGTATTTAATTTTATTTTAAATAAATTCGAATAAGTTTTGTAACATACTGAGTGGGGCCAATTTTGAAAATTTGGTCCAATCAGATTAAAAATTGGCCCTGGTTTACATAAAACTTAATTATTTCGTTGTTTAAACAATAAGGGTATTTCAAATTCCCTTTTTTGGCGTGGGGCGAGAGTTCACAAGTAATTTTGAGCAAAATCTTTAAGATCATTAGAAATTTTGGTGCTAGAACTTATCTACCGTTCAAGTGAGCAATGGATGATAAGGGCTGAATGCATGAATTCTCATCCTTATTGTGGTTTACGTAAAGCTTCAAAAATCATTTACATAAAGGTATTATTGTTCCGATGAGATTTAAATAATTTTAAATTAGCCGTGGTAATAAACAAAATTAAAAATCCATGTCTTTTCAGATATTAAAAAGTATAGCCTAATAAACCTGAAATTGTCTTTTAAAAATAACTTAGATGCAAGGAAAATTATATGACATTTTTATTGACTAGTACCTGGGAGACCAACAGATGTTTTTTTCTGTAAAATCGTAAATAAAATCCTTTCCTATTGCTCTTTTATTGTTATAAACGGAATCTAACTGAACTGCAAACGCGGAACAGAACATGAGAAACAACGCATGGGTGTCTGCATCCCTAACCATTTTCCATTGCTCATACGCTTAAATATATAATGTATAGGTATATGTCTTTTCAGATATTAAAAATGGGCGTAGTTAAAAAATGCGCGTAAAAGGGCAATTTTTGCAGAAAAGACACCTTTATAGAGTTAGCAAAATCTTACCGAAATATGAAATTTGATGGAAATCTGATATACACAGAAGAATTGTTCGTTTAAAGTTTTAAGGCATTTAAACATACAGGAAAAACCTCAGGTGAAAATAAAGATTTTAAATCGTCAAATCTGTGCTTGACCGTGAAGAATTTCAGTCATTCAGTGTGCGTACGAACCTTTACCGCTCTAAAGACCTAGAGTTACCAAACTTACCCCATACATACTTTAGAGAGCAAGAACGTGTACTAGAGTCATTTTTTATTAATTTGAATTTCCATTAATTAGAGATTTAGAGAATTTTTACATATTTTCGCAATAACTTTCGAAAATATTACGACTAAGAACCGATTTTTACATCATCTTGAAGTTCAAAATAATAATAATAATCCTTTCAATTATACAATTTTTTAACTTCTTTCTATTTTTAAAGAAACTTTGAAAAAAAATATTCCAACTACATTTTCAACAAATTATTCCACATAAATTAAAAATAAAATTTAACCTGTGCGAGCACATATTGAATTCTTGTGAGAAAATTACCATTATGATCACATTGGAATCATATTGATAAAAACTCAAATTAAAATACTAAGTTAGCTCTTACTGCAAACGAAATCTAGAAAAGTTTAATTTTCTACCCATAAATTGAATGAAATTTGAAATATTTCCTTAAGAATAAATCTAAGAAAAGTTTTCTTTGGTCCTTTACTATATCTGTATTAAAAACTTAATAAATAAGCTTTATTTAAAGCAAATATTCCTTAATATTTATAGGTTATCCACTGTAATCAGGATGCAATAGCTATTGTACCAAATTTCAACCATCTAGTTTAAAGCATGTGAGATATCGTTATCACGGACTATAGACGCATATTTTCACAACATGCATTTTTAAAACTAAAGAATATCTAAAACATGACGATTGGGCAACATTTCGAGTTCGAATTTTTGGACGATTACTATACTACTAGCAATACCCGCACGGAGTTGCCCGTGGCATAGCATCCAAGAAGAAGAAAAAAGCTTTAAACTTAAATATAGTCTCCACCCGATATGACAGGCATGTTACGCAACATCAATGATTCCGCAGAGGGCGTTCAACACATGATAATATCGTTCTTCTCGAGACACAAATACGCAACGCATTTGTCCGTCGAAATCATCTTGTGTCTATCTTTTTTGACGTGGAAAAAGCATACGATCGCACTTGGCGCTTTGGCATCCTTTCAACTCTTTTTAATTTTGGTTTTAAGGGAAATTTACCTATTTTTTTACAGAACTTTTTATCTTTACGATCATTTCGTGTCCGTATTGGAAATTTTTATTCCGATCCTTTTATTCAAGCTGAGGGTGTTCCACAAGGAAGCATACTCAGTGTAACCCTTTTTATGATTCATTTTAGTCAAATTCTGAATGTCTTACCATCATCTGTCCAAAGCACTTTATATGTCGATGATCTCCAGATCTCCTGTCAAGGCTGCAATATGTGCTCAATTGAGCATCAACTGCAAATTGCAGTTAATAAGCTAATGGACTGGTGTGATAATAACGGGCACACGATTTCTCCAGAAAAAAGTAAATGTGTGCACTTTTGTAAAAAGCGGGGTCTTCATTTGGATCCTTTAATCCACATTCGAAATGTTGCGATTTCAGTAGTGAATGAAATTAAGTTTTTAGGGATAATTTTCGACCGAAGGCTCACCTTCCTTCCTCATGTCTTATATCTGCGGAAGAAGTGCGAGAGGGCATTGAATATTCTTAAAGTACTTTCAAGAACCTCATGGGGAGTGGATCGCACATCGTTACTCCGAATCTACGAAGCGATTATTTTATCACGCGTTGATTATGGATGTATGGTGTATGGTTCTGCAAGGTGTTCCGTTTTGAGAAAACTGGATACTATACACCACTCTGCTTTAAGAATTTGTTCAGGAGCTTTTCGGACTTCCCCGGTAGAGAGCCTGTATGCTATTTGTTATCAACTACCTCTTTATCTAAGACGAAAGAAGTTATCTGCTCTTTATCATTTTCGAACAAAATCTCTCTCAGATCATCCTATTTCCCAAACAAATTTACCAGTTGGTCTTCGAAGACTCTATAACGCCCGGCCCTCTAACATTCTCCCATTTATTGAGAGGATCAAAGAAATTCTCCATGATTTAAATATAGCTGATGTTTCTATAAAATCGCATGATTTCTTTTCCTTTCCACCCTGGGATATCCCAAACTTCTCATTTCTGAACCCCTTTTTAGGATTCGATAAAATTTCAACTGCCCCAGTGGTGTTTCAACAGTTATTTCACTATCATCGCTATCAATATCCTTCATTTACACCAATATTCACTGATGGTTCCAAATCAGTTGATCATGTTGGTTGTGGCATTGTTCTACCATTTGCTGCTATGAGCTATCGCATACACAACTACTGTTCTGTATTTACAGCTGAGCTAGTGGCCATTTTTTGTGCTCTCCAGGAAATTTCCTCCCAGGCTCACCGAAATTTTATTATTTATACCGATAGCATGAGTGCATTAAAAACGCTCTCTCACTACCACAATAAGATGTATCCAATCGCTAACAGAATTCTGTGTACTTTGAGTCTTTTGAGAACCAAAGGTTTTAATGTCATTTTTTGCTGGGTGCCAAGCCATGTTGGTATTCCTGGAAATGAGATGGTGGATTCATTAGCTCCATCTGCATCCTCTTTCCTAAACCAAGAACTCCCATACTGTGATCTCAAGACATCGTTGGCGGGTCCGCTTTTGCTTACTTGGCAAGACACTTGGGATTCATTGACTCACAATAAATTGCACTCTGTCATGCCGACCATAGCAATGTGGTCACCTCTCAATATACGTGCGTTAGATGTCAAGCTGACACGCCTCCGTATAGGACATACACGCTGTACTCACAAACATTTGCTATTTGGCGAAAGGGCACCTATGTGCCAGACCTGTCTCGTTGATCTGAGTATTAAGCACATTTTGGTTGAATGCCCTATGTACCATTCCTATCGTGTCAACATTTTCAATAAATCATCCGTAAGTCTAACTGACTTGGTGGGTGAAAAATACCATCCAAATATTTTTACATTTTTAAAAGCGATTAACCTTTTTACTTGTATCTAGCTGTTTTTCAGCTTTTTAATCTCTTTTAGAGCTTATTTTTGGAATTGTTTTATTAACTCATAAATTTAATTGTTTCAAAAATTGGTCTTCTATGATTGAGAAATTTTAAAATTTTATTGACTGATTTTCACACCTCGTGTATCTCTTCCAATTTTCTCAATTTGTATTATTTTATTATTCATCAAGTGGGTTCATAATAATGTATTCTTAATTTAAACCATATGACTGGCGCCGTATGGCCTCGAAGGGCTCTTGTGCCAAAAAACCTTACCTACCTACCTACCTACGCAACATCAAACAAACATAAAAGTATATTTAGAAATTATCGAAAATAGCTGCAAGGCAATTTTTAAGTACACATTCAGAGATATTTAGACTGTTAAAAAGGTAAAAATATGATCCGTTCGTAGACAAATCACAGGTGATCCTTTTGCTCCTGAAGAGTTCCATTGTGATTTAAAGAAAGACTGCTATTTCGCTCATCGAAATACTCTCCTTCACTAAGTGTGGACATTATTTCTCTGATATTCGCGAACCGAACGTTTCTTTTCTCTTCATTTTCATTCTTGAGCAACAAAGAAACTTTTGGACATTTAATGTGAACCCGCCAAGGTTTATTTCCTTCTTTTGGGGGGGTAATGAGATTTGAATTGCTGTTTAAAATCATAGCTAAACAAAAAAAAATGTATCGCCTATGCATACCACAGCTTTTGCTATTTGCACAAGCGCAGTTTGAAGTTTTTTCACATGCGCGGATAAATGCAAACTTAAAATAGCAATTATAAAACTCCTTTTTTATTTTGATATAATTTCAATGTACTAAAACCTTCTCCATTAAATGCTCAACAAAATGGTATAAATATCTCCAATATTCGTTAACCATTTCTTGAGGGTTTTTTTTGTTTGTTTCAGGCATACAGACACTTTCAGGAGATTTCATTTGATACTATGCATAGATTCTCTCGTACACGAGAAAATAAAAAAGTAACTAAAACTTTGTCATTATTTTTTTTAATAAAAAAGTATTTTTTTTATTATTTCAGTATGATGCGGAAGTCAATTTAGCGAAAATTGTAGACCAGTCCACTTTAGCAGCTGATGTCTTATTCCCAATCCAAAGTGAGCTCACGTGCAAACAAATTTCGTAAATTCACTCTTCCTTCTCAGATGACACTCAGTAACTCACATCAATTCATTTTCAATAATACAGAACTACAAACGAGGCAAATGCGTAAACTGAAGTAAATTAAAATTTTAATCGTTCTAAAGGACGAAATTGAATCTCGCATCCTGCAGTTCATTCGAAAAGCGCTATCCGGGGAAAGAGAGCACCTTTTCACTGCATCTGCCTTTCGGGCCGTAAGTTTCAAATTTCTCATTTGCATTTTATTCGGAAAATTACGGTGCATAAAGTTTTGGAGGAATAACTCGTTGGCACACTTGTTTATCCGATTGTAAAATTGTTAATTAACTTCGTTATCGTGACATGGAAGGGGAGGCGAGTTTAGAATTAGGAATTGAAGTTATTTCAAATCAAAGAGGAATATTCTGTTCTATATTTATGAAAAGAGTTAGTAATAGACAAGTCATAAGAGTCGAAACATAAACTTTTATAAACATGATATCTAATGATTTGTGAAAGATGACGCTCAGATCAAGCAGTTTTTAATTTCTTACATGCGAAATATATAAATAGGAAATATTCCAATATTTAGAAAATTCACTTTCAAGTATTTGAAATATCTTCTGATTTCAGACCTTCTGATTTTAAGAAACATATTTAGAATTACGTCTTAGCATGAACACAATGTTCTAAAAACCCCTTGAGTTAGATGGATGAAATTTGGTATGCGGTTTTTACACCGAATCCGTAGGTTCTAAGGAACCTTTGAACAAATTCTAATCTCAGGAAGTCTATCTCTCTTGGAGCAAATCCACTTGGATGTAATTATAATACTTGTAGAATTAGAGCGATAAAATTTGGTACATATCAAATTTTAGTCAAATCCCACATGATTTACAATCCCTAATAGAACACAAATATTGTACAATATTCATCAATATTCCAAATATTGTTTAATATTGTGGAATATTGTTTAATATCATATAATATCGCACAATATTGTACAATATTATGCTACAGGATGTGCTACACGGGGTTTATAGCTCTATATGGTTACAAGCATGTAAATCATTAATTAAAAATAAAATAACAAATAAATGAAAATTTTTATAAAATCTTGTCACTAAGGTTCGTATTAATTAAAAATATATATTCGGTTTTCTTCCCTACACTAAGAAACTGAATCCTCTTAAGATTTATAAAATACAAGTCTGAGTACTCACGACATATTCAAACTTTTATTATTATCATTATTATGTAGAAAGGAGGAGAAATAACACTCTCATTGGTGCCTGTCTATACAAGAAAGTCTTTGGAGACAATTCCTTCAAGTAAGTCGAGAATCCTTTCATAAATTTAATTCTTAATACACGAGTTGGCAACTGTTTAACAAGTTCTTATAATTTTTATTTCCTCTCACAGTACTCAGATTTTAGGATCCGTCACATATGCAGACGTACCTTCCTTCCTCCTGCAGTGATGTTGCAAGTTTGGAGTAGCAGTGTTAGTCCAGATGCTATTCTCGTCATCATGTCATGACTTAAAAATCATTCCAAAAATACTCGATACTTTGTTTAAAAAGGAGACATTAAGTAACGCTTCATACTCATAATTTTTAAATACATTTTTGTGGATATAGAAAGTCAGAACATTAATTTAGCTGAACTAAAATCATTCTTGGATCACCAATTATCATATATCGAACTCATAATTGAAATTTCCTCACCCACCGCCACTCCGCAGTGCATCCGTCTTAGATTCTACTGAAGATTTGTCCAACCTCGTGTCACAGAATAAGTCAAAATAAAATGCCCTTTCACTCGTGCAGCACGGAAGATCGTAGTAAGGAATTCCAACTCAATGACCGTCTGCTTTATTTTACAGAAATTTAAAATTACGGCTTCATTCCGTAATTTCCTTAATGTAGCTTCAAAACGGGATGATAAACTAAATTAAATACACAGACGTATCTAATAATATGAACATGGTATTGTTAAAAAAATTTGACAGTTGATTTTCTCTTTTATGAATCTAGGCAAGACGTGTTTTTTGCTTCATAGCTGACATACCGAGCATTGTTTAGGATTAAAATTCTTTCCTATGCAAATTTTTTAATTACTTTTGTATAAAAACGCTCTAGTATAGAAATTAGATTTAAGCCCTATGAATAAAAATAAAAGAAAATTTTTAAATAGTGGTAGCGGCTTAGACCATACTTGCTGTTTCTAGCAAATAAGTATTTACTTCAAATTAAAAATCAGCTGTATTAAATTTTCAAAGAAATTAGTAAGAAAAATTGTAATTAAATTAAAAAGAAAAATTGCAATAAAATAAAATTATAGCTGAAGAGATTTTTATTTTTTATTTTATAGCGATGAAAAATTTTTCGTATTAATTCCTTCCACAGTTTCCGTAGAAACTACGGAAGAAAGGTAAAATATTTGTTAATTTCTCACAACTTGAAATAACTGTTGTCGGCATACATCTGTTTATTTGCTTCCAAAAGCTTTATATATTTTTTATTCAGTTTAAACGAATGAAGCACTCACTTTTAAACATTTTAAAACCAGTACATTGAAACAAATAAAAACTTGAGAAAAATATATATATTAAAATAAAATGGATTTTAAAAAAAAAGACTGTAGGTTAAGTCAAAGCTATCCTTAATTTTAATGCGTTGCCTAAAATTATTAACAATTGAGCAAAACTGGAATTAATCTCACGGGAATATTTAAATTTTGAATTTTGTAACGGTATTAAAATACATACGGGATTATTTGCTTCGAAGTCATTGCAGAAAAAAATTAGTTAAGTTCTAATTAAATAAAATTGCTAATTAAGAAAAATTAAAGCAAACAGCATTCATTCGTCTGCCGAGAAGAATTAGAGTGCAAGGTGTGATTTAAACTAGCAAAGACCTTTTGATAGAAATTTGGAACACACATGCAATTATACACACATATAGACACCGAAAAGCTAGAAAAACTGACGCAATTGTAAATAAGCAATAAGCAAATAAAGGATCTATGCAATCAATAAGTGTAACTAACAGGATATGATATTTAGGCTTCTATACTACAAAAGATGTTTGGTAAAGTTGTTAGATCAATTTTGGCTGCTTCAGTGGCATTTTATCAAGAAATAAATAATTTTGTACGAGGCGTACAAGTCAAAAGTTGAGATGAAATTTGAATTTTCGAGAGCGACAATTTCATAAATGAACCGTGAATATCAAATAAAACATTAGCGCCGACTGACGATACTCCTTAAATAAGGTAGACGTACAATACTTCCTGAAACTCCTGCTGATTTCAGTTCCAGGATATCCACAAGTGTCAAGCAGATAAACTGCTGAAGACCCGAATCACTTTTTCTTTTTAACGAATCTTGTTTCCGTCTATATTGGCCGGATATACGTATGTGAGTATAAAACCCATCTCATGAATCTGTATTTTACACTTCAACAGGTGGTAGATATATCTGATATAGCATCTGACAATATGGGGCGTGTGCAGTTAGCATGATATGGACAAAGACTTCACAAGTGACAAATATGTAAATATCATATCCATCAACCTACATCCATTCATATTAAGTGAGGATTTTGACAACTCGAACATGAAAATGCGACATCTAATGAGTCGAGAATTGCTACTAACTGGCTCAAGGAGTACTTTTAACTTGAAAGACTTCTATTGGTTATTTAAATCCCCAACCATGAACATTATTGAAAATATCTGTGATGTCTTGTATGGTGTATCTATGATGTTCAAAAGAGCGCTCCACCACATCACACTCCTGTAGATTTGCAGATGTCCCAACAAAATTCGTTATATGAATTGCTTTTACACCTGCAAATGCTAGTCGAGTTCATGCCATATTGTTTTGTGGTACTTCTGCAAGCTCGTGAGGGTTCTTCATGATATTAAATATACATACCGGTTTTGATATTCTGTTTTTCAATGTATTTACATATACATAAGGTCACAATGGCTTATTTATATTAAGATGGGAGAAAACGATGGATTTTCGATACATCTCTTTCCACTGATTGGATAAAAAATTTACTATATCACGATAATATTTCTGAAAGATCCCATAGCATATACTATTTTAAGTTTTGGAATTAGTGGATTCGTGTTTTTTCATATATGTAGACAGATAAGTGATCAACACTTTGAGAAATTTAGCCCAAATTTTAATTAAATTTCGCAATTCTATTGCCAAGTTGAAGTGCTTAATTTTGTTAATATATAATTTTTTTTTAGTTTTTATGCTTATATAAATAGGACGTGGAAACAAATAAACTTGTAGCAAGAGAAATTTATCCAAAATTTGACAAATATCTGAAAACATTACATTTCGCCTTTAAAATTTCATGATTATATATTCTGACGTTTTTAAATTGCGTTCACAAATCAATAAATATAATTTAAGCAAAACGTTTTAAGTATTAATGGGGATCCGAAATGTGGTAATTAAGTAAAATCAAATATGTCATCATTACAATACTCTTCTCTTTAAATAATTTGTATATGAAAAATTAAAAAGTTAGAATTAAAATACACACTTTGGAAGTTTAGGAAGAATGTCGAAATTATAAATTATTTTTGGCATAAGAAAATATGTGTTTCATATTTAGTAATAAAAAATTAACAGGAATTAAGCTGAGCAGAAATGAAGACGCAAATGAATATTCTGTACTAAAAGAATTATTAATTTTTCACATAAATACATTCATTTATATACGCATTAAGAAATTTGGATATTTTTGATTCAAACGCAACAAAGAAAAAAACTTCAAAATAACATGAAAATGGAATGCGATTAATGTTAAAATCCTTTTAGAAGATTTATGGTTACAAAATCCTTTGCAACCAATGAACTATTTAACGAAGCTCTTAAGTCCAGATGTTATTTGAGAGGAAAAGTAATGGTAATTTCTGTTGAGTTATAGTCATATAGAAACAATGCAAATTCAGGAATTACTTTATGAAACCTTTAATAAAACTATAAATGCTATAACGTCTCATCTCTCCATTCACAGTGTAATTGTGTCTGACCAAATAAAGAAACGAAACGCTTCGAAACCATAACTTCTCAAAAGACATTACACTGATAGCGCAGCGATGTCGTCGGAGGCCTGATTTCTTTGAAGATTGAAATGTAAAAGTATTTCGCGCGTGAAATCTGTCTGTTTTGATTAATTTTTCCTACAATATATACAGCCATTAGACTGTGTTGTTTGGACCTCTTACAGGAGAGAACATCTTGAACTTAATGTCAGATGAGAAAAAATACTTAGATCATATTAATATTCAGCTTTGGAGCAACGTGAAGGTTGTTTTTGCACATAACTCGGAATTTCTTGCCAATAGTGAAATAACGAGAACTCTGTTTGATCTGAAAAACTCTGGTGCAAACTTTCGTGTTCTTCAGTAAACGAAAGTTTGATTCATAATGTAACACCTAATGTCAACTATGTTCGTATACATGGCATTTTCTTTGTTGGAATCGGGTATCAGACCTGATATCCTGAATCCGAAACCAAACCACTAAGCCATCCCTTCCCCCCTAAAACAACAACTTCGTAAACGTAACTTCGACATGACATACGCATTGCAAAACTTCTTTCAACAATGGAACTCCCTATAATTATCATCTTTATATCTCTGTTTCAGGTACATGATATGATTTTTCTAACAAATGAAAATTTTAAAACAAATTATTCCTTAGGAATAATTTGTTTATGTGAATTGACTGCAGTACCTGAAAAATGAAACCTGACAAATTGCAGGTTTCTTCAAAGTATTTATTGTAACATACCAGCTAACGATATCAAATTCCTAAGTCCTCCAATTGTGGTTTGAGATAGTTTGTATTCTGTAATCTAAGCAGACAATAGAATCCACGCAAGAAAATTTTTTTAAATCAATTTAGCACAGTGTATTTTGTATGTTTAAAATGTGAATAGTCTTTTAAAAGTTTATCATTACCTTCACATAAAATTAAAAGATCTAATGTCACTACTATTCATAGGACTATTTTTTTCAATCATCAAAATAGTAAAAATATAAATATTTTTTCGAAACAATAGCATCTCGACCTACCATCCCCAACTAAATCAACTGTCATGTCAGAAAGCTATTTCTGCCCACGGACAACCCTTTTTAGTTTTTTTGTTTCTTTCTTCTGTTTTTTTTTTTTTCTTTTTTTTTTTTTTTTACAAAACCTTTTAAATCTGAACATTTCTCAGGAGAGCAGACGATAAAGTCCCGCGACAGCCCTTCTCACTCACTAAGGGGGTGTGGTGGAGACATTATCTCCCAGAAGAATATTTTCTCTTGGCTGCGTTCCGAGGTCATAAGCTGTTGCGGATTTTCTTTTTTGCGGGGGTGAGGGATTTCTCCTAATGTGTCGAGGGGGGCTGTCCTGATGGATGACAGGGGTATTCCGGCCCAGCCGCCCCTGAGCGAAATCGTCTGCCGTAATGGACTCGCAGACACGGCCATGAATACTAAAAAAGATGTAATGTCGTCAAAGATAAGAAGGAGAAGAAAAGTTGGTGAGGAATTCTTTTTGGAACCATCCCTGGCTTACCCCCCAACCCTCAGCTCATCGTTTTGATACAGTTTATTTCTCTTATGCTGCATACCCTTTTTTATTTTCGATTTTCTCTTTTGCGCAGTCGACTGTGGTGGCAGACCCCCTTCCCCGTCTCTCAAAAAGTGAAGTCATGTTAAATCTTAAAGATTTTTTTCTTTTGGTCGGAGTTATTCTTTTGTGAAAATTGCAGTGTCTTTTGGGATGCAGCAACATTTACGCCATGCATTCCGTAGAATAATCGCATTCTACGGCGGATGTAGGGCTACGGAGAAGAAGTGGCATAAATCTCAGAAGTAAAAGCTTTTAGATATTTTACAAACAACGTATTTTAGATTTGAAATGCATTCAAAAAGAATTTTGACAAGACGTCACGCAGAAAAATGGGAACTTTTTCTAACAGAAGGGCAATTTATTCATAATCTGTTATATTTTCAATAGTTATTAAAATACTTTCTATTCATCCACTCAAACTCAAGTAAATTTTTTAAAACTTGTAGTAGATGACATTTGATGTTGATATAGTTTTTTCGAATATTAGTTCATTAATTTTTATTTGTTAATTAAAAACTAACTTTCCCGCCTTTATAATAGTTCTTTATAGTAATTCTAGTTGTTAGGTCGGGATACCCTGTTGGTAGGGTGTTGGACTCGTATTTCTCGTGCGGCGAGTTCGAACCTGGTCGCAAAGTTCTCCATGTCGGGAGGTACGGGGTACTGAGTCAAAGATGATCATTATTCGGGTGCTCAAGCATTCGTGCCCTCAGAAACTATTGCACCCCTCCTTTCGTTGCTAAGCGGAACACGAGAATAACAGTTGTCGTTATTTAATAAGAAGTAACTAAAATAAATTCTTTTCCTAATATCCAAAGTAGGAATTGATTTTAAAAAATTGTTTTTCATAATATTTGTTTTGATGCAACTTGTACTTATGTATCAAGCAACTTTGGTAACCATCATCCATTTCTAGAATATAAATTGCCTTTTGTTTTAGTCTGTGCAATGGAAGGAGCTATTTCACTAGATATTAGGCAATAATTATAATATTTGATAACAAAAATTACGCATACCTTTCGAAAATGTTAACTTATTTTCTGCAACACATTCTGAATCCTCAAAATATGACTACAAATAATGAGAAGATCAAATTTCAACTTCGCCTATTCATGCTTGTTAAATCCAACAATCATCTTATTCCTCAGCACATAGGGAATGAATGTTCAAATCTTTCTAATTCCAAATATTTAAACCGATAGTTCCAGATGCGGGCGGGGACCGAACAGAAACCGAACGTAATGTGAAACAATGCGAAAGTTGCGCAAACATCGCGATTAAACAAATCTCTATCGTGGCCCGAAGGTCGAGCTTGGATCGGAAAACGCGAATCTAAATGGCCCTCGTCTCCGGTTGCCAAACTATCAACTGTTTCATCTCGGACCACCCCGTCTGGGGAATGCTGGAATTGAATAACATTTGCTGCTATCTCTTCAACCGACTCCCAAATTGGAGGGACCCGATTTCAAATTGGCTGCAGGCGATATCGATCCCCGAAACATTCCTTATTACGATTCTAGAAATGCAAACACTCGGAGATGCTTTTCTATAGCATAATGGTGCATAAATTGGCTGTCTTTGGCAGTATTAGCTTTAAAATGCGAGGGAAATTGCCGGGCACCTGGCGATATTACTCGGTTGCGCCTTACGGGAAAATGATTTGTTTCGCCGAAATATTAGTTCTCTATTTATTTATTTTTCCAAGCTTTTAGCACTTTTAGAATCTACCATTATTAGAATAGTTTGCTAAAGTTTATAAATCATTTTTATTTTGGATTTACACAGACGAAAATGTCTTTTTTGAAAAATTAATCAGTGTTTCATCATTCAGAAGCATTAGAGCATTACATAATAAGATTAGATGATAAGTTGAAGAAAATCTTTTTTCTATCAAACAATGGAAGACATAAATTGGATATCACAAGGATAAAATAAACTTATATTGTTAAATATATTTTTTTGTATATAAAGATCGACTAAGATATCAGGAAAGCCTAAAATACTCGGAATGGCAAACATGTCTAATGATAGCGTCATTTTTCGGGTGGTTGTGCTTCCCTTCTATTCAAACCTCAACCATATAGTTACTGGAATTTAAGAGTTTAAAAAAATTGTGTCAATAGGTACATTGGTATGCTGTTTGATTCCCACCTTTTAGCCTCTTAAATAAAAACATAATTGGGTTGAATTTCTATAATCAAAAGCTAATAATGACAATCTCACCAATCCATGTTCTTTCTGAAGAAATGGGGCGCAGTCATTTATATAACAAATTGTTCAAAGGTTGTACAGTATCATTTTAAATTTTTGATCTACAAACTAAAAACATGGCTCCATAAAGATATGAAGGGTAGTTTATATAAAAATATCAGAGCAATTTTGTTGAATACTGAAATGGTAAGAGGGACTTAACTCATTACCATGAGTTGAGCGGAGAACCACTAAGATATTTAAATTTGACAGAATTAGAGATTTAATTCGCAAATAATGTTACTCTTAGATTAGTGAAATTTAATGCTGAATCCTAAATGCAACACATGGGGTTATTAAATGTAAATAATAACCATACTTTTAACGTTTACATTATTTTATTAAGATCTGACAAATATCTAATATCCTATTAATAAAATAATATTAATTAACACGATATATTCATATTCCATCTCCCACATCCAATATATTTTTTAAGTAAAAGATCATTCCACTCCAAATATTCCATTTTTTAATCAGAAACATAATTATTAACAACAGATGCAACAAAGCAGATGATTGAAAGTAGTTGATAAACAATAAAAATAACTTGTCAAAAGTTATATTTTTAATTCAGTGAGCAATTTATTTTAGATAAAATAACAATGACATCAAGTAGTGATAGACAAAAAGATTTTAAAAATAAACTTTTACATATTTTTAGCATGGCAAGGACGAATTCCTTTGACCTTCTAATAATATAACAGCCTGACAGTCGAACCAATATAGTTCCAACCCACAACAACAACAACAACAAAAACATAGCACAGAATCTATTTCTGGTCTGACTGTGAAGTAATAAATCCCGAGAAAGTAATATCACGGATATGGCTTCTATTTTTAAATGGGATTCTTCTTTTATAGTAATGAAACTTTCTATCAAATTTTCGGTTAAGAAATTGACAAATGCATCCAATGGCAAAGCATCGAAACGATTTCCGTGAAACTGAGGAAATATAATGCAGTACATGCTCAGCGTTAATATTACAAGAAAAATCCATTGCAGTTTATTTTTAAAATGTATTTGTCTACGATAATTGGCGAAGGTATATTGCACTGTTTTAGTCCCATAAGTGACAGGTAGCTTTAATAGGAAAATACATGCATAGACCATTTCTTATAATACTCCTTTATTTATCGAATTATGTTGCAATCAATTTTCCAACTTCATTTTTGCACCAGTAGTCCAGTAATCCCAGAGAACTTTAGAGAAAAATTTTAATTAATAGAAATGTCTTACATAACTTAATCATTAATTAAATCTTTTTCATTCCTACTTTTAGCTTATATTAACTTCTTGCTATTTGGGTTATATTCTCGGTGTTCTTCAGAATACCATCGGCAAAAATAGTCATATTTCGAAAATATAATCCAGATTTAAATGGTACTTTTAAGTACCGGCAGTAAATAAAAGGTTATAATATAAAAGAAAAGCACCAGTGCGTTTATAATAAAATATTTGGGTAATAAATAAAAGATGTGATGATTCTGGCCTGAAGAGTTACAGAAGAGCCAATCTAACAG
Organism: Argiope argentata; assembly: GCA_026289955.1. NCBI lineage: Eukaryota > Metazoa > Arthropoda > Arachnida > Araneae > Araneidae > Argiope > Argiope argentata. The sequence goes on along the minus strand of JAOUZG010027140.1, from coordinate 289,955 downwards.
ACGAATGACTATAAGAGAAAATTTCCCTTTTAATTTTGTAAGATGATCCTTTATGGGGGTGAGATTTCTTTAATGTGAGCTGTAGAGACAGTGATCAGATCCAATTTTTGCCCCAAAATTGTATTTACATGTAAATACGGGACACAACACACACATAAAGCAAAAATGCGAAAGACAGTCAAAACTTTCCCGTCATCTTTCAATTTAGTCAATCTCAGACTCCGACTGACTTCTCATCTCTCGCTCCATCAGTTCCAGACTGACTTGTCTTCCTCCACGGATACGCCTCTCATCTCTCCAGTCTCAGAGTGATCTGTTTTCCCCTTCGTTCAACCCTTCTCTTTTCGCGTTCAGCAAGAAGGGTTGCTATATGAGGTAAGATGGGTTGCCAAAATTGGAAGGATTATAAATTTCTAATATACTAAATACACCAACAGATAATATAATAAAAATAGAAAGCTTTGCCTTTCGGTCAACAAAGAAGATATAGGCACTAGGCCTTAGCTTACATGGGTTATCGTGGTATTGAGTTTAGTTTTAGAAAAATTGCACTCCGATTTCTTTCTGAATTTTTACAACTTAAACCTGTATGAATCTTAAAACAAATCTATCTTTGAATACGATAATTAAAAAATGCAATGAGGTAGGCACGTGAAATTGAAAAGTCGAATTCACGAATATGTCTCACCTCTGGAAAGAAGTTTGTACTTAAGAAATCTATCTAGTCTATCGTGCTCGAGCAAGTGAGCTCTATAATCAAAAAGTGTAACAAGTTGATGAATGAAACTGAATATGTAGTTTCATCATTCGAATTAAGTATAAAATTTTTTTATGAAGCGATTCATTCATCAAAATGTTATATCCACATTTGAACGCACACATAAATACAAAATTACAATAAACTAAAATGAATCTGAATATAACATTAAATAAAAATATTGATCTACTTCAAATTTTCACTAACAAGCCATCGAGGAGAAACATTGTTCACCCCTCATCATTGTTCGGGGATATTATGGTAGAAGACGATGAAGTTAAATCACAAATACTTTGAAAAATTTAAAAATTTAAAAAAACATTAAATAAGGACTTTTAAATAAAGTTTATTTCAATATAATTGATTGGTATCTCATTATAATGTCTTATTTTTTAAGTCATTTACATATAGGGAAAGACTTTTGATGAAGAAAGTATTATGACATATTTTCTTAGCAGATAAAGATTTGAAGGAAATTTAATCTAATTCTAATTTCTAGTCCGAAACATCACAGCATGATAATATTTATGCTTGATTCGTCTGCCTTTATAGCATATTTAATAACTACTCTTACAGCAATAACAATAAGTGCACAAAAAATTAAACAATGTCTCGAAGCTTTTTAGAATAAACTCAATAGTTAATACACTAAAAAACATTGTTGTTGTTGTTGTTTTTAATTTAAAGAAAAACTGGTATGAGTGGAAAGTAAATTCCTTTCATTTTTAAGTTATTCCTAAAAGCAGTCCTAATTCCATAATTTGATTGAATTCTGAATGATATGATTAAATTCCAATCAGATTTTTAAAATGTTTTCTTAGTGAATTTATTACCCAAGAAGTAACGACATATCAAATATGATAGCTCAAGATATAACAGTCTTCCCTGCACAGAATGTTAAACTATTTATGTATATGTTGCAAGTCGCTGAAAATATCTAGCAAGTGTAATTTCAAAACCTTATGGGGAAAGACATTGTAACCGATGCTTTGTAACACTTTGATCTGCTTCTGGTACACTCACACAGGACTCCAGTGAATCATACACCCCATCTTACATCCATAATAAAAACTTTTCCACTTTTACGATGCCACTCATATTATATGCATTGTTTTCCACATTATCGTTGCCACTGTGTTCTCGGGGGTGTCCTCAGAAGATTATTGACGCGGTGGGCCCTGCTGTTGCTACGGAGTTCCGGGTGGGGGAGTGATTACTGATCGATGTTCGAGAAAAATAGAGCAGGACACGAGTCCAGATCGATAACCATTTTCCTGTTGACACTGCAATAACTTTATTCTGAAAGAAGAGATGAGTTCTGTTTGTTTCTTTGTGCTGCCGTGGGTTTCCGGTGGCGGTTGACCAAAGTGAAAATTGATCTTCACGCACGCGTGCGCATATATGTGGGAGGTGCTTAATTCGAACGGGCATTGCAGTAAGAAGCAAAAACAATTCTAAAAACAACAATTCGCTTTTGTTTTAATATTGTAGAATTTACTCCAAACACTTTTGAGAGATTGTAGAGCTTTCTTAGATTTTGAATTGCAAAAACTGCATTTCAAACTACAAAAATATTTAACAATTTTGAAATTTGAGCACTTTAAATACCAGAGTAAGCCGTCAAAATGGGTATGCCAATTTTCAATAAAGACGATTCATATGACATTGCTATCTTCAGGCATGTCTAATGTTCTGCAATGATATCTCATTCCTTCTATTGTTGTATTGAAAAGGGCTTCAAAACCCGTATTGGCAAATCATGTCAGCTAAATTGATTTCTTTATGTTACAGAATAAATCCTCCAATGCAACATGTGGCATGTAGTACATATCACCCTATTTTATAATTAGACCTGTTGCTATAAAGTCTTTTTCCATTTCGCAGAATTTTCAATGGATTTTAAAACGAAATAAGTGAATCGTAATTGATGCTTGTCATGCACAGATAAATTCAATTAATTCACACTACATCTTTATAAGGGAGCATGTCACCTACTTTTACGTTGTTTTGTTGCAAGCTTTCACATTGTTCTTTTGATTCGTTCGACAAAAGAGACAACGGATTTTAATACTGATAAAGATTTTGGAACTAATGATATGGCATTAGTAAATGGTATTTTTGAAATAATAAAGGGCAATAGATGAAACAAAACCAGAAAATTTGTGAGAGAAATGAAAATAAAGATTAACTGGTAGCCAATGTTTGAAAGAAATGAGAAAAATATCTTCTTATGATAATCTCAAGTTTGAAGCATCGTAAATAGATAATTGCTCCCGAGTGCATTTTAAAAAAGATTGTCTGCGCATTGCTTCATTCTTTATCGTTTGAGAATATGTGTTTATTTACCTTTATCTTCAATTTTTAGATTCATGGAGTTATGTTTTAATTATTTGATATATTGCTTTCGAAAATAACAGTCATATCTCATAGTGAATCGGAAACTTTTCAAAAAATTCTTTTAAAATTACAGAGTTTATTAAATACTACTAAAGATTCCTGCCTTAAATTTTTCGTAGCTTATTGCTTTATAGAACTATTAGAATTGTAGCCAACATATATAAACTACCTAGAAATAAACAAATCTAAAACGGAATTAGGTTTTCATTGAAATGCAACTTCAAGACTCGACTTCAACAACAACTGCAAGAACATTATTTCTCAATTCTATGTTTCAGATCATGAGATTTGATACCAAAGAATTGCCAATCCTACCAAGGATCACCGCGTGATCAACTTTGACAGTCAAAGGTTTTAATAATGTGCCGGAGAAATTAAGAGGGAAGATGCAGCTTTATATGTTATTATTGTCAGCAATGAAAGGTTCCATTTTGCAAACAAAACTGAAGGTTAAGATATAACTAAATCAAGGAAACAATCAATTCTAAAATAAAAAAACAAAACATTTAGTAAAAAGGTTTTTTTCTTCTTTTCTTTTTGCAACACTCCCCGTCTCCTAACTTGATAAAATTGACATTTAGGAGTGATTTTAATGCCGAAAATAAAGATTTCCGTAAAGAAGTATTTATGCACTGTTCGTGAGCAAGTAACCAGTGCTCCTGTTTGAAAACAAATAGAGGATTCTACGCAAGAAAAATCAGGAAACAATTGTCTTGACTAGTCATCCATTTATTCAAACCGAACCACCCCTAATTTTTAATACAATTTCCTATAAGAAATTTCATATCACTGTTACGATTAATTCTGCTAGACAAATACAATTATTTTCTTCATAAACTACTAATTTCACCACTGGTTGGCGCAGTGTAGTCAACATTTTGGCCTTTTTTTTAAAATTTAAATCAAACTAATTCCACAACAAACTCGATAATTTACTCTCTGTGATCGCTAAAATAAATTTGCTCTGCTTTTCCTCGTTTGCTACCGATCACTTACACTTCACTTGAACGTCTACTCTTTTTTTTAGCTGCCAAGCAAAACAAGAAATCTTTTATACATAAATTTTAAGACAATTGAAATATAATAAATTGGGTTAGAAAGGGGAAACGAATCGCGACATACAATAGTATTAGCATTTCTTAATCACAGATTTAAATCATATAATAATAGGATCAATGAATATGTTTGATACAACATAGTTTTATGAGATAATGGATTTAAAATAGACTCATTTGAGGATTTTCTGACTACTATTGTTGAATTCTCGACTTCTTATAGGTAAAAAGTCTAAAGCGATAATAAAATATTATCTGATACGTCTTATGTTGTTGCTGTTATTTATGTCACTTGCCATAGACAAGCCCCCAGCTGATTATGCAGCAGATTTAAGCCGAAAGGAGTGTCTCTTGTTTTTTGACGTAGTGCCAAATAAGGCCAAGAGTACGACTTAGCTACACACTCACCACATTTGCTTGCACAGCTTCTTTTTACACGGGGACACAGTCATAAATCTCATAGATAGCACACAGAAGAACAACCATGCCTGAATCGGGACTCGAACCCGGAACTCCCAGGACACGAGGAAGATCGCTACCTCTGTGCCAGAAAGCAGGCATCTGATGCGTCTTATAGCCCCGGTAAAGGCAAATGGGGCAATTGCATTAAATGAATCGCTGCAAAACTATACACATTATAACTTGATTCAGTTAGATCCTTTTTATGCGATATATGAATTTCAACGGCATTCAAACCACTGTAACGTTTTTTGTCAGTGTATATATACATGTACACTTATATGTTCTGTTCATTTGTTTAAGACAATATCCTGATTCACATTAAATTATTTTCAATCGACACGTTAGCAGCAAACGCATCGTATTCCAAGTTTTATCCATGATTCACGTGATTAAGAATTCCTTTTATTGAGCGATTATAAGTAATTAAATTAATTACTTTTGATTCAATTTACTTATAGTTTTAGGACTTTTTTTAATTAGACATAAGCACACTCTTAAACTTGAAATGAATAAATGTAGCCTAAAGAGTGAAAAGAAAGGTAATTCCTTTAGAAGCTGAGATGTGGATATAAAATAGACTAGCAGTACATCTCCGTTTCGGATTACGACGAATAGCAGTGAATTTCGAAATGAGCCTTTTGAAAAATTCCCCATGTACACAATCAGAAATTAAGTCTTCAAAATGTTTCCATATGTAATTTAATTATTTACTTTGTTTGGGTGCACTTTCTCATTTATTTCGTAAAAAATTGACGTATTTTCTAGCTGAAATTTTTTTTAAGCGGTCCCTTATCCTTCGCATAAAAGGAATTGTGTAGCACGATGCACAAAATTGTATATTATATATTATTTATGAAATTTAGGGAATATTTTTGTGCTGTTTATTTTATGAGGTCCCTATCAAGAGCAAAAAGAAGAAAAAAAAACAGGTTTAACAGTATAGAGACGTTTGAAAAAAAATCAGATTCAAAATATTTATTCCTAAAGAACTATAGTTAGATTAGTTATATTAACGTTAAAGTCTTGAAAGAAACACCAGGGCTATTTTGGGATGGGCCTCGCAATTCTGAACCATGGTCAGATAACGAGAACGACATCTCATCTGGTGACCTCCTCTCCGCATAGCCACATCACACAACACCAGCGGGAGGACGTTTGGCCCCCGACGGATTTAAAGCGCACCAAACCCAATTACACGAATGTTCTTCGGCGGAACTGGTTTTCGAACCTGAAATTTTCCAGTTTTACAGCCGAGACCTTATGATGCTCCCCAGGCCTGAACGAATCAGAATTCTATTTCATATTACACTTGCAAGTAGTAGTTTTCAAATATTGAATTCAATGTTTCAGCAATTTCCTGTTGAAGATTGTACACACATGCTCTCTTTTATGTACTACCACGCACATAGGGCTATATTCCAAAGCAATTCGAATACGTTCGACATTCTCATCTGATGTACGAAGTCGACCAGCGAGTTTCTTCTTGCGCGTGTAACCATTTTCTGTGAATTTTTTACAGCATCTGCAAATCTGTTTATGATGAGGCTGCAGACGCTCTTTACTTAACTTTAAAGGAGTGCTCGCTATAGTGCAACAATGGACCCACTCTTTGTAGGTTTTTTTTTGGTACGCTGCACTATACAAAACCACTTTTTCAGACATTGCTATATTTCTAAAATATTCTTTCTACCACATACATTATTAACAATTTTCGAAAATAAAATTTTGAGTTTTCCTCTATCTAGTAATGAATCGTATCTCCAGGTATAAGCATTCATTAAAAATATTTTAAAATCCATTCTTTTTGAACAACACTCAGTATAAATATTTCGAAAGTAAGTATATTTCACATCCAGGTGATAAAGGTTTTGCAGAATTTAACTGGTCTCTGAAAAACAATCTCGAATAAAAACAAACTTATGGAAATTATACATCTTATTGCACTTTTGTTATTAAATTTCAAATTTCCGAGCCACCCTGACACAAATCGTCAACCTTTGCCCTAGAACTTGCTTATTTGCAATAGTACAATTATAAACGGATATATATGAGCACAAATCAAATTTTGATGCTTGGTAATAAAACGAAATATTAATTAATTATTTTCTCTGTTTCATATGCAAAATATTTTTACGAAAAGAATTTTAACCCGTTGAAAAATATCATTCCAAATCTTCAAATCGTAAGGTGGTTGCCTCTCCTAGATTCCATATACAGGACTTCTCTTTTTATGCTTCATGAATCAAAGATAAAGAATTACCAATTCGAAATTTCGTTGAATTATTCTTCTCGGGGGAAAAAAGAATTCAGTCTCCTTTTATTCCTCCTCCCAATGCCTTTTTCATGTCGCATCCGGCAAGAGAATATTTGCAGATGGCTCTCCATTCGAATAATCTGCTTGAGCACTTTTCGGTATAAAATTTCACGCTAGGGTTCTTTCCAATTCTTGCAATGAAAAAGAAATAAGCCTCCCCCAAAAGAGTAGCAAAGAGCTGACGGAAAACAAATCCATAAACAGAAAACATCGATTCCAGTTCGTCATTTCCAGAGGCAAGGAAATAAACGACTTTTCGTCCTGCAGAGAGAATTACCGACTATCTTTGGAGGTGATGTATTCCGTTTCAAAGTTATTTCCTTTTTACACGTAAAAAGAATTTTATCGCGCAAGAGGAAAGGCAATGAAACTAAGAATTTTGAACTGAGCTGGAAATAAAGACGTCCTACAGAAATCCTGAGCGACGGAAGGCTATTTTAGTAGTCCCTTCGGAGAGATTTTAAAATCGCAAGCTATTTTAAAACGTAACAAGTTTTTCACTATTTTTTAACAACAAATTATAGTATATATACAAAACTGAAATTATACTGATTTGTAATTGCAGATATTTATAAATTTTAAATTAAACATTATTGTTATAACTCGTCACCTTAAACTTGTAGTTAAAATTAATAATTGTAAAATTTTAAAAGTTTGGGTACTTTATTTCATTAATATAATATTGCGTTTGATGAATTTATTTCCCCGAGCGTAATGGCGGCTGGCGTTCGTAAAATCTGTTCGTGTCCACAAAGTCCAACATGTCGAGAGTAATACCACTGGGGGTACTGGGTCAGAGGTGATCGTTCTCTGTTCCAAATCTAAATTACTATTTGAGATGGATGAAGGAATTTGCATGAATGAAGTCCGCCCCCTAAAATGGGTACTGACGTATAAGTAGCTAAGTCGTACTCTTGGCCCTAGATGGCGCTACGTATGAAACAAAGAGACGCATTTCTTAGGCTTAAAATCTGTTGATCATTTCAGCGAGGGCTTGCCCACGGCATGTGCCATTAGTCACAACAACAACAACAAATTTATTTCCTATATTAATATAATAGTTTTTCTAATATAAATTATATATAAATTATTTATCAAAAAATGCATTTGTCGGCAGCATATTGTTAACAAGGATTCCAATTCCATTCGATCTAGCAAATAAAATTAAATAAGGCCGGGAGAGCCTGGTTGGTAGAGCGGTGGACTCGTACTTCTTAGGTTGCGAGTTCGAACCTGTGCGGCTGAAGATTCCCCGAGTGACTGGCGCTGGTTAAATCTGTTCGTGGTCACAAAGTCCTCCATGTCGACAGTAATACCACTGGGAGTACTGGATCAGAAGTGATCTTTCACTACTTCAGATCTAAATTACGCTCTGCAGATGAATGAAATGCATGAATGAAGTCCGCCTCCTAGAAAGGGTTGTGACGTGTGTGTGTGTGACCTAGAATTCAGACTTCTGCCCTCGGGTATTCACGGGTCCGTACCCTGAAAAGCTACAGCGCCCCTCTTTCCGATAAGGACAGAAGAAGAAAAACAACAATAAAATGATTGAAAGATGATCATAAAAAGAAACAAAACATTTTTGCTGGAATGAAAAGAGTACCTGAATAACGTACAAAACAAATATGATTTCATTCCAATATTTAATGATCAGTTACCTTTCAGGATAAATTGAACAGGATATATTTGAACTTCAGTTAGGACTATCAGAAGCCAATTCGATGGAGTTTTTGTTTATGTGGATATATATCTACCAACTTCTGAGTAATGATTGTCAAAAGTACAACACACAAATGGGCGACTTCGTTTCCTAAAATTCAAGCAAACATTTTTTTATATGAACTATTTGGGGCAAAATACTTTTCTAAAAAATTTACAGTGGATTAAAACTTGAAAAAAATAGATTGGGCTACAGCAGAACTGAATTGAAAATTTGAAATATCAAATGATATCAAAAGCATGATGGGTTTGAACGATTTTTTAAAAATAAATTTATATAAATGGAGAAAGATTTTGATTTCGTCCTATATACTAAAATTTCATCATTTAATTAATTCGTTGGATTTTTAAATTATTCCTCCTTAAGATTTCTTTAGTGGTGCAGTTGAAATATAATTTACCATTTCAAAAAAAACTAATCCTAATCAACTCATTGAAAGAAGACTATGAAGACTCTCAAATATCTCAGCCACGTTTGTAGTTTCATCAATTATCGCAATCAGAAGTAAATAATGTCTGGAAAAAACGTCTACTATAAATATATTCTGATATGTGTTTCACAGTTTTAAGCCATACAATGTTGCAATAGAAATAATTTTAATTATTATTGAATCTTAACTGTTTAATGTTTCTTAAACTCATAAATGTTAAGTTTATTAGATTCTAAGAAATTTAAAATGCAGAAGTAAATGAAAATAAGATCATAGAATGTACTTAAAAACTTATTAAAAGCACTCTCTATAAGTGTTTTTAATGAAAATAAATTATTATAATAACTTGTTACGCACGAAACAAATATAATAATAAAAAACGGAGTATTGGTAGAAAAATAAAGCAATTTATGTGTTATAAAACCTAGCACGTCATATAACTTGTGTGTCAAACCTAAAATATATATTTCTGACTGTCGCATTTCAATAGTTTTTTTTAAATCAAAATTAGTAAACATCTTATCTTCCAAACTATATAAGAATTTTTTTTTCAGTTTTGGAACCTTGTATTTATTGAAACAGATTTTAATAGAATAGAGACAATACAGCTTTAATACGTAATTTAAAATAAAAAACCTTCTTTTAATGAAGAAACATGACGACAAAATAATCTGCCAATATCACAACGAAACTTCATCCACACGGCAAACGCTATCATAAAAACTGTTTCAGAATATCTCGCGACCGAAACTTGTGTAGCCTTGCACGTTCTTCACCCAAAGCTGATAGCTCCGAATGTTTACACTGCAGATAAATCCGTTTGCCTTAAAGATAATCTGCCGCGTAAGGAATTCCAGATGATGACAGGATCTTTTTTTTTTCAAAGTCTTCCAAGAGGAATTGAGTGGAAAGATTGAAATTTCAGTGGGGAGAATTAGAGGCGAGAGATTTTCGTTCGCCTTAAATGAGTTTGAGATGATTTCTCGGGACTACTGATGCCTCGGCTATTTGGGCGGAAGCATTAACGTCAGCCGAGAAGCAATTTCGACTTTTACGATCTTTTGAGTTGGGCGCCATAAATCCAAGAGGGGTGAAACTTTCAAACCAACTGCATCGATCGACTCATCCTTCCTTCTCCCTTCAGCTCATTTTAAGCCGATTCTTCACATTTTATCAATTAAAGCAACTTCGATGATTTCCATAAGTCCAATGATGGACTGAAGGCAAAAATATTGATTGCCGATCATTTAAATATTTACTGTTAACTCTTTATTTATTGAATTATTTTACCATTTATATTTCAATTCCTTCTACTAGTTCATACTCTTCCTATATAGTATATTTATATATCTCGTTCAACTTTTCAATCGTTAATAAAATACTTTTTATTCATTTCGATGTAGTCTCAAAGATTCAAAAACGTTTCTTAAAGGTTGTTGTGGATGACACTTAATGTTAATGCAGTTTTTTCAAGTATTAATGCATTAATTAAATTAAATTCATTTTAATACTTTAAATAGAGATTTAGTAGTTTATAATGAAAACTTAAATCAATAGACAGTATCTCAATCGGTAAAATGCGAGGAATTCAATATTTTTCTGGTGAAGATGAAGAATGCGAGTACAATTATTGGGACAATCAGTAATTTTTTTTGATAATTTATTTATATTAATTGCAATTATTTAATAAAAAGTAACGAAAATAAAAATTTTGTTTGTTGACCTAATTAGGAATTGACTTTAAATTTTTATGCTGCTTGTTCAACTTTATTTTCGCACCAGTAGTTATGTTTCCTTGCAGAATAATCCCAGGAAATCTAAGAAGAAAATTTTTAATTAATCGAACATCTTAATTTAATTAATAATTAAATACTCCTTATTTAAACTTATAGCACATTTTATATACTTGCTATATAGGTTACATTCTCAGTATTCTCTTAAATATCATTAAAAAATATTCATATTATGAAAATATAAGCCAGATTAAAATGATACTTTTAAATACCGTCGGCAAATATAAGTCTACTTTTTATAATAAAACTGTTTTTAACACTAGAGCTAACAGATCAAGCAAATTGACTGGTCATTTTCATTAGAATGTCGATCTCCTGAAATTTTAACGTTAAATAGCAAGAAAATTAGATTAAAAAAACTATGCACGTATTAATTCTATGAGCTAACGAGAACATAGTAATTATTAGAGGGTAGATTATCAGTATTTGTTAAATAATAAGAAATAAAGAATTATGCTCTCTAGCACTCTTAAGACGATGATTCAAATTTGGCGACAAACCGACAACGCCAACGAAATCAACAAAATGGCGGACGACAGTTAAGGTTTAAACAATTTTTTTAAATAATGGCGGTTTTTTGCCGTTATTGGCGGTTTAGCAACTCATTGCGAGGCCTTCAAATTTGATGGGTACTTACGTATTAGATCGATGGTCTAATATGTAAGTACCCAAACTGTCTAATTAGAGGCCCGCTTCTCTGCTATAATCAAGAGATAGCAAAGAAGAGGCCATTAGGCGATCCAAATAACAAGCTTGAGCCTTGGCATTGAACTTGTTAAATCACTTTCTACCATAGCAATTTTTGTTTTGCTCTTAATTAAACAATTTTGCAAAGATATGCGCCTAGATAAGCTAAAAAAGCAATTTCACCGGATACAGTTTACAGTATCTGCTGACGCTAACTTCCTGTTAAAAGTTCTTTATTAACTTTTCAGCCCTCGTCCACCCGATAGAACGGATATCAAGGTATTGATTCAAGCAGATACTTACCTTGCCTAAGCAATATGCAGATAAAAGTCATCATCATTAATAATGGCCTTTTAAACTAAAACAGTCAATTACCATGTTCTACATTTTTTGTTTTTATACCTTTTATAATGGGAAACTTGACATGAAAATATTCTGTTTTAAGTTAGGTTATTTTAAAGAAATAATGGTGAATTTTCAATTTTACTTTTAAATTTTATTTAATTTTGGTAATTTCTTTTCCTTTTTTTTACTGTACCATCATATAAAATAAAGATTATGGTTTGCAGCTTGTATGTTTAATTTTGAGGTTTGAAATTCTATCAAGTTCGATTCTTTTGTTCAAGATTTCTCGTGTCTTTGGATATGGTTTTCTTCCTAAAAGTGAATCTGTACATAAATTTACATTTTATTTATAATAACATTTGTGCATTAAATTCCTTCAAGATTTAGGCATCGTATAGAAGAAATTCCAATTTCAACAGTCAAACATACTCTAAGGCGTCTATATTTTCCAATAAAGTTTTTGATTTAAATTATATATGTTTCTTCGTGATGTTGAAACTTAAATGATATGCGAAAAAATCTTAAAACACCTTTTTCCACACTGCGAAAGATTTTTTAAATTCATTATTCAAATCCATGAATTTATATTTTGAGCCAGTAGAACTAAAACTACTAAAACGTGACAAGGAATGAAATTCTGGCAATGAATGTAGAATAGAACTTTCCGAATAAAAGTTGATTTTTCTGTTGATCAAATTCAAACGTCAATCGGGTGAGATTTTAAATGAAATTCGATGAAAAAATCCGAAAATAAAAAATGAAAATTTTTATAAAGATTCCAATTTTTAAAACTACGATTTTTTTAAATTTATTTCTATTTAATATAAAAATACAATTGAAATATTTCTAATTTATTATTTCAATCATTAAAAAGAATTTTTTTTCTGTGGAATACTAAAGCTGGCAGATTAATTGCACTTTATAAATTAAATGACTTTGGTAACAATTTTGCTCACCAGTTTGTTTAGTATATAGTAGAGTTTTAGTTTTTTAAATAAGTCAAATTCTGTTTTTTCTATTCCTAATCTCTTTTGTTAATTCATACCAATATCAAAAGAATATGTGTCAGGGATACAGACATAGCATATAATAATATGGAACAAGATAAAATAATAACAAAGAAAAGTGAATAAATAAATAAAAATTATATCGGGAGTTATTTTTTGCCTTCAATATTTTCATTACGAAACATGATAAATTCATTTATAATCCAGTAGAAGAATATTGAATAAAACTTAAGACTTGATGTGATGCTTTCTTGGACACTTAAATATTACTGACGTATTAGACCACCGATGTTCCAACGTCGCCTATCACCTTGAGCCAATTTACTTAGATGGCCAGAACACTCTGATGCCCTTCAGAACGGTATACACATGTCATTTTCCTTATGAAGCCTGTGCTGCATAATTTCTCACAAATAGGAATCCAAATGTTTTCTTTTCGTACCCCAATAGATCGAACGTCAAATTTTAATCATTTTAACGAGTAAAAAAAATCAGAACAGAAAAAGCCCTTAATGATCATTTGTGAAACTTACAAAAGGGCGGGCGACATTTCAGATTTGCACAATTTTTAAAATAATGACGGTTGTTTGCCATTATTGGCGGTTTAGCAACTCATTGGAGACGCCTTCAAATTTGGCAATAAAGATCGACGGCTTAATACCTACCTGTTTTATTGCATTATTGATAGACAACTGCAAATGACGCGTTTTTTCATTTTAGAGATAGTTCACAGAACGGACTTACTTTAATAGAATATTTTGAATTATAAAATTCCGAAAAAGGGTTGAAAAAATGGAAGGTTTAACATTCGAATTGAACGACAAAACATACAGCAAAATGAAATATTACTCTAACAAGATTATTTCTATGTTCTTAAACGAGATCGCTGGCATGCCATCAATATGCAAATTTTAGACAGGCTCCGTTTTAGGAAGATATGGATACGTTCCATGGAAAGGGCATTCTTCATGATAAATTTCAAATGGTCGCTCTTACAAATACTTTGTTTTGCATTTGTTCAATCAGCAAAATCGCTTATGCAGTAAAAAGGAAGTAAGTTTACCTATTCACAGCGAAGTTGCCCATTTAAATTAATGGATCTTCATCACACCTGTAAATGTTATTTTCTTGCAACTGCACTACATTTGCAGCAAAAATATAATAAGTCCATTTGCATGGCGTGTCTAACAAGCATACTCATAGTAAACAAAGAGGGTCAAACTGCTGTAACAAGATTTTAATAAATAATATAAGCTATACATAACAATAAAAATTCAAAAAAGCAATACATATAATAACAATGCAAAGTTACAAACTATATTTCTATAAAAGCCTTTTTTTGTTAATATAGTTAAGATTACAAAACTCTTAAATTCAGTAAAAAATATTTTGAAACACTAATCCAAGCAACAATAAGGTGATTTTTTACTATTTGATACGTTTTTAATTATAGAAATTTTTCACACAAACAAGTTTAGAACAACGAAAGTTACAGTAACGTATATATTATATGTATAACGTGTATATGTATATAACAGTATTACAGTACGAGACGCAAATAAAAATATTTTCGCATACATTCAATTTTATTACACATATATATAAAAATCTATGTTAAATCTAAAAAAAATTACATGTAGTGTTTAGTTATTTTATAAAAGTTAAAGTAAGAAACATAATTATAATAGTTAACTCAACATAATTATAAAATATTTAATCTAGTCTAATAATGATATTTATTTGAATATAAAATACACTGCTCAAAACAATTAGGGGAGCAAGCAAAAAAAATCAAGAAAACCGTGCGAGACAGCCACATATTGGCATACAATGGGTAGTACACGCGTATCCAAGCGCAATACAGAGAAAATAATAAAAAAAAATGTGGAATTAAGCTTTAATTCTTTGAAAATGTGGAAAAAAGCCTGTAAAGATGATTTAGGGCAACAATTTGGTTACATGTAAACGATAAAAAAAGGCTCTGAATAGACATGATGCATGAGTTTTAATAGGGCGTGTGGTCTCCTCGAACAACTAAGACTGCTGCACACCTGTTTGCCATGGATGCGATGAGGTTATCGATCAGATTTTGGGGAATACTGTTCCATTCCTCAAGAAGTGCAATCTCCAAGTTTGGGACAGTCACGGGCGGCCTTGGCCGCGCAGCAATGCGTCGTCTGAGCATGTCCCAAACATGCTCGATTGGATTCAGGTCAGAAAAGCACGCTGGCCATTCCATACGCTGTATTGTTTCAGCTTCAAGCACGTTCTCCATCAGACGAAATCTATGCAGCCGGGCATAATTATCCTGGAAAATAAAGGAATCGCAAATGTCCCCAGCGTAAGGGATGACATGAGATCGCAGTATCTCGTCTGCATACCTGCGGCCCGTCAAAGTGCCATTCCGAATGATATGCAGGTCCGTACGTCCGCCTATGCTGATTCCACCCCATACCATCCAGCCAGTTCGTTTGTATTGTGACCTTTCACGAACGAATGCGGGATTCTTTCAAGTGCCCCTCTCCCGCCATACCAGAACAAGTCGAGTGTCACAGACTGAATCGGGACTCGTCAGTAAACAGCACTTGGCTCCAATCATGTTGCTGCCAATCTCGATGTTCAGCAGCCCATCTTCTTCGGGCCACACGGTGCCAAGGGGTCTACAGAATGCAGACCATTGGCCTACGTGCATAGAGCCCTCCCCCACGAAGCCTATTACGTACTGTTTGACACCCTTCATCCTGTTGCCAAGAACAACTGTCTTTGCAGCTGAGTAACGTTCTCTGTTCTGCTTCGACGGGCTGTTAACCGTATATACCGGTCATCAGTTGCTGTAGTGGCGCGTGGCCGACCTTGTTTCATTTCTAACATTTTCTGTTTCTTGGAATCGATTCCACAGACTTGCAACAACTCTTCTGGCGACTCCAACAGCGTCTGCGACACTCCGTTGTGTTTGGCCTGATTCCAGTCGGCCTATGATACGCTATGCCATGGATTCCGGTAAATCACGTTGTTCAGACATTCTTATAAGCTTGTCTCAAAAACAGGAAGACTGCGCAATCAAATTTCACAATTACGGCAATAAAATAGACGTTTCTGCAACATTCCGATTTCTGACCTTATCTCCTTTTTCTGGTTTTTGACGTCATGAAATTTGATTTGCATATGAAGGTTTCTTCTTCCGTTTCCTGGCAGGCTGTAATTTTGGATGATTCATTTTATGTTACTTATTGGTAGACACCTTTGCGTAATTCTGTTCAAACCATATGCTCCCCTAATTGTTTTGAGCAGTGTACGTTACATTAATTTAAAGGATGCAAGCATTGTTATTTCATGAATGATAAAGAAGAAAGTGTATTTCACAATTAAATAGTTTTAATATCCAAAATTAATCGTGAAATTAAATATAAAATAAGAATTGGATTTTAAACTTCATCCGCATACAGTTATCTCACGAAGGAATGGCCTAATTCATGAAACTATTGGTTTAACGATCTAATTTTTGAGTGATCGTGATAATCTAATTAATCTAATTTCTAAATCGTGTTCAGGGCATCATTTTTTTCTCGGTGAAAATGGAAAAACAGAAACGCATCGCAATGATTCCTAAATAGTCCCGATCGGGGGGGGGACCAGCGACTGACACTCATTGGCTTCCCGGGTGGCGTGACATTTGCCGGCGGCGCATTAGTCCATTCTTTTCCCGAGGTTATTACCAGGTAAAAATGGATTCGCCACGCAACTTCTAGTTCCAAAGTGCGGTCTTTTTCCAACGTTTCAGAACAGGAAATCGTTCTTAACGGCTATTTCCTCCCATGCGCCCTTCTTTCTCTTTTTCTGCATTTTTTATTCCTCGATCTGTCACAAACTAATTCGAATCGACAGTTCGCTTGTCGTGAGAAAGAGAGATCGCGAGATTTTTTTTATCTCTTTCATTTTTTTCTTTCTTTCTGCCGTGTAAAAGTGGGAGAAAAGAAAGACCTGAACTGTCAAAGACTCAATTACATGACACAAGAGAGTCTTTTCCTTTCATTTGCTTCAATTGAGTTCGATCTTTTTTTCATCTTCCCAGAGGCAAACCTGTGGGACTTGTGCTTCTCTTCTACAAAGATTTCTATGGAGAAAGCAAAAGAAAGAAGAGCGAGGGATTCCCAGACATCTGAATTCAACCACAAACCACTATTTCAGTCTAATTGTTCATGTGGTTACAGAAAGACACTCTGTGATATATATTGATCGTAATGTCGATCCATTTTTCCTTGGGACACTGTTTTGTAATATCATCTTTATATTTATTCAGTGACATTTATGAGTTGAAAACGATTTTATTTAGAAACTAGCCGCCTTTCGTGACCAGCCAGTTCTCCAGTATTAATGCCAACTAAAAGGTTTAATTAATTTCTTTATATCTCTTGGTTCCATAATATGTTTTTCATCAAGATATTTTTAAGCTTCAAATTTCAATAGTCATATAATTCACTTATACTATTATGTAGACCTTAATCTCTCTCTGATTTTCTATCAGTGCACGTAAAATTCAGTTTTAAATTAAAATGGAAATTATGAAACTTCAATTAATACAAAGAGCTCTTTACTCAATCAAAGCGTATCTTTAAATAAAACTGAGCACTATAATCAGAGTAGTCCGATATTGAAGTTTTATGTTCACTTCAGAAAGCGAAACATTATAAATTTTTATAATTTATATATATATATATATATATATATATATATATATATATATATATATTCAACAAACATTTCATGGATTCAATGAAAAATTCATTTTTTAATTTTATTTTTAGATGTATATAAATGCTCTCAATAATAACATTTTATTTATTTGGTTTATAAATATACTTCAAAAAATTATGATCTTTATACACAGTTTTTTGGTCTTATAGATTCATATTATGTAAAAAATTTTTTTTATGTATTTCAACTTCTAAACAAATAAATAAACGTATCTATCTTCTGCGATCAAATCTGGCTGATTTATTCAGTTCTGAATATAGCAAGATTAGAACAATCAACATTTTTATAATCTAGGCCAATTACTCTTAAGAAACCCTTATTGTCTTCTTAGACATGATCTATAAAGTGATCTAAGATCGCCTGTTTTTATCGCAAAGTGATATTAAAATTTCATAAATTGGTCAGCTTAAATGATTGATTTAGTTGATCGGAGTACCACTTTTTTTATTTAAGGTCTCAGAGTCTCAAGATTATTTTGTTAAATATGATTCACAGCGAAAATGATATGTGTAAAAAATTAAAAATCGTAATTTATGAGCATTTTTTACCTCAATTTACTAAGAATATAATTATATATTTCACTTAGACTATTTATTAGGAGATGTATATCTATTACAAAAAGTTTACATATTAGCTGTTGGACACCGATTATAGAAGATGTCTTGTATATATTAAGCCATATTTGCCTTAAAAAAACTGATTAAATGAATTAGTAAAATATCATAGAAGACATTTCCTTGCATTTACTTTCCAAAAATATCATGTTCCATATTTGTCTCATTTCATGCAGACACGTGCTGAAAATAACATTTTTATATGTTTCGTTTGGAATGATAGATTTTTTTTTATCATGTGAGAACATGATATTGCTTTAGTTAGGAGGTTTTAATGTCTCCGAAATATACGGGCAAAATATTTTTACTTGCTTTTACCAGCATTGTATTACTAGTTATTACATATGCTTCTTTAAAAGCAGATGCGTTTTTATTTCGGAACGATTCATTAAAATGCGGAGATTCATTGCATTCACGAATGCAAATTCTTTGATTTGCACAATGTATCTTCTTCATATAAGTAAAAGTAACAATTAAAATCATGTCTTAATCTTTTAAAAATTTTGTAAATGTGATGACAACTTGTTATTAAAAGCTGAGTTTTTTCAGATGCTCGTGCAAATAAAATTTTGTTTTTATTTTATACGAAATAAATTTAAAAAAAATAGAATTAAATTAAATGTTTGAAAATTCATTAGAAATAGAAATTTAATTTATAGATAAAAAAATAGTATAATTTAAAACATAATTTTTTTGAGTTTCAATTTGATGCAAAAATCAATTTTGTTTTGTAATATTTTCAGAAGTTATAACGGAATAACACCAAAATTTAGCTTAATTTTTTATTAAAATTTTAATTAAAAATTCAATAAAACGGCTCCGAGGTGCATATTCCCAGCACCCACGGTACACAGGTGCCAAATCTGGTAGCAGCAGGTCGAATGGTTTGACCTATAGAGTGCCAAGACGCACACACACACGTTGAGCTTTATTATAAGTAAAGATTAAGATTAAATCACAAATTGGAATGCTTACGATGAAATTTCTGTATTTCAATTGTCGCCAATTGTGAAGTAAACGCGAATCGAGTAGCCAAGCGAAGCGAATGAAAAAAAAAAGTCAATGGAATTCTATGTTATTGGGAAATTTTTTGCCAAATTACATCCCCAATTCCGTCAAATTTCATTTGGAAGAATTCTATATTATTTGTCGAATTTTTACTTGCGCCAGGCAAACGGAAAAGTGACGAAATTTCACTTTATTTTTTTATTAAATTTTAACAGAACTTCACATATTTTTGAATATAGTTTTGATCACCAAGATTTTTATAAAATATTTTTAGTTTTTAAAAATATCAACCAAAACAATTTTTCTGCAAAAAATAGATTTTTAGACGAATGAAGTGTTAGAGTGTTGCATTTTCTCAGAGCTATCATTCCGTGGAATGCAAAATATCAAATTCCCTTTTACTCATCAGTTTTTTCCATGGCAAGTGTCATAAGAAACAACAACAGATAATGTTTTTTATTAACTATGCATTGATTTTATTATTGATAACACCCAATTCATAAAAACAGAATAATTATCATTATAATTTAGAAGTTTTAATTACTTTTAATAACATAATAAAATATTAAATAATAACATCCAGCTTTTAAATGCTAAATATGAACAACAAAACTTAAAAATAATCAGTGCAATTCAAATCCAATACTTTAAATCCTTTAAAAAAATAAACAACTGTGTGATGTTAAAGCTGAATACATGATCTAGCAACATGTCCTAAAGTGATTGCAGTTCAGTTTACGAGCCCTCGAGGACAAATGGATACAAATGAAAACGAAATTCCGAAATTATAAATCCTTCAGTTTCAACTTTTCACTCCGAATGATCCTACATTAATTTTAATCTCATTTAATATTATGTTAGAAGGTAATTAAAAGGAATAGATTGAATTACAGTTCATCAAATTTCATTTTAGTTATTTTCATTGAAATTAGGTTTCATTCAAATTTCACTGAAGTTAGGTTTTAGGATGTGATGTGTTTTTCAGTTCATGATCTGTCCTACAGCAAGGTCATACAGTAAATTCCTGTTGTTATGAGCAGATTATTTGTACTTTAAAAATATGTTTTCAAGTACTCAAGAATGTGATAAAAATGCATGTTGATAAAAAACAAGATAAAATTTCTTTAATTCTTTGCAGTCCGAAAAATAATTAGATGCAAAATTATTCATCTAATACAAAAACTTGTTTATTGCTAGGAAAAATAAATATAAATAATTCTTTTAAGTCGAATTTCTTTGAAAAATTAACCTGCATCTCTTAACCATTATGTAAACGTTTTTGAAAAATAATTAAATAAAACGTCAAAATGATGCAGTCTTGATTGTCGAATCACATTCGATATCGGACCGCAAAGGGTTAAAATCTTTGAAATTCGTTTTCACTTTAAACTTCAATTATCCTTTTTATTCATGCATATTGGGAGAATCTTTAGATAACAGAACTATTTCAGTTTTTAATGTTTAGGTGAGTTTCAAATAGAGACAATTTTCTAGCTAAAGATTCATAAGTACAAGTGCAAATACTGCCCATAAGTTCTATATCATTAAAACTGACATTCGGCCATGACGAATATAGGAGACATATCTCTAACGATGCATTTATGAATTGTTCATGAGCTCATTCACTGTGGCCATGTTTGCAAAAAATGGGAGATTCTACGTAAGAAAAATCTGGAAGCAGTTTTCTTGACTAGTCATCTATTTATTCATATCGAATCACAATTTGAAACTTGAAAGAATTTGGAAATTATGATTTATAGCATTCACAAGTTATTTTTATACAATTTCCAATTAGAAATAACATATCACGGTTACGAATATTTTTTAAATACAAAAAAAAAATATTTTCTTCATAAATTATTAAATTCACAAGAAAGAATCGCTAAAACAAATTTGCTGCACTTTTCCTTGAGAGCTACTGATCACTCACATTCCACGAAAACGACTACTTTTCTTGACTGCCAAGCAAACAAGAAATCATTTCTGTATAAATTTCAAGGTTATAGGGTTAGAAAAGGGAAACAAATCCCGAACAGGCATGAAACGTTTGACTTTCTAGAGCCATCCTGATCTGTCATCAAGTTTTCGCAAAAGTAACGTACCTCCCAATTAATATTTATATTTTAATGGTTTTATTAATATTTCTAATTTCAGCATAGAGCATTTCTTGAAAATTTTTAAAATAGGCATAATCTTTCTTGACACTATATCTATATTTCCCAATTTTATCTTTACACTATTGAATAAATAAATATGTATATTACTGAGATCTTCTCAAATATTGATTAAGTAAAATCTTTCACTCAATACATTGTGTATGTGTATCATTTTTATATAAAATTCTAATATGGAGTAATTTTTTTCTCAATATTGTATTCAGAACTGAAGTGCTAAATTAATTAAAAACTAAGCTCCTATGGTTTCAAAAATGAGCCACTTCATTTTTTTATTATTTTAGGAGGAAAGCAGGTTTACAAATAAATGTCACGAATAAATTAAGTCCTTGAATCGAAGTTGAATTTTATTTTTAGATTCTATTCGTTTTCCTAGTCTTATTGCATCAAAAGTACAATTAATTCTTTGAGTAAAAATGACTCTTTTTTTTCAAGTTGCCATGTATTAGAAGTTATTTCTTTTTTTTTATTCTTTGATTGCTATAAAGAGTGCTTATCTTCACACAAAAGAATAAAAATAAATTTTAAAAATATTTTATGCTCATTTTAAGATAAATTTTAATTCATTCATTAAAAATCAGTTAATGAATATTAATTTTTCAAACACATTTCCACACGATACTTTTCCCATCACAAAAAAAAGTTCTTTTAGTTTAAAAAAAGAAATTGCGATCGTTATATTTTTTTATTCTTTCATAATTACCACCTACATTCTTATGACTACCCAATAATCCAGGGGTCATTAATCATATCAAAGTGTTAATTAGAGCCCTGAATAAGATCATTGATTTATGTCTTCAATCGGCACACAAGTCAGCTTTTTCCAACAAAATTAACTTTCAATAAGAAAAAATGAAATTACTTAATCACTTACCAGTACTGGAAAAAAATCATGCATTAAAGCCATTTAGGAAGACACTTACCTGTAAGAAAAAGATTCATTAATGTATCATAATAGATATAATGAAATATTCATTTATTTAACAGACCGTAATTGAATAAGTTGAATTGATAACGAATAGTTACTGGAAACCACTGGTTTATAAAAAGATGATAAGCTTTTAAATAAGATTTTAATTATTTTTATTGAATCCAGTTGAAAATTGAGATCAAAAACTCATTGCAAAGCGAAAATTTGATTTTTTAAAAGTAAAAGCAACCTTGGGGTATCTAAGTAACTCCACTCAACCCCCCGACCCCCAAGTAGCACCTAATATATCAGGGAAGGTTTTCATTTCTCGAATCCTTTTAAGTGGATGTATTATGTGGTGCCAGTTGTGCAGTGATGTGTAGTTCTGGTAGGGTGGAATGGAACCTCACCTTCATGCGGAATCCATATTCTCGCAGCGTCAAGGCACGTAAAGGGCGAGAATGGCTGAAGGGAATCAACAACTTCGTCTCCAAGCAAAAAATTTTTTGGATAACTAAAATCCTCAGTGGAAGGAAATACCTTTTTCTGTTCTTTTAGCTACCACCATCAAACGTTCAATTTAATTATATTAACGTCCCTTTTTTAGCAGCACTAAGGCTATTTTGAGACGAACATAGTTATTTTGAGCCATGGTCAAATGGCAAGAAGGATATCTGAACTGGAATCCCTTTTCCTAACTTCTACACCACACCAGCCCCGAAATCAATGGGCACGTTTAACTATGAATATAATAATTGAGCTACAATTTCATTACGGTCATTTAAATCGACGTTTATCTTTTTAAATTATTATTCTTGGAAACTATTAATCAAATTATTATTCTAATTTAAGTTAAGTTCTTATCAATACATACCATCATCTGTCTATGCTATATTTGTTTTCGTAGTAAATTTTCATATTTTCTTTCATTTTATAGCATTAACTTTAACATTCAAGAGCAGTAATCTGTACACAAATATTATCTTTAAAAAAAAACAGCACTTAAAGGTAAATTATTGAATTTTCTGATTATAAAATTATTGACTCGAATTAATTCTTGATGAATAGATTAATTTCTCTTATTATTCGATTTTATTTTGTCAAAGGTTTCAACATTTTAAAAATGAAACCGTCTAATTTTGGCATATCACATATATTTTTAATATCGGAATTCGGTTCTTATTATTTTTAATAAAAACTTTCGGTTCTTTAAATAAGATTTTATTTCCCGTTGACAATTTCGACTGTTGTTATAGAACAATTATATATTTTCTACCTTCGAAGTTCAACGAACACTTTTTTTTATACTTTTGACAAATTGGAGTTTTTTAATTATGTAATATCGAGAACTCAAGCATTTTTTCCCTAAAAACCATTATCACATAATGAGAGATGAAAACGGAATAACTGGATTTTGAACATTGGAAAGAAAATACAATGTCATGGCTCATAAAGCAATCTGAGTGTGAATGCAACATACAAAATCGGACTGAAACTAATATGTTTCCAAAGAAAAAAAATGCCGGAATTCTGCTGAGTGCACATTTCATCCATGAAAATTACTTATTTTTTGAGTATCTGAATATTTGTAATAATTCACGCAGATATAAGTAGCAATCAATGGGTTTTATGACAGAGGTGTCTAGGGTTTTTTTAAGGTTAATGGGTTCAGAACTAAACAAAACGGAGCCATTTATAAATTCAAATGAACATTTATTCAAGAGGGCGAAAAACATTTGCAGGGCAAATATTTACAAATGAGTTGCATACATGAAGATACAAGATGACTGGATCGTTCGCTGCAGGCCAGAGATGCTATTATTTATTGTGGAATACGTTAATAACAAAATATGGAGTAGTTAATCACCTATAGGAATGGGGAGGGGGTTACTGGTGAAGTGATGCGCACAGCGCCAGAGTATGTGTACGCCTCAAAATTTAGTCTGCCTCTCTTTCGACGGAAATGTCGCGTTCTGTTATAATCATCACAAACAGTTCTGTTCAAAATAGTTGGTGCGGTACTGATAATGTCCAAGAAAACGAACCAGCCTATACATTCAGCCAAAATAACACTGAACCACTGAAAAATCCTATATTTAAATATGTTATTATATTAAATATTAAATTAAGAAAGTGTCAATTAAAAAAGAAAGATTTTGAAAGTAGGAACTTCAAATATTGTTCACTGCCAAATATGTTAGGATATTAAAAGCCAAAATGGGTTGTTCTGTGAATATACAGTAAAAAGGTTTAAAAGGTTCGATAATATAGTTTTATTTTACACGAAAACACGAATAAAAATTGTAAAATACAGATGAACCATAGATAAGAAGGTTACGTTCAGAAAAAATAGCGTATAAGCAACGGTTCACTAATAAGCAATCGCAACCACAACCGCATGAAATGATCAACAAGAACTCAACTATTCTTTCTCAATTCCACTACTAATGCTGCCTACTGTCTTGAACAACATATCTCATCAACATATCAGTCACAAAGCTTTATTTCACGACTTATTGTAGCTTCAGGAACAGAGAAAAAAGGATTTTAGAATGGTGTTGCATTTTCGCTATTAATAATCATCGCTAAAATTCCAGCAGTTTCACGAACTTTCGTTTTTGTCGCAAATGGTCGGCCAAAGCTTGTGTATCCTTGACCCCACATCCGCTCAGCATTCATCAATGCCAAATGTCTCCTTACCACGGGACTAACTAATGGATAAGTTCAACAAGAACTCTAGATAAAGTTTGAGTAGGCTGTGCGTTGAACGAAAGTGGAAGAAGCATTTATTTTTCTAAATATACGTTATATAGATTGAAATTGACCCTAACTATGGGTATATCTTAGCATAAAGCTTCAATAAATAAGGTGAATAAGTATATGAAAACACTCTGGTATCTGGGAAAAATAAAAACAATAGTAAAAAATCAATTTTTATACGGTTTGAAAGTTAGCAGAATAATGAAGAAGATAAGCCGATAAAAACTTAGTTACTTACGTATTAGACCGCCAAAACCAACAGTTGCCAATGGTTTAGTAACCCATTGGCGACGGATTCAAATTTGGCGATAAACTGTCGACGCCAACGAAACTAACAACATAGCGAGCGACAAAGATTTGAAATTTTTTTTTTAATAATGGCGAGTTTTTTACCATTATTGGCGAATTATCAATTTATTAGCGACGCCTTCAAATTTAGCGATAAAGATGGGTGGTCTAATACGCAAGTACCTAAACTTATTTCTATATATAAATCTTGTTTCTAAAACTATACGTACATTCATGCAACTATACTTAATTCATGACAACTTAATATGCCATGAATGGTCGCCTACTCCTCACTACAATGCAACCACCAGAAGAATCAGAAACACCCCCACCCAAGTTTCATTTAAAATTCTATATATGAAAAGTGCTAGAAGAGCTCTCCAGACAGACAATTGAACCAACATAAAAACTTTTATAAATACGCATATCCTCAATCATCAATTTTTATCTAACACCTATTTCTGCATTTCCAAAGGTACTGTAAAATAAAGCACTGACTTTGACTCAGAGTCCATAATGCCCAACGGTACAACTATTTGCAACAATTCATTTTGCTTTACTGGAGTATATGTAACAATTATAATGTCCTTTTGTAATTAATTGTCCAATTTTAAATAAAACGATAAAAAATAACTTGGTATAATAATTAAAATAAAACGTTGTCTTTTTTTGTGTGCGTGATTAAATGCAATTATTTAAAGTTGTTGCCATTATTAAATTAAACCTTTAAATATTCATCTTCCTAATATCTTATTTTATTTGGCAATATCAGAAATATTATTAATATTAACCAATCTTAAAATATCTAATCAAATATAAAGAAGATATTTTAAATTGTAAATACAAAAAAATGACACAGCTCTATATGAACTAATGATTACGAATACTTTATGCTGATTATCAAGCTATATCAGCTTATGAATTATACAAATACATCTGTAGCGATTGAAGGTCGCGGTACGAACCTGCGGCGTTTAGGCCTGTAGCCGAGTATCATACCGATCAAGCAAAAGGGACCCTTCAGCTCGAAGGATATTATCTGGCTTACAAGACTGACGCTACAGTACTCCCATACCAGTGAGTCGGATGACAGACGAACGATTTTCAAAGCGCCAAGCGTATGGCGAGCATGCGAGTTCGTTGGTGCGCTACACATCTAATATAATAAGCATGCATTTTATTAGAGCTAACTTTCACAATGACTTTTTCTCAGTCCTGCCTTTTAATTTAATTTATAATGGAAAATGTGTTAATTAAGTTTATTTTTTTCTAATTACATAACGAAAAAAATCGTTTCCTTAAACAATAATTAATGAATTTCGCTGAAATTTTGCACTCCCATTTTTGTAATTTCTTTCATAAGTAGTATAATGGAAGTATTATAATCACCAAAAAAAGTTGAACTGACCTATCTGTCGGTCCGTACTTTCAAAAATACGTTAAAGCAATGACTTAAACATATCAGATTAGATATTGGAGTTTCTAACAAGTGCAGTTTTCTGTCTAATTTTTGTTTCGATCGATTGAGAAAAAAGTGTATAAAGTTCAAATTTTGAACGACATTCTTTCAAAGAAAATTCCTTTTCCGGGCAATTTCAATACAAGTTATCGTAATTGTAAAACTGGGAGAGCTAGATGTAAGAAAATTCGGTGAATAGATCTAATATTGACATTAAATTCGATAACTATAACATTTTTCTAACTTAGGATAATTACACTTTAATAGCCTTACACCAGTTCTGTGTACCTTTATAACACCTTTATGAACCTTTATAAAAGCTTACCTGAACCTTCTTAACAGAGAAAAGTTATGAAATGAAGAGTCCGGGTAATCAATTTCAAATCATTCGTTGTGTTTTGAGATATTGTAATTTCATTTTCTGGTTCCTCGTGCAAACAGCGTGCATATGAAATGCAGAATTTCATGTCTTGGCTTGCTTTTTATCTTCATCAACTTTATCAAGTACTGGGCGTATAAATGAAGTCAATTTGAATTCTTTTTCAACACTATAATCTATGAAAGCCTGGCATAAAAATATGTTTTGAAAAGAGCCCTTATTCAAGAAAACCAAATTTGTAACATTAAAATTACAATTCCAAGCAATTTAATATGGCGCAAAAACCATTTTTGTGCAATAACATTTTTCCTAGCTTTTCGTAGAAAAACGTTAAAGTTTTGCTTTATTTTTAATTTTAAAACTTTTTAAATCTCTATATGGCACAGATGTTCGGATACATCTGCTAAGGTTATTAGCATCAAAATAGGAAATCTAAAGTAAGCGGTTTGTCTTACAGAACTTTACACCGATATACATGTATATGCTCGTAAATTCTTTTTTCATTGTTAGCAGAAATCAAGTCATAGAAAGTAAAATGGACTCCCATGAAAACAATTCAAATTCCTATAATCACATCAAGTACATTGTCTGAATTTTTGAATCCACTGCTTATTTTGTAATGGAAAAAAGATCATATCAGATTAAACTTTGAATTGAATATTCAGTCGCATGCGAGATTAAGATTCAAATCACGGTGCGAGTATATTTTATTCTTTTGTAGAATTTTTCAGCTAACTTATTTCACTATTGTAAGCAATAATAATAATAATAAACTTCAAAATGTTGCTGAATATCGGCTTTTAGAAATCCTTCACTTTTTCAAAAAAAATATTTTACGAATTGCATTTGAGTAATTTTTCCTATGTTTACGAAAAAATTACAAACTGTTACCATAATGATCAACTAACTTTGACGTTTATCTTTTGATACAGACTATATTATATGTATATAATGAAAAGCACATTTAAATAATTTGTTGAGAATAAATAGCAGAGTCGTGGCCGAAATCATGGAGAATACAGGTTGAATTTTTTAGTTCTTTTTATTCCATCACGGGAGCAGGCATTATTTACAAGCGAAGGCGACGTGCTCAACACAGAACGACACAACACGGAATTCACGAAAGCTAAGTGTACAAAAGGGGCAGGGAAATCACTATCCCTGGTCTTAAATACCAAGACTTTGATGGGGATAAATATTTTTATACAGCTTATCAACTTGGATTTCAGTGGGGATTTCCATGTTTCAGACATAAGAGGCAAGGGAAACACAGGGATCTTTTTAAAAGTATTTTGTTTAGGTCAGCAATTTTCATCTCTCCCACGGTGTGTGAGA
>JAOUZG010027140.1:207973-253810 GCA_026289955.1 Argiope argentata | reverse complement strand
TAAAACTTTTGAAAATTATTAAGTTAACTAAAGTAAGAACTAAACTAAACCTGAACTAACGTAACTAATTGAAACTTATTAACAAAAACTAATGCAAGAAACTTATTAAGTAAGTAAGTAAAACTTTTGAAACTTATTAAAGTAAGAAAAAATTATGCAGAACTAAAATTGGAAATTAAATTTTAAAATGGAACCTATAGAAAATACTATTGAATTACATTATTCTACGAAATCGTGGAAGAAAAATGTTAGCAATTTAAAAAATTTTAAAATTAATTAACACGTTGAGAAAATTTTCTAGTGACAACCCGAGTCAAATTTCTGTTTACCATAATGCTATTCATTAAAGATATTGTAGTTTTGAACGAATTTCGCATTACGGAGAGTTTCCAGCATAAACATTTTTTCATGTCAAAGCGTGAAAATACTTGAATATTTGTATATGAAGTAAAATTATTTCTAATAAAATTTTTGATAAGGAAATTAATTCATGTTGGTGAAGGAAAGCAAAAAAAAAAAAAAAAAAAAAAAAAAAAAACTAAATTTATATAAATATTTTTTTTTACGAGTAGGCAAAAAAATGTAAAATTGCTTTGGGATTCCAATTTTAAATACAATATCTTCTAGCACTTACAACAAACTTTGAGTTCGCATTTTTTTTCCAAAACAATGAGCCATGGATTACTAAATTGAATTGGCCTTAACTATTTGACGTATGTCATGTGAACATTAATTATATTTCTTTACGGTAGTGCATGTAGTATCCATGAATATATTTTCCTTTGATAAAAATTTTTGCAAAATATAGAATTAAAAATATCTGTCTTAGTTTAGTTTAATTATATTTTCTGGTTTTAAAGTAATACGAAGGCTTTTTTAGAATGGTTCTTAGCTTTAAACCGCATTCAGACGACAAGAACGACACCTGAGCAATTAAATAAGCAACATAAATTACAATCCGTTTTATTATGTTATTAATATAATTTGCAGTGATATTAGAATTAATACATTTATTAATTTGGTATTATAATTAAAAATAATCGAAAAACTTTTTGTGTTGAATATCCAGCTCAGTTTGACTGATACAAAGTGGAACCTCTTTTCCTATAGCAGTAGAGGCTTCTACTCAAAAAGACTGTCCCCCTTTTTTTTACTTTTTTTATGTTCCGCAAGAATTTCAAGCAATTATTCTTAAAAAAAACCGATTATTGATATTACAGTCAACGAAGTATCTTTAATAAGTATGTTGTATAAAAAATCTTTAGTAAGTATGTAGTATAAGTATTCAGTAAATAAGTATTAAAAAGGTAAGTATGCAACCATTTTATAGATTAATTTTTAAAATTCTAACTAAAATCCAAAAAGTTTTAGGGCAACAAGTTCTTTTCAATGGATGATGCCATTTTTCTCTGAAAAAATAAATCTAAGAAGTTTCTACTGTTGCCATGCATGAAAGAAAACTTTTCAAATTAAAATGGATACCAACTTAAAACAATTTGCTTCGATAGAATTTTTTGATACGGCTCTTAATTTGGAGATATTTTCTTTTAATAAATCTAAATGAAGAAATAATTAGATATAATAATTTTTCTTAATGATGAATAGAAAATTGAACTAATAATCTATATTCAAAATATTTTATTATTCCTTTTTCATTGGTTCCTTATCCCGGAAAATGTGGTTAATCTTTACGAATAATTTCTTCTAGAACGAAAATGAAATAGAAGGTAATTTATTTTTCTTTTCGTAAAACACGTTTACGAAGAAAAATACAAATTGAAGTCTCTCTTCCGTTTAATTCTTCAGGAAAAGAGAACTATTTGAGATGCACGTTTTCTTTGAGGGTCTGTTTAATCTTTGCCAAGACTAGAATTTCCACTCTTTAATTGAATAAGAAGCGGAAGATGTTCCTGAACAAAATCTGTTATCCGAGATTGCGGGATTTCGAGAGAGAAAAAATATATTTATAAAAAACACCCACAAACAAACAAGTTCTCGTGTATTCCCGGGACATTTATATCCTTAAACATTTCCACAGTTCTACAAACTTCATTCTTATTCTTCAAGAGCACTTTTCCTGAAATAAAAGTGAAAAATAAAATGCAGAAAGAAGGAATGTAGATTATTATTTATTTGAGACTTAGTTTCCTTGGAAAATAAAGATTTACGAGGGCATATAAAACGTGTTGGGAATGGTGGACAATTTATTTTTATTTCGGGTGGGTTTTCGGCATCGGAACTGTGGGGAAGCGGTGAAAAAAATGAAGAGAAAAAAGTTACGTTTTTCTTTTTTTTCCGAAGAGTCTTCATGAAGAATTTAAATCATGAGATGTTTTTTTCGGAAACCTACTTTTCTAATGATTTTGACCAATTTAAATAATTCACAAAGAAATGATAGTTTAATATTGAAAACAATTAGTAGGATTGTGATGGTAAGTATCATATTTAAAATCACTTATGTTTAATCTCTCAGTATTTGGGAAAAATAAAATAACATTGCTTTCAATAACTAGAGATGTGATAGTAATTTTAAAATTCGGGAGAAACTTTTGAACCAAGCCATTTTTAATTATTGTAGAAAAATAATAATCGAATTTAATTATTATAATTAATTATATTTCTAATTATCGTACTATTCGCAGAAAAGTATTTTTCGGATATTTCAAAATTTGGCTTAAATGTGATGAGAAATGCTGCAATTTATAATTACTTTTTGTTCTCTTTAATAATTTTTTTCAATTCCTATTATTAGTTCACACTCTTCCAATATACATTTATATATCTTGTTCAAATTTTCAGTCGTTAATAAACTACCTTTTATTCATCCACTCACAATCAAAGACATGTTTTAAGTTTCTAGTGGATGGCATTTGATGCTAATACAATTTTTTTTCAAATACCAATTCATTCATTAATTCAATTCCTACTATTAATTGACTTTTTTATTTATATATTTATATATCTTGTTCAAATTTTCAATCTTTAATAAAATGTTTTTTAACTAGCCGCTCAAGTTCACATTATTTTTTTAAACTTGTAGTGGATGACACTTGATGTTAATCCAGTTTTTTAAAATAATAATTCATTCATTAAATTTAATTAATTTTTAATGCTTTAAATAGAGTTTTTAGGAGTTTGTAAGGACAACTGAAATCAACAGGCATTTTCTAATCATTGCAACAAAATGTTACTATTTAGTTACAAAATTGAGATATGATGTTAAATAAATTCCACATCAAATAAAAATATTTTTTCACGTTTAGAAAAATTATCTTATATGTATTTTTATTGCTATTCAATGAAAATATCGCAGGTATTTCAAATCATTTTACTTATTTGTTTCTGAACTTATCATTCATAATATTCAATTAAATTTAGAATTATTCTTTAAAAAGTTATAAATAGATTATGAGGAAAAAAATTTCTTTATAATGTAGTTTAAAGAACATTTGTAGTAATAAGGAAATTTTCGTAAAACTGTGAGATTAAAAAGTGTGATTGATATTTTTATCTTAATTCAAAATAAACTCGGAAATGGCGATGTTATTTTTCATACTACAACATTTCACTTTTTTTTGCTTAATATGCAAATTCTCTTAAATAAGTAGAACAAACTGTAATTTTGCTACATATGGTATCTATACATAGTAATTCAAATATAAAATTTCATTAAATAAGGCAGGAAAATGTATGAAAAAATTTTGATCCAATATAATAAGTTTTAAAAAATTTTATTTTTATATACTCCCTATAAAGCAAAAATATAATTTAGTCAAATGTTTTTCTTACATTCATCTACACATTTATAAATTTAGCACTTTTATTTCCAAAAGGGAAAAGAAAATTCATTTTTAAATTTAAAAGATCTATTTACAAACTTATCAGAATATTTATTTCAGACATGCAAACTTATTCAATAAAGAAGAACAATCAAATGCATATATTTGTGTGGTAGTTCATCTAGCTATCATGACTTGAAAAGGTCATTAATAACGTCGTTCACTCTAACAAGTCAATAGCCGCAATAGTTTTACAAAGAGAGTAAGTGAACGTTTAAAATATCCAGAAGAAGAGCAGGATGACCGAATAAAAATAGAACAAAATAAACAATAGTATAAAAGACTTACTGAAAGAATGGCATATTTAACAAAAAGAAGCAATTTCAAATGTTGATGATGTATGCCTATGTAATAATTATGCTGTCTGATTAGAGAAGAAAATTACCATGTTTAAATGGAAACAACGTAGATGGAAAAATTAATACCTATTGATGGTTGTTTTATTAGAATCAAAATTTGATTTGGATTCTATAGATGAGATGCAGATGCTAAATTTTGCTACTTAAAATACATATTTGAATATCTTATTTTTCTTTCTTTTACGTTGCTTCAAAAAATTTTACGTATCTAGGAAAAATATGGAAATTTAAGAATTTTAGGCTTTCCTACTCAAAAATGAGATAATTTCCTTAAGTGTCAAAAATTTCAATAAAATGAACTTTGATTCATAAACTCTGCATCATTTAAAATTATTCAAATACTGTTTATTTTTGGCATAAAAAACTTTAGATTAGCACCTCCCGTAAAGCAAAACTCGTCCAAAACATTTTTGTAAAGCAGATGATTGCATTACGCTGAGAAATTTGGCAAATAATTATGTCTTGGGTCACTAAAGAAAGAGTTTCTCAAAATTTTAGTTAATAAAAAAAACCTCTGAATTGCTAATAATTTTCTTCCATGATTTAGGAGAATAATGACGCTCAATAGCTATTTCTAAACCATTCTAAAATTCAAATAATTAGCTCCCCAATTTTAGTTCTATACAGTTTTTTAATTTTACTAACTTTCAAAAGATTTTTTATATGTTTTACAATAACATTTTTCATTTTTTTAATTAAGGATTAATTTAGTTAATACAGAAATGGGAAATTAAAGAACGTATTAAAAATATAGAGGTAAGCAAATCAAGCCTAAAGTATTATCACACTGCAATATTTGGACTAGAGATTCAAATATCCTTTATGCACATTATTTATCTATTCACATTTTTTATTAAAGAAATAAGAAACAATGTCTTTTCTTTACGTTATTTCATTGACAAGAAGACCGACGGAAGATTTTAGAATTCCAAAACCAAAGCTTTCTAATAATCACTGGCATAAAGAATCGCATTTGTTGAACGATCTGGCAAATGAAAACTGGAATGGGTACCAGAAATCATTTTGATCCGGAGAATTCTCCGAATCAATCATTTTAGTAACTGACTACAGTTCTGCTATATCACTTTTTTCAATTAGTTAATGTTTAAAAGGGGGAAGCAATTGTTTATCTAGTCTAATGATAAACAGCAATCGACAGTAAATAGTTGTTTTTTTTTTTACAAAAGTATTTTTTTTAAATAATAATATCCAGATCAAGTACAGTATTATATAAATCAGCACTTTATCAACTTTGCAGTTTTACAATTATCATTAATTACAAAAGGACCCTGTTGGTTGAAAACGACTCAAAGTATTAAAATAAAAGATTCGAAAATATATGTTTTAAAGTAAGTGGTTTAAAAAATGATAATTTACTCTCATATTTTTATAAATTTATTTTTTCAATACTCAATTTATTACCCTGCATTCATTTTTGAAATTCATTAAGTGAGCAAACGAATGAAATTTCTAGTTACTCAAAAAATTATTGATCAGTTTTTGTTTGTTTGTTTGGTTTCCTCAAACATTTTAAATTCAAAGTAATAGTAAGAAAATTATGAAACACTTTAATATCTCCATAAAGAACTAATTATATTAATTAAAGTTTATAGTTTTTTTTCGTTTTAATATTAAACTGTTTATTTGCATTCGGTTAAACACATTCTTGTGAATGGATTTCTATCAAAATTGCAAAGAAATCTACAAATTAGAGGTAAAAACCCCATTCCATATTTCCTTTTTTAAACTCAAAAGATTTTTCAGCTATGATATTCAGAGACAGATCCGATTTCAAAAAAAGTATTCAAACTTTTGACAATATTTTTTTTCAATGTTTCATTACAAAAAGTGAAAACTTTCTCAACGCCTCCCGTGTCTTGCTGTCTCAAACAAATGAAGTTCTTAAAATGAAACGAATAGCAAGTGTCAAGAGGTGGATTTTCTTTCAAAGCAACCTTTATTTTTCGGTAGCTAAGGAATTTTTCTAGATGAATATCTAAATGAAGATGTCACACGAAAGCATATAATTCACGACGCCGACTTCAGAGGCCTTTACGGAGCAATTAATTCCTGCTGCGTTTCAAAAATTGCCTTTTTCGAAGGCATTATTTTCAATTAAAGAATTCTGTGGAATAAGAATTGTGCGGGAAAGTGAAAAATGGAGTCGGAATAAAGAGGGAGACAGCGAAACAGCATTTAATTCACGCTGTAAATTGAGAATAGCATGTGCTAAATAAAGTAGTGAAATATTCATATTTCAGAAAAAAAAAGTCTGCAATAGGCGACAAGGAAATATTTTAAATTTTACCGTGACTTTAAAAATGTATAGTTTATTAAATGAGAAATTATGCTATGTATCACGACAAGAAATTGAATAAAATATCGTCACAGTTCATGCTTTACATTGAATCATTTCAAATGTATCAAAGTTTACTTCAGAAAGGGAAAAAATATCTAAAGAATTTTCCCTTCTACTTTCTCGTATAATTCAACAATGCAGAGTAGTTTGCGTTAATTTTCATAATATAGTGATGAGAAGATTTTCTACACTCTACAGCATCTACAGCTTATTTTGAGTAAAATTTAGTATTTTTTAAAATCTTTTTATCAATAAAAGAAATATAATAATATATTTAGAGTATAATTCTTAACTTTCTCCTACACGAAGAGAAAGTATTGTAATCTTAAAAACTCGTTCGTCAATTTCTGACGAATTTTCATTTTTCAGACCTCTCTGAATCCAACTTAACGTTATATATTTTGAATTATATGTGCCTTTAAACAAAATAACTCTAAAACACTTTGAGCTAGTGGAATGAAATTTTGTGTGCGATTTTAAAAGCGCATTCGTATATTTATATTGAATTTTAAACGAAAATCATTAAGGATTTTAATTTAATTATATTATTGTCTCATTGTAAAGCAACACTAGGCCTACTTTTGAACGGACCTCATAGTTTTAAATCGCGATCAGATAACGTGGACAACACCTGAGCTGGAACCCCGCTCACTACACCACAAAAGTGAGAGGACGTTTGTCCCCGGTGGATTTAAGAAGTATCAGACCCGCTTACACGACGGTTCTCCGATGGAATCGGGTCTCGAACCTGAAACCCTAAAAATTCATTTCTTTAAACTTGCAGTGGATGACACTTGATGTTAATATAGTTTTTTCAAATATTAATTCATTCATTAATTTTAATTCATTTTTAATACTTTAAATAGAGTTTTAACAATTTTTAATGAAAATTAAAATCAACAGGAAGTAGCTCAATCGGTAAAATAGGGGGGGGGGTCAGTATTTTTTCACGTGAAGGCGAAGAATGCGAATTCAACTCTTGCGAGAAACAATCGTTTTTCGATAAATCATTTAAATGTAATTATTAATGTAATCATTTAATGTAATCATTTAATTGTAATTATTTAATCAAAAGTAAAAAAATAAATATTTATTTGTGGGCCTAATTAGAAATTGACTTTTAAAATAGTTATATTACTTGTTTATATCGTGTACACGAGAAAAATGAAACGTCATCATTTAACATAACGTGAATTTCCTTCTTTCTCTCTATATTTATCATTTCATTTGCATCTCATCTTTCTCCATTCCATGCAGCTTTATAGACTTACATTAGAATTCTCATAAAACATTTAACTCGTGCATTTCCTACTTAACTTAACAGGAATTACTTTAAAATGCCAACTTGTTACAAAAGCCTATCTGCTAAATAACCCATCCTATCTTAAGCTGCCGCCAAAGGTCCCTGTTAACAATGAGCCCAGGAAACAAGTTGTAGGATATCGAAGGAGTGTTTATATCCCGGCGACCCAATTAGCGAGGAGTTTGTCTACTTGGCTTGTTCGCTGTAATCCGTTCGGGCTTAAGCTGCAATTCCGCAGGGAGCTTGGCGGGATTTACTTTTCGTGTTCAAGTCCCCGCGCTAATCAATTACGCTCAGTTAAGTAGAAAAGGACGATATGGGTTTCATTTGACGCAGAGTTTCAGTTCAAATCTAAAGTTTCATATTTTGTCGATGAAGAAGTTTGAATCCCGAGTTTCTTTCCTGTTCCCTAGATAAATATCGACGCATTTAAAAGGCCCTCAAAAAGAGATTGCTTTAGATTGAAATCTTTGAGTTTGGCACCACGTTTTTTAAATTTTATTCTTCATTACGATCGCGTTTTAATTCTTTGACAAATTAATATAATTAACTTCTTATTAAAAGGCGCATATTATTAGTATTATTTTAACTCTTACAATAATACAAGGAGCATTTCCAATTTTGAAGCGTTACTAAACAATGATTGCAGTTTAATTTACTTTAAACTTTCGTTTAATTGAGGATTTAAAATTAAAATTAGTAATTCTTAGCGTATTCCAAACATTGTTTACGAAGGGATAACAAAATGGGCAATTAAGTATTTAAAGTATTATTATAAAAAATATTGTGTGTGTGTGTGTGAAATTATGAAGTCACACACACACACATTAAATAACATCAAAAACTATTTAATGACAGAGTCAACTATATAAAGCATCAGATATTTATTACTAATAATCTTTTTGATATAATTAGCTATTCCTATCATTCATTAGACATCATATTTTTTTCTAAACCATGATATGTCTTACCACTCTATAGACCCCAAACGAACATCAAAACTGTTGAAAACCGAATTCCCTTGTGTTTCATCAATTTTCTACTGCATCCGTCAGGAGTCTGTAAATTTCTCTTTCCAACTATAAGACCAGTATAATAGAAGAATTGTGTTACAGATTCGTAACATTTGAATTTTAATTTTACAAAAATGTACTGAGTTTAATATTCCTCTAGTTACAGTTATAAATTAATTATTAACATTATTAATTATTGAATGAATTCATATAAAGATGAATCGTACAATAAATAATGTTTTAATACAAATTAAATAGGAAATTCATGTGCAATTTTTTTACGATTAAATCGTATGAGAAGGAATTAAGATAACAAAAATGTGGGGAATACAAAGATAATTATAGATTCATAGATTTTCGTTGAAATTAAATTAAATATCGCGCTTATTTTCATTACACAATTTGGAAACTTATATCACGTAAAGGCAATGTAAATTTTTACCAATTTTTCAATTAAATCATCAGTTATTTAATTATTAATTGATCAAAGAAGTTTTTGAATACAGTTCTGGCATAACTTCGGAATGCTTTTAAGATAAATTTTAATAGAAGCTTAGTTAAGTAATTAATTAATTTAAAAATTTGTTTAATTATATTATTTATATTTCAACTGCTAATACAAACTTTATTGCACAATTTACATAAATGTAGGTAAAAATTAAAGATAACAAATTAGATTATTCCGATAATTTTAAGGAAATATGCATATTAATCACATGAACATTAAATTTTCCACTCCATATCCTAAAAAGAGAAATTTAAATTTTTGGGTTTATTTGTTGATGTAATAAATCTAGTTTAAGATTAAATTCGAATTATATATATGTTTAGGCATTAAAAGTACTTTAAATTTCTGAAAAGGGCAGATAAGGGCTTTTATTTTAAATTCAGGCACTACAATTATTGCTACAAGTATGCATGAATTTCAAATATGTCTTTTCAAACTCCGAATACTCGATAAAATCTTATATAATAGTAGGAAATTAGGCTTTGAAACACAAAATTTTGATTCCTGAATTCCTAAAATAGTTTCGTTTGAGTTCTTTTGTATCGGACTTCATAATTTAAACCACTGTCAGATGACGAAAACGAAACCTGAGCAACAACTCAACCACCCTTCTGTATCTTCAGTACCACTACCATTCGGAGAATATTTGAAACTAGAAATATGTAGTATGCGCATCCATATATATTTTATATCCATATGAACTATGTACGGTTGCGCTGTCCATATATATTTTATAATATTTAGATACAGAGCCCTTGAATTCAGAAAAAGACTAACCATTTTGCAATGGTTAGCTATTATTAAAAAAATTATATCGTAATATGGAAATAAAAATAATTTGGTACTTTTTAAAATTCCTGCTACACAATATATATACACAAAAATGTAATCAGAAAAAGAGTCCTTTATGGACATTTAGATGAATTTCAACTCTTCAAACAACCCCTAATTTATAACAGTTATTTTTAAAGCTATGTTTATGTCCACATGACTATATGATTGAACACGATAACTCTAAAACTCAGTTTAGCATTTTTATTAAAAACTGAAGATCTGTCAATGTATGGAAAGAGGTCTGTCAATGAGTAAAAAATGTGTTCCTTTGGTTTTCTCCTTTTTATCACGAGGCTATACAAAAAAAAGTTATTTTTCAATAAGAATTTTAACACTCGTGCATTAATTTGGGTTGAATGAATATGATTCTCACTTCTTTATTCCTTGTTTTTTTCATTGTCTTTTCCGGGCTGCGGGGGCCTGGCGGTAGGGTCTTTGCCCACGAGCCGTTAACGGTTTCAAATTCCGATTCCGCTGATAAATTGTTATGTGAGGGGTTTGTTGCACGTTAAATCCATCAGGGTTGAACGTCCTCGCCCAGGTGGGGTTTGGAGAAGGAGGGTGCCGGTTCAGGTGTCCTTGTCATCTGAACCGTGATTAAAAATTAAGAGGTCCATTCCCAAGTAGTCCTAGTGTTGCTTTACAAATTGATGTTAGTACAACTTAACTTAACTAAATTGTTTTTTCCCTCCTCATTTCTAAACTTCTTTGACAAAAGAAATCTTTTTTTTTCTGAGAAGCAACTTCGGGTGTACATTTCCATTACCAAAATTTCATATAATTCTTGCTGCGTTTATGATGACAATGTTTAATAATATGTATGTAACACATTATTAAAGCAAGTTAGCAAAGCATTATTAGCAACTCATAAACGATGAAACACAGCAACTCAAAACAGAAAAAAAAATAGATGTTATGTATTATATATTTGCATCCCAACTAAAGATGTCATTAAACTTCTGGAATAAAATTCGTTATAGATGAATATATCCTTTCGTTTCAAAACATAACTCAAAAAGGCAGTTGTTTGCTTCGTCTTTTATAAGTCTATGACAGCATTGCAAAATTTTTCATTTTTTTTTAATGTGAAGATTAAAATGACTTTTAAACCAACTGTAGTCAACTGTGTACTATACATAAATACTTACTAACACAACAGAATACGCGGTGTATTTATTTTAGATTGATTTAAGGCTTCATGAAGAAATCAATGAAGTGTCAGCTGAATTTGGTTTGGTTCGGTTATATTAAGGTCCCTTTGTGAAGCAACACTAGGGATATATTGGAGCGTACCATGTAATTTCCAACAGTGGTCAGATGACGAAGATGCATCTAAGCTAGTACCTTCCTCTCTACACCACACCAGTGGGAGTGCATTTAGCTCTGACGGATTTAACGAGCAACAGACTCCCCTCAAACGACGGTTCTTCGGTGGAATCGGGTCTCGAATCTGAAACACTAAGGCTCACGAGCTTAGGCCTTACCACCAGGCCCCAGCGCCCCCAGTGTCGCCTGCATATTTTTAACCAGAGGATGCGAAAATATCCGGAGGGAAACAGGAAATTAATACAAGTTACCATATCTATGAATAAATAATTAATATACTCAAAGCTATCGCTAAGTATATATAGATGTATTCCATCTCTCAATCCTAGGTTGTTGTTTTTTTGCCCGTTTTAAGGCATTAAGGCTATTTTGAGATGGACCTTGTAATTTCAAACTGGAGCCAGATGACGAGAATGACGTCCAGTTTGGACCCTTCTCTTTAAGCTCCTGCTTCACACCAGTGGGAGGAGGCTTGGCCCCAATGGATTTAGAAAGCACTACGGTTCTTTTGTTGAATCGAGTCTCTAGACTGAACCCTCCATTTCGAAATTTTGACCTTATCGTCAACCACAGCGGCTCTTACTGAAAGCTCAAACATGTAATTTTTAATTAATAAATAAATGCAGCCTATAAAGAAAATGTTAATTTTTTTAAAAAAAATATTTTTTTTATTTTAATTATTTATTATTTTTTCAAAATATATACTCTAATTAAAAATATAAAATAATAATACATGTTCAAGACTTAATAGAAAAACTTATTTTTCGAAATAATCTCCCTTTTTTTATTTTGTTCTGTTAACCGAAATTATAAAATTAATATAATAATCTATAAGAGAACTTTCCTTCTGGTTCTTTCAATAAAAAGTTCTAAACCAATCTTGATCATCCAAAAGAAAATTGTTTTCAGAGCTCAGATCCAATTATCTCTATTTCTATCGGCTTCTTAATTTCTTAATGCGTGAAAGAAGTCGCAACAACGTCAAACAAAAGAACGGCGAAATACGAGATAATCGAAATTTCAAGCTGTTGGGCTCTCGCTGAGGGTAAGCCTTCTTTAAGCTATATTTAGCTCCCCGAAAATCATTTTTCCACCCTTCCGTGGAAATAAACCTTTCGATAATCCCTCCTTCTCCCTATTATGGTTCCCGGCAATCGGATTTTGCCCCATTTTCACGTATGACTGCGAATCCTTAGAAAGAATTCGAATAGAAACATCGCGAAGAAACATTCGACCGGCGGCTATTCATTATTAAACAGCTTCGAAAAAATTGGGATAAGCCGATAAGTGTACCTGGAGAAGTTTCGATCGAAACCTCGCCTTTGTTGAAATTCTAAATCAGCAACCTTTGAAGATTCTTGAGTCTTGTTTTCATTTAAAATGTATTTATTAGGTTTGAAGGAGCTTCAAGAAGGAATGCGAAATATCTGTTCAAGCATCTGCGTAATCAAATTTGATTGATTTTTTTTAGGTTTTTGATATTTTTCCCCTTCTTTTTGCTGATTTGAGTTAGTGAGATTTTTTGTATTTATTTATTGTGATATTGTTATTCATCGATCATGATTTTTAAATCCTTTTCTGCTTCTTTTTTCACACTTCTTTAAACACTAAGTATTAAAAAAGGAGAGAGAAAGTGTTTTGACAACGGATTCGACCTCAAGATTCTCTTTATATAAGCCAGTAGTGCACTCCTTGTATAAACCGAAATAACCACTTCTAAATATTATGTCCGTGAGCAGACTAGTTTTTAAAAACATTTTATATCTATTGATAAAAAATTTGTATATCGGAATACAGAGAAAGAAGGAAAAAATCAATGCTTTCATCCCAGAATGCGGAATGTCATGATTTCTTTACAGAGAATTCGTATTGGAAAAGAAAAGAAAAGTAATTAAATAAATAAAATGAGAATTGGTAAAGGAAGCTCCACCTCAATGCGCTTGAAATTATGTTATATTCCAAAAAAATGAACCAATATTTTCAAATCCGATATTGCATGTTACATGAACATAAAATATCCTTTTTACTTTCTTGTCTAATTCCCCCGAGGGGAATCATTTCAAAAAGATGAGGAGATACTTCCGGCATGGTGGTTGGATCTCGTCTATAATAAAAGGTTTTACGGAGCTCCTAACCCCTGTAAAGGGCTTAACCTCCGTTAGATGATAAAAATGAAGAGAGCTTTGTAGTCAGTGTTTCGTAAAACTCCTAGTCCGTTTCTTAAATAGTCCCATCTAATGTGTAAGTAACGAAGTTCGTTCTGCTATTGGCTGTCAGGATGGAGTAGGAGGAGCAACAGGTCATAGGGGTATGCTGCCGTGAAGCAATGTTAAGAAAATTGATAAAATTTTCTATAATTCAATTGTGAAGTAAGAAAACAAAAAGAACAAAAATGAGAATTAAATCAAAACATTTCTAGTCTTTTTAACATGGGGATTCGGAACATATTTGTCATGTGAGTCAAGGTTTTAAAAAAAATTATTGCAAGTTTGTTAATATATTTCTTAAGCGGAGGGTAGTCAAGAACTTTATACTTGTTAGACATGCCAGTGGAAGTGGCAAATTCTTCTAAGATTCTTTCAGTTTTCAATAATTTTCTTAAATTAGACTTGGCAGCCTATCTCCAAACCTTACATGCGTATGTTAAAACTAGACGCAGGTAATCAGTGTAAATAAGTATTTTATTGCCCCTTGGCATTTTGGAGTTCCGATAAACTAAGGGAAAGAGAGTTAGTTGTATCTCGTCTCTCTGGAGGGTACACAAATAAATAGGGGATCTGGCTCTTCCCATCGATGATGGGACCTACTTCCTGCAGGCCGGGTTGTACCATGGTCGGTGATGGCTCATAGAACTCATTCCCAGTACCCGGAAGAGTTGCTGTTGTGGCTGTCCGGTCATTCAGTTTTTGGTTAATCCGCGTGTTGGCGGAAAGGTCGAAAAGTCAACGATATGATTTACTTTCTCATATGCAAAACGAAAGTATTATAACGATCAAAAAGTTCGACCTCAAGATTTCAAGCCTCTCGGTATCTAAAAAAAATATTTTTAGAATTTTGTCTGTCTATAAGCACGATAGATCAGAAATGTTTTGAATAACACGAATGAAATTCGATGTGCGGTCTTTACACGAAATTTGCCCATTTATGCAAATATTGAAAATAATTTCTCCGTAGGAAATTTACCCGTTTGCATTAATGGAAGTGTAAATAACTTCAAAACATAAAGTACAAGAAAAAATTTGGAATATACGTTTAATACTTTAAATCAAATTTTGTCTCATTACTGTCTACAAAATAACTATGTGTCAGTCTTTATATTCGCATTCAAGTAAACGTGACGTCGCAGAAGCATAAGATTCATATAACATAACTTGACGCCATCCTGTGCCCCCGGTGTCTATAACACTGAGTTATCTAACCAGTTGGATGAGCACAAGAGGGAAGGAAGAAAAAAGGTAAAAATATTATTAAAAGAAAGAAAGAGACTTAAAACTTCTCAGATATCGTCAGAGATTATCCCATTGGTTTCAAATTCTACATGAATCTATTTAAATTCTTGCTGAAGTTATAACTGGAGAGAGGAGAAAAGAATACTTAAACAAATGGTGACCATGGATTGAACTTACAGGGAAATTAGATTTGAAATTTGTTATGCAATCTTGCTAATGTGATTGATTTGCAGTTCCGTGTAAATTTTCATTTCAATCGAGTGAAAAAAGGCGCTCTAAATGCATATTCCGTTTCCATTTTTATATTAGGGAGTAAATAAGGTTATACACGTAATCTTTAAAATGAAAACGAACACAACGGTATTTATGATCTTGCCAATGCCCACAGTTTTGGAGGGGGAAAAGAGAAGAGATACAACTCTTTTAGTGTCGAATATGAAAGAAATTTTCGGTGAAATTATTTCCGAT
Source organism: Argiope argentata (assembly GCA_026289955.1). Taxonomy (NCBI): domain Eukaryota; kingdom Metazoa; phylum Arthropoda; class Arachnida; order Araneae; family Araneidae; genus Argiope; species Argiope argentata. The sequence continues at coordinate 238,352 of JAOUZG010027140.1, read as the reverse complement.
GATTTCTTAATTAGTGATTTATTCATTTTAGGGGTGACGTAACAGTTCCTGTATTAATCTGACAATTTAATCATTTTGAAAACAAAAAAAAATCTAAATCAAAGATAATGCAACATAATTTCAAATGTACACAATGGCATCAATGCACCCCATTACAGTGCACATTTGAGAGGTAGTGTTTGCCCGTGCTATGCAAAGAATTGTTTCTACATCTGTCGGCTTTCCCAAATGATGACAAGCACGCTCTCGGGAAACAGCGCCCGCCCTCCGCCCGAGCACCCCTTCGGAGTCGGTGCATTGTTTCTTCTTCCTTCTATTAGGGGGATTCGGAAGCGCCGTAAAGGAGACGGGGGCGTTCCAGTGCCGAAGACGTGGGGAGCTTTATTTATATCGACGTCTAATCTGGGAAGGGGGGGATGATAACGGTGCAGGAGGAAAAAAACAACAACAGGAGGGCTTTGTGTCGAGAAGGTAAAGAATCCAACTGCGCTGAGATGACGACGGAAATATATTTATTACTAAGGCAGGGCGTTGTGTTGTGAGCATATCTGAGCTGTAAAAATTCGCGTTACTATCAAATATTTGTTCTGTACAGATAAATTTAGTTACTTGCGGAAAAGCGACGGATTATTTCGCATATGAGGAGAGTAGATTTAGATAGAGATAATGCAGGTGGTAAGACTCAGAATTTGTATATTCCAGTTATGTTGCAGATACAGATCTTCGGTCCGTTCCATCAGGCATCAGGTACCTTATTTATTTTAGCTTAGTTTTAAGAAGGATAGAATTTTAATTTAAATACTAAAATTATATGCCTGATTATCGAATTCAGCTGTGCTAAAACAGAAGACTTATGCCCCGTCCTGTTAGGATATCTATTACAGATTCTCATTTTCTGCAGGTTAAGGAGAAAAAGAATTGACGAAGAGACAAAATTCGGAAAATGAAATCCTTGATGTTAGCCTTTGATTTCTTATGCTTTAATTAAGTAGAAGATTTTGATTCTGTCTATCAGAATGGGTTTTGAAGAGGCTCGAACAACTTGATTTTGAATGTAGGAAAAGTATTAAGTCAAATAGAGATACCATGTCGCAAACCTCTGATTTAAAGTATTCTAATCATGCTGGAAGTAGATGAGTTGGTTATATTGAATTAATTTATCTTGAATAAATAGGAAGTGAGAAGTGTATTATATTTTTTTAAAGTTTTTCTAGAGTTATATAGCGCAAAAGGCTATTTTTCAATTCCTACTATTAGCTCACACTCTCCTTATATATTTATATGTATATATATCTTGTTCAAATTTTCAATCGTTAAAAAATACTTTTTATTCATCCACTCAAGTACCAGTAAATATTTTAAAACTTGCAGTAGAAGACATTTGACGTTAATACAGTTTTTTCAAACGTTAACTACTTAATTTTTTATTAATTAATTAAAAACTAATTTTCTCACTTTTATAGTAGTAGAATACTTTATAGTAGTTTTAATTGTCAGGCCGGGATAGTTTGGTTAGTAAGAAGTTGGATTCGCATCTCTTTTGCTGCGAGTTCGAACCTGGTCACAAAGTTCTCCATGTGGAGAGTTATACCACTGGGGGTACAGAGTCGAAGGTGATCGTTATTTGGGGGTCCATACCCTCAGAAACAACTGCACCCCTCCTTCCGTTGTAAAGCGAAACACGAGAAAAACAATTGTCGTTATTTAATAAGAAGTATCTCACGTACAATTTTTTATAATATCCAAAGTAGGAATTGATTTTAAAATTTTGCTTTTTATATTACTTGTTTCATGCATAAACACACCAGTTCAGAGTTAAAAAAGAATATATATATAAATATAAAATAAGTACAATCTATCAAATTAGTATCCAGACACTTTATTTAGTTTTAGGCTTTATTTGTTTATTTATATACTTTATTTATTTAGTTTCTATTTAAAATAGACACTTTATTCATATTTAGAAATACGACATTTCTACACCGATAGACATTGGCACAGTGCCTATCGCTGTATAAATATGTTCTATGTAATTGAATAAAATATTTCTTTATATAAGAAGTCACTTAAATATAAACATTCGCACAAGGACAATTTTTTCCAGTACGAAACATGATTTGGATTGCATATCTGAGTTTCTAAACACATATAAACACACTTTTTAGTACACAGCTAATAGGTTAAAAGCCATTGAAAATTTGAATGTCTAATAATGTTAATTAGCATTTCTTTTAATGTTAAATGAGATTTGTCGTTTTTTAAATATATTGAAATTAATAAGAAATCTCTGGCAATCATTCTGATTTGTCTGAAAATACTCAATAAGAGTTAATACATTTTTTTAAACAATAAATTTATACTTTGTTTTATGTTTTTTTAATTTTTAAATTCATAAAAAATATATGAATACAAAATCACAAAAATTATGTTACCGATCGAAAAAACAAGACTTAAAACATTATTATTCAGAATTTTTATTTTTTTTCTATTCGATCGCTTTTAAGATGTATCACAATAACATAAAGCATTCCAAATACTATGATAATTTTTGCAGTTTTTAATCGGGGGAAAGGAGAAAGCATCTCATTCTAGAGAAGAGTTCACTCTTCAGATTAAAAGAGCCGTTATAGGGAAAAACAAAGCATACATTTTACGTTGCTTTAGATGACAATATATTTTTCTTATTTTTAAAAACACTTAGGCACTTGCAAAACATTGATTAAACATGTTAGAATTATTATTTTTGCATACATCTAAAATTACGGATCGACATACAGTCAAACCGCAGTTGGATCTGTCTCAAAATTTGATGGATATCTACACTATGGATAATAATTCTGGGTATCGAATTTTATGTATCGAGCTCTCTTAGTTTTGTAATTAAACTTTTAACTTATATTCAAACAGTCAGATTTTCACTGAAGAGATTTTACTAAAAATTTGATAGAAATATGCAAAATTAGTGTAAATAATGTGTAACAAAATTCATTCGTCAATCTGAAATGACGAGGATTTGACGATCTGAATTATTTGAGTTATTTTTTCATAAACAGACGAACAGAAGCACCACTCTGTACTAAGTACAACATTTATATAAAGTGAAATAAGCAAATAAAAATAAGCATTTTAGAATAAAATATGATATATTCAATAGAGCAATCGTAAAATATAATTTTGTTTAAAAAAACGAAACAAAAGCTTATAAAAATTTGGATAATTACTTTGTTTATTTTTATATTCTTTCAGGCAAAAGATATTAAATATTAAAAAAAGAATTTTTTAATGATTTAAAGTATAGTTGGGGGAAATTAAATATACAAATCAACAACTTAAGGATTTTTTATGGTATTAATTATATAACAGAGTTTCAGAAAATAAATATCCGGCCTTTATTTTTTGACAGTTTTTTTAAACATTAATTGGAAAACTAATCGAAAACGTTTTGATTATTTTACATAAAATCTCTCAAAAATAATAATTAGATATTGTTTAATTTAAATTATGTATACAAATTCTTATTTTTTTTTTTTTTTTTTTTTTTTTTTTTTTTTACAATCTTTTTTAAAAAAAAAAACATTTTTTTTTCTTTGGGCGAAATCAACCTATTAATGATTTAAATGAAAATTTGAATAAAGAAATTCTAAAAGATTAATATATCTATTATGTTTACATATATTGAAATAACCTCTGAATCTTTTATGGTGATTTCACATTATGTAGAATTAATTAAAAGATAAAAAAAATTAAAGCTAACAATTCGAAAATTATAGTCTTATACAAATATTAATGTATAGATGACGCTTTATGGAAATTTAGTTCATTAATTTTAAAGAGGATATTCCTTCAAATTGAATGATATTCTTATCTCGAATTTAGATTACTATAACGATTGTCCAGATATTTTTAACAGATTATATTCAATAAAAGTATATATTTAGCAAAATAGTTGCATAATTATCATCAAAGTACTTTTTTCTTACTTATAAATCGAATAAGTTTATTACAACAAACAAAACCTACTATTCACTGCACTGTTAAGCCTTTTTTTACCCTCCATTAAATTCAAAATACAAGGGCATTCTTAAATGTAAAACTAACCTGATAATTCAAAACTAAGAGTGTTTTGAATTGCCAATCACTAAATTCTGAATAGTTTTGTTTTTAAGTTTACCATCCAGAACTGTGATTCGCAGAATTATACTTCAGATACGAAACTTCCATTAATTAATGCCGCATTATAACTATATAAGATTTACTAACAGAATAATAGAAGTAATAAACGTTATTATTTTAGCTATAACCGTTGTTTCAATATTGTAACTTCTGATGAAGTTTGTAAATTGGCAAATATATTTTAATAATGCCCCTTTTTATAGACGCTGTCCTATATCTTGAAGCCATTTGTTTTTCCTCTCCCAGACGAAAAGTTTTACAGTCTTTCGGTAAGTAACGCAGACGTGAAGTATTATGTCCCAGGCGTCCTTAACTCTCCCCATTAACATGGGGAGAGTTAAGGACGCCTGAGACATAATACTTCTTTCGCCTCTTCATTACTGTAAGAAAAGAAATGTACACAGATGCAGAAAAAAATGTCTTCACATTGCCTGCAGTCTAACATCGCCATTTGAGGTATCCACACAATTGACCAATCGCCTTATGCTACCGATAATAGAGTATAACCGATTCCTAATAAAAATTTCAGCATTCATTAACTAGTAATTTCATGTGGCAATCAGCTGGTTTATAAAGAAACATTTATCTTTTTCAATTTTCCATTTATTTTGATGACTCCTTCTGGAATTTGTTTTAAAATAATAAATTGCAATCTGCTTTAGAGAAGTATTATATTAGTGCCTTTCACTTGTTTTATTTACTGGGGAAAGGAGCTTTCTTAAAGAGATTTAAGATCAGAGACTTAAAAATATTATTAAAAACGTGGCTTTTTGTTCCATTACTCCAATTTTTAAGTAATCCTTTCTCTTATTCCTGGTATAAACTACGGAAATTTTATACATAATCCTTCCTTCTTTCTTTTCTTCCTCTTAACGATAAAAGACATTAACATAATTAAATGTCTGATGAATTAATGAAAAACAGATTGAATTTTATTGCAGAAATGAACCGTTATAATAATAACAATAAAAAAATAACTGCAATTTTTTTTAATTACCAGACGAATTAATTGGCATCATAATTTTTTTCCAATTCTTTCTATTAGTTACCACTATTCCTATATATATTTATATAACTTGTTAATATTTTCAATTGTTTATAAAATACTTTTTATTCGTCCACTCAAGTTCAAATACATTTTTTAAACTTGTAGTATATGACGCCTGATATCAATACAGTTTTTTTAAATAATAATTAATAAATTAAAGTGAATAACTTTTAATACTTTAAATAGATTTTTAGAAGTTTGCAATGAAAATTGAAATCAACAAGCAGTGGTTCTATCACTAAAATGCACGGATTTCAGTATTTTTCACGTGAAGGCGAAGAATGCGAGTTCAATTCTTGCAAAAATCAATCATTTTTCGATAAATTATTTATATTAATCGTGATTACTCAATAAAAAGTAACAAAAATAAAAACTTTCTTTGTAGATCCAAGTAGGAATTGACTTAAATTTTTTCATATTACTTATTTAGTTTTGAAAAACTTAAATTTTTTTTAAATTGTTAATGATCATATTTTTGGACGTTATTGTTGAAATCTCAAAAACCGGCTTTCTGAAGTTATTTGCATAAAATTTGATAGTTTCAAGTCCAATGGCCTTTTCCTGTAAAGAGGCAAAGCACAGAGATACACATTCACACCTTCTCCTTAATTAAACGTAGAGATTAATGTAATATTTACAGGTTACCTTCCAATTAAAACGACAGAATTTAAGAACAGCTTATAGGATTCAATCGAAACCTTACACCTTCTCTTTTAACACACTCGTGCAAAGCGTGCTATCAGCAGGCTAATCTTGCATTTAAAAGTAAGAACCAGGAATATAATTACGTGCCGTCACTGAAAGATTAGTCCCCTGGCGGATATTAAGGCAAAGCACTCACCAGTGACTCACTTGAATATAACTCTAATTGCCACATTCAACTTATTTAAAACAAAAGGAATAGCGTCAAATTTCGCCTCCTCCTCCTGCTGCTTTTCAACCCTTTTCGATGAAAATAGCTTGTATCTGTATCCAACTGGTTGTACTTTATCCAGTTTGTTGAAGCATGTATGCTGTTGCCACTCATCTTGTATTTCCCACTTCCTGTTGCCCTTTCTATTTAATTAAATTGTTATTGAGTTAAAGGAACTGGAAACGAAGAAAAATTGTGATTTAGAATTCCATCCATATTTATGTAGCTGATAGTTCCATTTTTCCTGATGTTAAATAAAAAGTGTTTTTTTTAAAAGTCAGAGAGTCTTCAGTCATAACAAAGTGGCGTCCGTGACAGGACAGAGTTTGTACTCTGCATTTGAAGAACTTGAAATTAAAAAGATGTACAAGTACGAATGATTTAAATTTCTGCTTAAGTATACGATATGATGTTTATGGTGATCAAAGCGATTTAAGTTTAAGAAAATATAATCACTTTCATTGCTTCAGTATAAACAGAAATTAAGAATCTATTACGAATCATTTTAAGTTACTACTTTTAGTGCATTTATAAATATGGATGCTTTGAAAACAAAACGAAAATTGTTAAGAGCTTCGTTTACGGCTACCGTGAATAAGTTGAAGCAATATTTGGCAACGAAAGTAAACGCCAAGGATGGCGATAAGCTGTACGTGTTGAATGCTCAGTTACAAGATAAATTTTTACATTTAGATGAGATTCAAAATAATATTTCGTCATTAATTTTAGAAAATACTGAGCCTGTTAATGAGTACGAAGCCAATTTTGAGGCGGCAGAGGAATATAGAGATACTTTTCTTGATATTAAATCAAAGATAGAAACGCTGTTAAATAAAGATTCTGGATCTTTGTCAAGTTCTGTCGAGAGTGATTCAGTAAAATTAAATTTACCTAAATTTGAATTAAAAATGTTTTCGGGTGATCCTAAAGAATTTTTAACATTTTGGAGCATTTTTCAAAAATACATGACTCAGAAGAACTGACTGCTATTGTTCATAGTTGGTTAACGGAGCGCCTAGCCCCGGCATGGGGCTGTGATCTCCGGTAGATGGCTAAATAGATGTAGATTTGACGGTCAGTAGATTAACGTGATCATACTGACTGCTACAGACAAATTCCAGTATTTATACCAGTCTATGGTGCATGATTCAAGAGCTGCTAGATTAATATCCAGTTTCCCAATAACCGCTGAAAATTATCCGAAAGCCGTCCAACAGCTAAAATTAAGATTTGGCCGGGACGATCTCCTAGCGCAATTATATGTTCGCGATCTCCTTTCACTGGTTCTGAAAAATGCTACGGCCGTTAAGAATGCTCCTGATTTAGCCACCCTCTACGATTTACTAGAGGCAAAATTAAGAGCATTGGAAAGCTTAGGGCGCATAAAGGAAAAATTTGCTGACTTTCTAGAGCCATTGGTTGAGTCATGTTTGCCAGAAAATGTTTTGCGAGCATGGGAAAGGAGTAGAATTTCAGAAAATACAGATGATGCTACTAGTCAGAAATCTCTGGAAAAAACCTATGTGCTTTTTACGCCATGAAGTCGAATCAGAAGAAATGATCCGCTTAGCTCGTGATGGATTCGGCAAAGATAAGGGAAATGGTGGTATACGAAAAGATTGTCAGAAATCGGTACACAAAGATGAACCCACCGCGGCTTCGTTAATTTCAAGCACATCTGAAACAAAACTTAGTTGTATTTTCTGCAACCGCCCTCATCTCAGTAAAGACTGTCAAAAATTATCAGAGTGAGTTACGAAGACAGAAAATCACACGTTATAAGGAAAAGATGCTGCCTCGTTTGCTTCAAGCCTGGACACATTGCAAGAAAGTGTCACAGTAATGTGAGAAGTTTAATTTGCCAACGGAGACTTTATGTATTACTATGTCCAGAACTACACAAAGGGAAAAGAAAATGTTTCGTCTAAGAACAGTACGACCGATGATGAGAACATTGCTGACAAATATTCCCTCTGAACACGAAATATATCTTAAAACCCTCATGATCAAACTACGAAATAAAGATAAGGAATTCTGTGTTCGATCATTGTAGGACGATGGATCACAAAGATCTTATATCGAAAAGAATTTAGCTGCAGAACTAAACCTTTCTCCCTCAGGAAGAGAAATATTTTCTCAAGGATTGTCTGGAGGAGTAATTTCTCCTGCTTCTAAGCATGAAAGATACATAGTAAAAGTAGAAAGCTTAAATCGTAATTATTCAACTCCATTGTCTCTTCTCGAGCAACCAAGGATATGCTCAGCCTTGCCAAGAATCCATGATAGTAAATTGCTTTCTGAGCTGGCTTCCCGAGGAATAAAACTAATAGATGAAAGAGATTCACCACCCATACGAGTTCTGCTGGGAGCTGATATACTCAGAAGCATTTTGGCTGGGAGAATAGAGGTATTATCTTCAGGTGTATCTGCAGTTGAGACCTTACTGGGTTGGATAATTTTAGGTCTGGGAAAGAAAAATCAAATTGTTAACCTAGTCACATTAAGATTTCAAAATATGGAGATGCCTAAAATGTGGGACTTAGAAATTTTGGGTATCACAGATCCTATAGAGAAGAAAAATGAAAGCCTCCTTGAAGAATAAACATTGACTCATTTTAAGGAAACAATTAGGATTTGTGAAGATCAAATATATGAAGTAGCTTTACCATGGTTAGCCGGACATCCTGCTTTATATGATAAATGCGATGCAGCAGAATCCAGACTTCGTACAGCAAATAAGCGTTTGATAAACGAAAATTACTTTGAAGCCTACGATAACGTATTCAAACAGTGGGATTCAGAAGGCATTATAGAAGCTGTCTCAATGGATGAAATAGCCAAGGAAGCCCATTACCTTCCTCATAGACCCGTCATTAAGCCCTCAAGCAATACCACAAAGGTTCGTTCAGTATTCAACACTTCGTTCAAGAAACCGGGATTTGCCTCCTTGAATGAATGTTTAAGTGTGGGACCAAGTCTTATACAAAAAATACCGCCTTTACTGTTGAGATTTCGTTCTGGTGCCATAGGTGTAATTGCAGATATAAAACAAGCATTTCTACAAATACGTTTGAGACCTGTAGACAGAGATGTCCTAAGATTTTTATGGTGGGAGAACGCTGAATGCTCAAAAATAAGAATTTATCGTCATTGTCGAGTAGTCTTCGGTGTTTCCTCTAGACCTTTTTTGCTAAATGCCACTACAAGTTACCACCTAGAACGAGAAAAATTCCAGATAGAGAGCCTCAGGAAGACAATTGGTCATTTACGGGAAGGTTTCTACGTGGACAATTTGGTGACGAGTGTTAACGACGCTAAAGAATTGGAACAACTGAAATCTCAATCCATAGAAATAATGAAAGAATGTTCTTTTGAATTGCGCTGTTGGGCTTCTAATGACTCTAAGGAAGATCAAAATGCACAAATGGTACTTGGTCTGAGTTGGGATGTAATCAGAGACGAACTTTCTTGCAAGTTACTATCAAATTTAGATTGTACCCAAGATAAATCAGTTACAAAAAGGGTACTTCTATCTGTAATCAACATCATTTACGACCCGATTGGCTTTACTACTCCGGCTTTATTGTTACCAAAGTTGCTTATGCAAGAAGCTTGGAGAGGAAAAGTAGGCTGGGACGAAGTGTTAACCTCAGAACTTGAGCATAAATACAGACAATGGGAGAAAAACATGCATCTGATACCTAAAAGCACAATACCTCGAAGATTGTTTCCTGAAAAATATGATGATTGCTCACTGCACATCTTCACAGATGCTTCTGCCTACGCTTACGCCACATGCGCTTCTCTACGAAGTGAATTACAAGGTCAAGTTACAGTCAAGCTCATAGCAGCTAAAGTTCGACTTGCTCCAATGAAAAAATCCACAATCTCACGACTTGAATTGTTGGGAGCAGCGTTAGGTGCTCGATTAGCAGAAACTGTACATTCTATCCTACGAACAGTTTCTAAAACCTACTTTTGGACCGATTCAATGGTAGTTTTAAGTTGGATTAAGAAAAAAGAGCCGTGGAACACATTCGCGGGAAATAGAGTAAAGGAGATCAGGGATTTAACCAATTTAGATGACTAGAGACATGTACCTGGAGAGGTGAACCCTGCTGATCTGGCTACACGATGCTGCGATTGGTCGGACCTCCTGCAAAGCCAATGGTGGGAGGGTCCAAGTTGGTTGTATAAAGTCGAAGAATCTCGGCCATGTTCTGAGGTACTAGAGATTCCGGACGAAGCCTTTCTAGAGCGGCGTAAGACAGTTGTGACAAATTTAATCACAGGAAACGAAGAGAGATTTGGAGATAGATTCCTGTACTTTTCAAGCTATACAAAAGGTCTAAGAATGACAGCTTATGTTCTCAGATTCTGCAACAATATTAAGAAAAACTTTCCTAAGTTAGTCAATTCCCTTTCATGTGAAAAGATTGAAAAGGCAGTGGAGACTCTGATAAAAATTATGCAGTCAGAATGGCCCTATGAAATACGTGAAAAGTATAAAGATACTATACAGTTTTTCGAAGAAAATGGCACACTGAAAGTTCAAACAAGACTAATTCTCAGTCAAGATCCAGAGGACTTTACGCATCCAACAGTTCTACCAGACCACCCTCTTCTGGAAAGACTGGTTTTGCATATTCATAGATCCTTAATGCATGCTGGGGTATTAACGACCTTAGCTCATTTAAGAGATAAACCTTAGCTCATTAAGAGATCTGGATTCCCAAGGGTCGGAGAGTTATAAGAGCAATTTTACGAGAGTGCATAAAATGCAAAAGGCTAACAGCTGGGAAAGTTAATCCAGATCCAGCTCCTTTACCTCCGGACAGAATACACAGAGTTGCAGCCTTTCAAATAACTGGCGCGGAACTGGCCGGTCCGCTTTCCTTACGTGGTGGAAGCAAAGCGTGGATAGTTCTATTCACGTGTGCGGTATATCGAGCAGTCCATCTGGAACTAGTTTCATCGCTCTCAAATGAATCGTTTATGCAACCTTTAAGAAGATTCTGGGCTAGAAGAGAAAGAGGTTCAACGTTATACACAGATAATGGTACGAACTTTGTGGTAGCAGCAAATGCCTTGAAATCTTTGGATTGGGACTTCATTCAAACTGAGTGTTCTTTAATGAAAATAAAATGGATGTTTAGTCCCCCTTACACCCCATGGTACGGTGGATTTTGGGAAAGGATGGTCCACAGTATTAAAGAACTTCTCCGAAAATGTTTGGGCAAAGCTTGCGTAACATATGAAGAAATGTTTTCTTTACTATACGATTGTGAGGCTACAATAAATGGCGACCACTAACATATATGCCAGACGATCCCAAGGAGCTTAAACCACTTACACCAGCTCATTTCATCCAAGATATAAAAGAAAGAGAAACATTTGATTTGGATCTGATTGATTCTCAGCATATATTGAAACGGATGCGTTACCTTCACACCCTACGATCAAATTTACGCAAACGTTTCTACAAAGAATACCTAGGAGAGTTAGTAAGAAGTCCTAAAGTAGCTTCAAGAAGAAAGATGATTTCTCCGGGAGAAATTGTCATAGTTGAATCAAAGAACCCAAACCGAATGAATTGATCTTTGGCTCAAGTGATCGAATTGTTTCCTGGGAAGGACGGTGTGAAATGTGTGGCCAAGTTGCGCCTAGCCAGTGGTGAAATCATACGACCGCTTCAACGAATTTATCCTCTAGAGCTTAGTGCTAGTGATCATATCAGCAAGGACCACCAGGGAATTGAATTTTCTGCACAAAACCCGGGTCCTACTGCAGTTGATGTTCTCGAGGAAGGAAAGAAATCTCAATATGGCCGTCCATTAATTCCTGTAAAAAGACTGAATTTGTGAACTGGTCTAATCTTTACTTTTATAATCTCAAGTATACGATTGTTTATTTTTTTAAATCTAAATGTGTTATAATTTTGCTTGTGTTTTGTATTGCTTTAAAGTGTTTGCATGCAATACAAAAGGTGGGAGAATGTTGCCACTCATCTTGTATTTCCCACTTCCTGTTTCCCTTTCTTATTAATTAATTTGTTATTGAATTAAAGGAACTGGCAACGAAGAAAAATTGTGATTAAGAATTCCATCCATATTTATGTAGCTGATAGTTCCATTTTTTCTGATGTTAAATAAAAAGTGTTTTTTTAAAAGTCAGAAAGTCTTCAGTCATAACATATGCATTATTAAACTTTCAATAATTTAATGTTTTAAACGGTATCCATTGAAAAGAGAAGGTCTTTTTTTTAAAAAGATAATGTGGTTTATTCAACAAAAATTGGATAAACAGAGAAGCTTTCATCTCTTACAGCCCCAACTTGTGACAAGTCTGCAAACGATTTCTGGAGAGAAAAAGGAGATGGGAAGAAGTATTTCAGTCGTGCCTAAACTTTCAGGAATGTGGCGACATCTCAGTTAGTCACCGTCAATCTTTCACCCCGAGAGCAAATGTGACAAGTGTAAAGTGTCCCCGGACCAAATATAACGCCGGTGGGATGTAAGGAGGAGGGGAAAAAAAGAAGCATGTTTTCTTGAAATCATTCATCACTTTTTGGAGGTGACCGCCGAAATAAAATGTCTTTCATCTTTTTAGAAAAAGAAAACGAGAAAAAAAAACTTTTATTCGGCAAAATAAGGCAGATTATTTAAAAGAGAAGCTTTCGATGTCACAAGTTAAGTCTCATATATTTCAACTGTTCAAAAACTTTCTGCCTCGTTCTTAATGATTTACAGACCAATGAATTTTCAAAGTCAACGTAGTGAGATGGAACGATTTAAATCCACGATAAATTTATTTTGTTTCATTTCTAATCTAATATAGAGGGCCTTTCAGAGATTACTGGAATTTTTACTTATGATGTGTATGTGTGCGTGTGTGCGTGCGTGCGTGTGTGTGTGTTGTGTGCGCGCCTGCGTGCGTGCGTGTGTGTGAGTATTGGCACTTTACAGGACATACCATTTGGCCTACAGCTACCACATTTGGCATTCATTATAACTTAATACAGATACTTAATACTTTTCAACGATTTATTTCTCATAAAAAAAAAAAAAAACTCCCACGCTCACGTTTTGCGTGAGTTTGAAAAAATTAGATTTTACCTATGTGTTGTCATCTTGTTGATAAAAGCTCAAATTAAAAAAATGATTTAACTATCACTGGAATTGAGATGTAGAAAAGTATAGTTTTCTGTACACGTCTGTATCTAGTGAAATAAACATGAAATAACATTTTATCTTAAAAATAAACGGAAGATAAAAAAATTTAGGGATTTTTAATTAATTCAATGAATTAATTTTTTTAGCATAAATGTGGTTTAATATTTAAAGGATGTCCAATCAAATCGGGGCTCATCATTTGTTTTGTAAACCTCTCATAATAGGCATAAGTTTGTCATCAAAATTATCTGAATGAAGTAAACAGTTATATTTTATCAAACTTTAGTTTATAAATACTCTGATGACGAATTTTAAATTTTTACATAGGTTCTGTGTCCTCTGAAATATAGTTAACAGACGCTAAGTTAATAGAAATACAGTTAACAGACCAAACAGACGCTAGTACTTACCCCGAGATTGATTATTTAAAATAATAAAAATATTGATTGTCCTAAAATAATGATGTTCAAAGCTTTACAGCAAGGTAAGGGTTGATCACATGGGATTGAAACATTATATTGTCTGATTTTTACTATCGAAGGACTACACAAAATTTGTTGTAATTAATGGCACTTGTTATGGACAAGCTCTTTGACGCAGTCGGCGATTTTAAGTCGAGGATGCGTCTCTTGTTTCAAGTACTCTTGTTTTAAGAACTAGGGTCAAGACTTCATCTTAGCTACACACTCATCATATTCGCTCGCACAGCCTCAGTTTACAGGCGGGGGCACATTTATACACCTCACAGATAGAACACAGAAGAGCAACCACGCCTGAACCGGGATTGGAACCAGGGACTCCCAGATCACGAGGAAGACCCGCTGCCTCTGGGACAGGACGCCGGTTCATATAAATTAATTTGCATAATTGTTTTCAGATGTATATCTTTTTATTTAAGTAATTCAAAATATTATCCACCGCATTTAAATTTTTCGAAAGGAAAAACGTAATATTATGATGAACCAGAAATTATTTTATTGAAAAATTCTTTGAAATATTGAATAAATTATAAAAACATATAAAGCACACATAAAATTACAATGTTGATCAGGCCATTTTTGTGTAAAATTTTTAAAAATAAAATAAATAAATAAAACTTTGATATTTATTGAAGATTTATCTATTTCATTTCAAATTCAAATTTAAATCTTAATATACCTGACAGATATATATATATACCTTAGATATATATATAGAACAATGAAGAAACTTTATAAAAGCCCATTTTGCATTCTTTATAAAAGTATGAAACGAATAATGTCAAGCCCTTCAAGCATTCTGAATTATTATTTATGCGAAAAGAAAGAGTTTCATATACTGTAGTAAATAAAATCAAACTGTTTTCGCGCATAATCCTGAAATATCACATTATTTATGAACTGGGTGCTCCATATAAAGGATTTATATCAGGGAACCAGAAACACTGGAACATTCCGATTCACATATTAAAAAATCAAATTTATAGTGACCGATTTTTCTCTCGGGGAATTCAATTTTTTCAGATATATATGACATTTTTTTTTCTGAAAAATGGCCTAATGGGTTAAAAAGGATTTTTTATAAAGAAAAAAACATATAATGTTAAATATAATAAATGTTTACATACATTATTACGAACGTCCTAAAAAGTAATGTGCAAGAAATCTCAATTAAACATTTATAGTGAAAAGGAGTTTGAAATCACGCAGAAGGGATTTAAAATATTATAGGGAAACTAAATATCAAATGAAATTTATTTTTCCAAAAAATGGAAAAATAAACGATGCAAGAGATGCATAATATGTTAAAAGCGGGTTCTTTGTTTATGTTCTCAAATTGTTAAAATTACATTTGTTTTGAGTATTCATTTTTTCCCATTCCGCACGTCTCCTGCGTGCGTGTCGCGCTCTTTTTCGGCGTATTGCAGCCGCGCGGCTTGATAAAAATTTTAGACCCACATCAAATGTTTGAAAATAATGGAAAATGCGTATACTTTCATCATCTTATTGCGATTCTCAAATGTAATGTAACCCATATTTTAGGAATACCGTGTTTAGAAGACTTTATATCCCAACTGCACTTGAAAAACATTTTTGCAGAGCCATTGATTGGCAATTGAAGGTCAAGGATCGAACCCGAAACGCTATGGTTCGTAGACGGGTAACATAACCTCTGGACAAAAAAGATCACCATTGTCTGGAGGAACCGGCGTCCTAGCACAGAGGTAGCACGTCTTCCTCGGGACCTGGGCTTCCCGGGTTCTAGTCCCGGTCATGACATGGTTTTCTTCTGTGTTATATCTATGAGGTGAGTGAATGAGCCCTCCATCTAAAAAGGGTCTGTGCCAGCGAATATAATATGTGTGTATTATCTTCATATGAACTAGAAGTCAGACTTCTGCCCTCGGGTCTCAGGGGTCCATACCCTTAGAAGTTACTGCACATCTGCTTCCGTTGTAAAGCGGACACATCATCATTGTTCGGAGGCAGTTAACTGACTTTATGAAGCTAGCGTCACAATATTGATCCCCCACCAGTGAGCCGATGGAGAGGCGAACGATTTCTTAGGGCCAAGCCATAAGGCGAGCGTGTGTGAGAGCTGTTGCGAAAGTGAGTCTGAAGACTTCTGCTGCGGTTAGATGGCGCCACGACAGCTTTAGGAAGTTGCGTGGTTAAGGACACCAATGTAGAAACTGAATGTCAAGGATCGAGTCCGTGACGATAGGATCCCTAGCCGCGTAACCTAGCCACTAGATATAAAGGATCAGCCATGTCCGGTGGTTGTAACTGAATTTATGAAGCTAGAGTCACAAACGTAATAAAAGAAATCCCTCGACAATGGCGTCCCTTTACTACCTAAGGAAAAATCGTCATACCCTATTAAAATGTGTAATTTAACAAAAGCAGCACATAGAGAAAATTATCCTTATTCGAAAAAAAGTAGTAGACTGTCCTTCATTTTTACAGGCATAATATTTGTGAACTATAATAAGTTTGACTTCAATTATCATACTGAAATTACATGCATTTCGAGAGAACTAATAATAAAAGATTGTAGCAATGTATTATCAAAAACTATCCACTGTTAAAATCTCAAAGCTGCACCGTTCATATATATATGAAGTATATTTAGTAATATACGAATGAAACTTGCAGTCTTATATCTGCAAATGAATGCTTTCCCGTTATTATGGATTTGAAAATTTTAATTATGAACAGTTTCTATAAAGTATAGTTCACAACCGTTGAAGATTCGAGCAGGAAACTATAAAAGGCAATATATAATCTTAATCTAATCTTCAGTCTCATTATAATGCTGCTTAGTTATACAATTCCAAATCTGATCTTAATGTATTTAAAAACAGTTGATGTATAGAATGATTTATGATCTTGGAGATTCTAAAGAAGGTATCATCGTATTGCCTGTCAATGTTCATTGGTAACATAATCGTTGTCGAATAGTATAAATTTTACTTTTTGAGGCCAGAAACTGCCTATGTGAAAACAGGATGATTAGTGTTACTTTAAAATATCGAAACATATCAAAATAAAAAAAAACATTAGAAGAGCACCCCCCGGGGGTAGAGGGAATGAATACGAACCGTTGATGAGAAGATTCCGCCATGGTGATTGGATCTCACCACCCTAGAGAGTACACTAATAAGTGGGGGTTAGGCTCCTCCCATCGATGACAGCACTTACTTCCTAAAGGAAGGGTTGTAAGGTGGTCGGTGAAGTGCCTTAGGACTCAACCATAATTCCGGCTAGTGTTGCTGTTTCAGCGGTCCGATCGTTCAGTTTTATGGTTCATTCCGTGTGCCTACGGGTTTGTCGGAGAGTCTGATATGGCTTATTTCTCATATGATATTATTTGATATATTTTTTGAAATAAATCTTGAAAACTACTTAAAAGTGCAACTGTCGGGAAGAATTTTTACTTAAGTTTGTCTATGTTATTTGCTTATATATATTTCTAAAAACGCTGTCGTTCTTTTCAGTAACCCATAGACAGTAACTCTGCTACTAAATTTATTGTTCAAAGGAAATCTTTGAAAATCTCCTCGGATTGCAAATGAAGAAAGGATTAATTTATTAAAGAAGTTAAGTTTAGACAATATTCATTCGCAAATAAGTCCCATTAATGCACCGATATTTCATAGGAATGGAAGTGATCCTAAATTGAAATGCACTTACTTAATAGGCATAATGGGAAAGTAGTCCATCAAAGCATTAAAGTATTTCATCAAAACTTTAATTGAACAACAATTTCTGGTTATTTTAATATGCAGTCTGGATATAATAATACGTGTTTGATTACCAACGAAATAAACAGCTCATAAATTATGAATTCAATATGTTCCTATTTTATGAGTTCAATAAAAAAGGATCTATACACAAGGAAATCCTAAAAGAATTACCTCGATGTAATAACCCCTAGTGGCTATTCCCTTAACTAACCAAAAGAAAATTCCAAATATTATTGTTTCAAGATATGATTCGAGTTTGTGATAGTTTGAAAAAATAGAACCCTCACGGTTGTGATTACGGTGATGATATTTTGAAATTTCCAATGGCAATACTTTTTTTTTCTGTGCAAATTGATGAGTGAATTAAAAAACTATAAATAGACATTGGAATGATACATATGAATATGATGAAAAACTAGGAGTAAAACATTTACAAAAAAAAGAACGTTGTAAAGGATCATCACAAAAGAAAAGAAAGGAAGAACATTTACTGGGGTTATAAGTTTCTAGTATACTCACCTTAACAAACAATTACGCATTCTATGCGGAAATTTATAAGCATTAATGAAGAATGTAACACTGGAGAAAGAATAGTTCTATATAACATCACATTTTAAGAGATCTTCAATGTTTTAACAAATCCCATTAATTTGAGGCGTGCAGCTTACATTTCATATAAACCAAGAATCGAATATCCATCGAAGTGAACTCGGGAAACCACAATGTCCACGAAACCTCAAATTTATGGGTAATGGAACAACCAATTGCCTTCTCTCTCGTTTATAAAGCAATTAATAGTCCGTTGACAGGTGAAATATAGTGAAAGTTCTATATTGTAATATAGAGATGCCAGACTTCTTTTTTCTTATACAGCTATCAAGTATATTGTTTCTAATGGCACTTACCATGGACAAACTCGCTCATGCATCAGCGATTTTAAACCAAAATGCGCGTTTCTTGTTTTGAAATAGCGCCAACTAGGGCCAAGAGTACGTCTTAGCTATACACTCATCATATTCACTTGCAAAGCTCCTTTTTACAGGGGAGGGGCACATTCACAATCCTTACAGATAAAACACAGAAAAACAACCATGCCTGAACCTGGGATTCGAACCCGGGAAGCCCATATCACAGGGAAGAGGCGCTAACCCTATGCCAGGACGGAGGCACTTTAAGGTTTAAAACAAGCTAATGCGTTTAGATTTGGTTTTAGGCTTGGCAAATTTTTTTTAACTGAAAAAAATTAAAATTTCAGAGTTTTTCTTTGCAAATTCTTCTGAAAATATACTCAAATCAGTATTTATTATGACAAAAAAAATTAGTCGTTTTATTTTCCACCAATTTTTGACAATTCACCTAAAATAATGTAATTTACCTACTAATGATAAAGAGATTTGTGCGTTCGTACGCTGGAACTCTGCAAAGTAGTCTGTTTGAAATACTAATCTTGATACATATGTACTTTAGAAGGTGGGAATGTGCGCCTAGGTGTGAATTTTCCAAAATTTTAATAGAATTTCAATCAATTCTTTTATTTTAATAGAATTTCAATTAATTTGCTTTTATTATTTTCAATAATAAAAGCAAACGAAATCTTGATTAGAATTTAAGCCAAATCTAAGTTTAAATTCTTGATTCCTTCCGAAAATAAATCTGAATTTATTTTTTTTTTACAAATAGTACTCTTTTAATTATTTCCATTTTTTGTAAAAGAATAAAATAAAATAAATTTCTTAATGAATAAAATCCCTTATTCCACACAAGACTATTTCATTAGAGTCCTACGGTTTCCTTCTACATTTCATAATACCGAGTATTTAATTCCATGCATGTCGCAAACACTTCATTTATTTTAATTTCAATAAATGGGTATAATTCTGCCTTATATGACCTTTACATTCTTATTACAGAAATATTAGAATTTATGGCTGGGAAAATATTTCTCCGATTTCAGAACTACAGCCGGAACCAATGGATTCGCCCATTTCACCATGGACTCAGAAATTCCCAAATTCCTCGTTAGTGAATTATTGCAACGTTTCCTTTCTTCATTCTATTCGCTTTGTGGAACTCTGGCGCGTCATTAATTGAATATAAATCCTGATAAAAGGAATTTAGTTCTTCCCTTTACTTTATGCGTATCTTAAATCGGTGTGCTCTTATTATCCATCTTTCGGAAGTCTTAAATAGGTTATAGTACAGAAATTTAAGGAACGGTACATTTCATCCCTATGTGTAATTTCCGATTATACCTTTTGTAAATAAATAAATTCTAGTTAAATTGCTTAGTTAGTTTAATTAAATGCATTAATATTTATTTCATTAATCAAAATTTTCATGCATTTTGAACAATGTTTCAATGCGATTTATCTCGTAAAACTTTGCAAATGCGAATGAATTTCAATTTAAAAATTATACTGACTCACTTTACCGGAAGATGATCTGTTCGAAAACTATTATGCCACCTCACTATTTATTCCCCCTCTTATGTAGTATTTCTATCGAAAGATTACATACCATAGATACTTTATAAATAATAACAACAGTATCCAAGAATGTATTTAGTTTCCAGGCATTTATAAAAAAACAGGAAAAACAATCACTTTTACTTTTTTTCGTATATTGATATATGTATGTGTTTTTTGTTCTGCAAAATTTATAATTCAAAGCTTTCAACAAATAACTGTTCACTTTTCTTATTAACTCGTTTTGGCAGCAATCCACATTGAAAGCCAAGTTTTGAGGGGGGAGTAACGTATATACTCATTTATTTTACAAGCATTTTGCAACAGACGCTTAAAAAAACGAGCTGAACAACCATACAAGGAAAATTAATGAACTACGAATAATAGTAACAAATTACGTCAGTAATACATAATGATAGTCGCTCAAAAAAGAAAAATATCGAATAATATTAATCTTTACTACCGTTATCATCGTTAAACAATGAAAAAGAAAGAACTACAAATTTGTTAGAGTGCATTTTTGTGAAGAATTGTTCGCATGATAGCTATGAAAACCTTCATAATAGTATTGTTAATCCATCCCCTAAACATACATAATTAATGATAGTTTAGTTTAACGTAATTTTAAACAGCCGTCAAATGACGAGGAGGGCATCTGAGACGGCATCTCCCTCTTCGCACCGCACCACACCAGTTGGAGGACGTTTGACCCAGTAGGATTTAACGTGCAACAAACCCGCTTACACAACGGTTCTTCAGCGGAATCGAGTCTCTTACTCGAAACCCTACAGCTCCCAAGCCGTCACCAGACAACTGCGGTCCTTATTAATGATAGTATCACAACATGCCAATTGTGCAAATGAAACCATTCAATTAGGATATTCGATGAAAAGTAATCAAGTTATTTGATAGAGCCGTTTGAATGCAAATTAATTCATCAGATCGATTCTAAATTTCTTCACTTCAATACATAATTTTAACAAAATTGCTGGCTGTACATTGAAAATTAAACAAGAAAACAGTTAGTAGACAAGAAACATTTTCATCAAAATGATAATGAAGATTATTTTATGATAGAAAATTCATGAGTAATAAAATTAAGATAATTTAAAAAAATAACTTCGCATTGTTTCAGAAAAATAAAATGCTTTTGTAAATTCAAGTTTTTAAAACTATTTTAAAGATGTTGTAAATTGAAGAAATTAAACTGCCTTCCTCCTGCAACCTAGAAATTTGCATTCCAATTATTCCGTGTCATTTGGGCGGCTAATTACAATGAGGAATAATGGTATGGATTACAGCGTTGGATTTATGGATTTGGGATAAACATGCTTAATTAGGGTCTTATGGTATTATAGCTTGCCGTCAAAAGTCAATGGGCTCCGTAGGGATAGCATTTGAGTTTATTCTCCAGTATTGTGTAAAAGTAGCGAAAAGCGCCTGCCGTTATATATATATATATATATATATATATATAATTAAAAGGAAACTAAGCAATAGTAAATAAGCACAACTCTGCTTAAAACATCAGCTATAGAATTCAGACTACTCTTGATTTTTTTTTTTTTTCATTCTGCCTACTTGTGCAGTATTACGCATTTTGCGTTTAGATCAGTTTATATAATAAAGACTATGTTCTCTTTCCCCAATTATAAAAAGCCGATTGTATAAAATTCGATAGAAGTATAAAATTTATTATTCAAGGTCGCAATCAGATAGACAGCCAGAATTCCAGTAGAGAAAGTTCGGTATAAACGCAGCTACAAAATATATCCTTTTTTCTTGCTCCATTTTGAATAATCGGGTTTCTAGCTTTGAACCTAACACTCGTACAGCATTGCACATTTATAAATTTCATGATCCCCACTGGAACTTTAGACCAAGTGGTTACGCCACTGTAGTTATCTAGTTTACTTTTCAATTTCAAAAAAAAAAAAAATAGCAATGATTTTTATATCCAGAATTCAAGATCACCTTTATAATTTGTACCAAGTAATCATGACACCGTAGGGATTGGGTGTATTCTTGCTTATGTAATGATTATATAAAAAGCCATAAATTATGTAAATAATATTTTTTAAAACTTTTATTCAATTCTGGTTTACGTGAACAGAGGAAATTTTTATTTTAATTACTTTCTATTAAATAATTGCAATTAAATAAATAATTTATTTAAAAAGTTATTTATTTTGGTAAACATTGAGCTCACAGTCTTCATTTTCATGTGTAAAATTCTGAAATCATCGCATTTTACCGATTAAGATATTGCTGTTGATTTAATTTTCTTTACAAACTGCTAAAACTCTATTTAAAGTCTTAAGAATTAATTAAGTTTAATGAATGATTTAATATATGAAGAAACTGTATTAAAGTCAAGTGTCATTCACTACAATTTTAAAAGAATGTATTTGAACTAGAGAAATGAATAAAAAGTATTTTATTAAAGATTGAAAATTTGAACAAGATTATATATATATATAAGATGAGTGCGAACGAATAGTAGGAATTGAAAGAAGTGATCTATAAAAGAAACAAACACCGTTCCTTGTTATAAGGAACAAAATTAAGTAAAATACAACTTTACATGAATTCGTTTAAGTTCTTTTCCCTTCAGTTCCAGGAAATTCTCAAAATAAAACATTCTACATAGTTTGCATTCAAATTTGCTTAATAAAGCTCTCTAATCTATTCAAAAAGTCATCTGACAATGACTCCAAAAAGTAATAAAAATAATCACTGATCATTTCAAGAGAGATCAGGATTTTTTTATGTTATTTTTTTCGAATTTCTGTTACAGAATTACAAAGTAGATTCTAAGATCATGTTGCACAATGTAAAACAATCAATCTAAGGATGTATGGTTTGTTCGATAATCAAACGATATGTGTGTCTATTGTTATTTTTCCCGAAAAAAGGAATTTAAAAACTGTCTTTTATCTGAAAAATAAAGTCCTATCGGAGTCCTTTATGGCTATTATTTCCGTGAGCACATTTTTCCGAAGCATGGAAGGGAGCCATCCATTATATCTTTTGATGTCAAAGTTATTTATAGACTTTTGCTTAATGGGCCGGAAGTGAACTCCGGGGCAGAAGCAGTAGAAAAAGGGTTGTAACAGAACATTGGTTCCAATGTCCCTCTTGGGTGAAAAGTGATACACAAACGATAACGAATAAAAAGTGAAGATTTGAACAAGTTGGTGAGTAGTCTGAGGAATAAAGAGAAAAATTTCGGTCTTTTTTTTTTTAACTGGGAAAATCTTGAAGTTAACTGAAACCCATAGATATTTTTTAATATGTTTAAAGAACTAATAAAAGAAAATGAAAATAAAGAAAATAAAGGCAAATTGAAATTAATTTTATGCAAATATTTGAAAAAAAATATTGATAATTTCGTACAAATAATGTTTTTCGCAGATTGGCAACAAGATAAACTTGCCTGAAGTTAATAAGTTGCTGAGATAGTAAGGTTAACATATACTGATTCCGTTTTTCTACAAGAATGCCTATTATTTGTTACGATATTTATCTTTTAAGAACTTATAAGAGCTGGTAAGAACTAATTCCTATTTTCTCGTATACGCTGATACAGAAATTAAAGGTTAAAAATAATCGAACTAGAGGTTTAGACGAATCTTCTCGTTTTGGGCCTGTGACAATAACTCTAAAACGCTTTGAGTGAGATGGTTGAAATTTGGTAAGCAGTTTTTTACTCAAATTTTCAGATTATCAAATTTTGAGTGAACTCTGTTTAAAGAAAATCCGTCTGTCTAGCTGTTCGAATATATATTAATAGATAACGGCTAAATGAAGGCCTCTACATATATAACATTTGGTATACAGATTTAAAATTTATAGTATAGACACCTGTCAAAGTTTGAGCTCAAATGAGGGGGCTCATGGTCCTTTCAAAGGGGTAGAGTATCTCCCCCGTCACCTGGGCGTCCCTGGTTCGAGTCCCGGTTTGGGCATTTCTTCTGTAAGTTGTGTGAATATGCCCTCTCTGTAAAAGGGGGTGTGCACGCGACTGTGATGAGTGAGTAGCAAAAGTCATCATCTTAGCCCTAGCTGGCTCTACTGCAAAACAAGAAATGCTGATGAGGCTTAAATCACTGGCTACCTCAGCGATCTTGTCCGAAGGAAGTGCCATAAGAAACAATACTAACAAAATGTGGGGGTTGGACTATTTGTCTCTGTATTTTCAGAAACATGTAAACATGATCATTCTGAAACACAATGTCTTAATTATATCAAATTAGGTGCGGGGTTAAGTGACTATCATTGCAATTTTGTTTTAAATAATTCAATCGGTTGAGAAAAACTTTTCTAAAACACAAATTCAATTTCCAAACATTATTAACTACTCGCCAGGGATAAATTGCCAAGATTCAGTAAAAATCCTAAATTCAAGCCAGAAATTCCGATATAACGATACCGATTGTCTATACCGATGTCATATGAGTATACCGATGTCATACCGATGCCATGGAAGGCGTTATTAAACTTATTAGAAATTATGCGAAAACATCTGTGAGACCATTCTCTTTGCTTTTATTCATATTGTCAATGGCAAACTCATAAACTAAATGCATTGTTGAAATGCTTGAAGTAAATGTCAAAACTTGCTTAATTATATTTTCTCGTTTAGTGAATAAAAGGCTAGTTTATCTAGCATTATAAATAATCTAAAAAAAGACACGAAATTTAGATTTTATGTTATTTTATATGTTAAATTATAAGCTAAAGTTTGTATAAAGTTCAAAAATACTCAAATTCGTAAACGTTGAGTAAATTTCCAGTTCATAGAAGAATGGAAAAAGGGAAATTTACTTAGAATTCCTGAAATATATTTAATTCGTCCACTATTAGAATGGTTTCTCACATTAGAATAGAAATCCCTTAGAACAGGCTATATGACCAAAGATCTAACAGAGATGGTATATACTAAAAACCCAACCATTTTATAATTTGAGAGAACTATCTTGATTCCCTATTTCAAAATTTTTACTAAATAAGTACTATTGAACCTCTGAAAGAGTCAAAGGAACAACACATTAAAGTAATCAAAAGTAGCATAGAGCATTATTTTACTAGTTTCTTAGTTTCTATTAATAATTTATCGTTAGGAATAGAAAGTCATAATTTGCACAGAATAATATTATTACTCTATTTTTAATATGTATGCCCTAATATTTTTAATAATATCAAAAAAATCTAAAATTTGGGGAATTTATTGTTCAGTGCTCAAATCAGAAACTTTTATTCAATATAGTAAGTTTTTTTTTCAACAGCAACATGGTAAACTAAATATCTTGTGGATTATTTTTGAATTAAAAGCATATTTTCCAAGTTTTATCAACAGTTGCTGGTATAGACTGAATTGATCAAAGATAAGAAAAAGAAAACACTTTCTGCTTTTAACAACTGTTCATGTTTATTTGCCTTGCTGCACTAGTGTCTCCTCTGGCTTTTGTAATGCGATTTTTAAAACGCATTGTTCCCCAACCCTTCTGTATGATACTGCTGGACGTTAGGCATGATATGCTCCCATCTTATGCTAGTTGGCATCTCTATCTTTTGTTACGTAGGCTGTTTTTCATTTGTATATAGTTTCTTTATAAAATAATTCCTTCACTCCAAAACATGGTTTCAGTAATATAACATTTTTTTTATCTTTATTGTATTTGTTCTTTGATTACCATAAACATTTCGGAATAATGATTATATTCTGTGTAATTTATCAAACGTTTTTCGTGAACAAGATTCAGAGATTCCGATTCTCTCCCTAATAATTTGCCTTGTCTCACATCTTTTTGGTTAAGTTCTTGACGAATATAAAATCATCTGAAATACTAAAACAAATATGAGTGAGTAGTATTCACTCAAAAAACTATTAGCCTCATTTTTTTCTGTAGATCTTAAGAAAAAAATTAAGTATGCAAATATTTTTTTAACATTTTGAAGCAAGAAATGTATTTTATTCTCTGCCAAAACTGCCCAAAAGTTGATCATCAACAAAAGAGACTAAAAGAAAAACTGTGATAACAGTAGCTGTCGCTACGCTCAAATTATAGGATTAAACATAGCTTAAAGTTGGGGAACAAAAGTATAAACAAATTTTGACTCCTGCCGAATAACTCGTTTATCGCATTTCACAAAATCTAATAATGAATTTTCTACGCTGCGTTTAACAAGACAAGGAAAGACCTAGAAAAAACAAAAGAA
Organism: Argiope argentata; assembly: GCA_026289955.1. Classification (NCBI taxonomy): domain Eukaryota; kingdom Metazoa; phylum Arthropoda; class Arachnida; order Araneae; family Araneidae; genus Argiope; species Argiope argentata. The sequence continues at coordinate 212,134 of JAOUZG010027140.1, read as the reverse complement.
TTTTTTCAACACTGTTTCCTTTTACCCCAAACAGCGAGAAAATAACTTAATCTTTATTTTTAAAATTTCGTATTTAAAGTAAGTTTCCAGGACCTAAAATTCTTTATTAGTTTACTGCAGCGGTAAAAATTCATGATTATTTTTTTTTAATTATTCTTTTTCAAAAAGTTTCCAATTTACACACTAAAAGTTTAAAACTGTTTCAATGCACCTAATTTTTAAAATATATTTTATTTTATTGAATTTTAAATTATTTTTATTTTTGTTATGGCCCTGAATCTGAAAACAGTTTCGATTGAGATGTTAAATTTTCATAGTTCTGTTTAAATTATAAATTGAATTCAGATTTACAAGTTTTTCTTATACAGAATGAAGATTAAAGAAATATAAACTCGTCATATTTTTCAAATTGTGGTTTAGAAAAAAATATAGCATTTGAAGATCAGCTTTAAAAGTGGCAGAATGCAGGATATTGGAGACTTATGTGATACGTAAACTTCGTTCCATTATTATTCTTTCTCATTAAACAAAAATACATGCAAAATATTTGGATTTGGACATTCATTGAGAGACCCTGTTGCTAAAGATTTAAAAATAATTTTATTGGATTGCAGCATGATTTATCAAAAGTTTTGTTCTTATAATCAACGCTCTTATTTTTAACAATTCTTTATTTCCATCACGAATTAGTTTGCTTTGATTTGATTCAAATGAAATACTTGATGAACTAAGTTAGTCATGGTAAGGTACTTCCTTAAATAGCTAGGCACTCTGTAAATAGTTACAGAAATAATCAATTATTCTAGATATTCGATAAAATAAGTGACATTTTAGCGGTAGAAGATAAAAAATCTCTTACTGATCATACGGAATATTTAGTTTCCATAGATCTGATTAGAATGAAATACTTGAAGAACTAAATGAATGCAATATTATTTCTAGATCTTGAAGTATGCCATTTCAGAGATAATACTTAATTAGTTCATCAAATAGCTAGACTCTGTAAATAATTGTAGAAATCATTAGTTATTCTTGATATTCGACAAAATAAGTGAGTAATACGCCTTAACGGGCTAACATAAAATATCTTTTACCGATCATACTGAATATTTAGTTCCCACCAAAGAAAAATACAGGGTGTCCCAAAAAAATTCGGTTTAATTTTTTACCCAGAAGAGATAAGGAGGTCATATAAATTGCAAAATAGTTCAAAATAACGTACAGAATAAAACTATGCTAATAAAAAAAATTCTCCATTTATTTTCAAAAAGTTACATTTTTGAAATTTTTATGTGACCCCTCTAGACAAATTTTGACAATTAGAAAATTTTTCCTTTCCACCCATCGAGGTCATAAGAAAACGAGCGCGACTGCTTGTTTAAAACTAAATTAATTTTGATACAGAAAAAAATATTGCAATGTGCCATTTTTCACATTACTTAAAACACTGTATCTTCGGTAAAAATAGGGACCATAAGCAAATTGATAATGTAAATCTTTAGATCAAAAAATGCAATAACATATGTCAAAAAATACTCAAATGCCCTTTAAAAAGTTTTCATAGAGAAATATTAACAATGGTCTGTTATACAGCCCTCAATTTTCTTTTATGCGGTTTCACAATTGGCGCAAATAATTTTAAAAAATCATGCAAACGAACAGATAGACACTTTATATAACCTATTTTAGAAGATCATGAAGAAGATATTTTTAGATCATGTGATAAAAGAGAATCGTCTGTATTTTTCTATGTAGTTTTAAAAAATATTTTAACAATTATATTTGAAATGTCTAAACTGTTGTTAACCGAAAGAAAATAAATCGTCTGTGAGAGAATTTGTCACAATGTCGTTTACAAAAACCGTGATAAATTCGACAATTAATTACTTTTATTTATTTATTTTGTAATTTAGTAACTACGAATAAAAATGGTAGTCTGACCATTAAAAAAATCTTTTAAGAATGCGTGACAGAATCTTTTAAGAATACGCCGCAAATATGCCCTAAACAGACAAAAAAGTGTTTAAATGTAAATATTATTAAACATTTTATATTTTTATAATATGTAACAAATTTTTATTTCTCTTTTGTTATATGGTTCCTACGCATCCCGTTCAATTTTCAATTAAGTATGATTTTCCAAATTTTAAAGATATAAGTACGTGGGGTTTTTTTTGTAACTATGCTGTTGCAAAAAATAAGATCGAATAAAAAAAAATTGTAAGTGCACTTTTAGAAAAATTATGGGGAATATTTTTATATTGTACCTTGTTTTGAAATACTTTGTAATTTACATTGCCAACTTATCTAGAATATGTAATGAAATAAACTGAGTTTAATCTTTTTGGGGACATCCTGTAAAAGTATAACTTCATCTGTCTTCCTAAGACAGTCGCATTAAATTAATAATTATATATAAAACTAATGAGAAAAAATGAAATAAATTTCTAAAACTATGTGTAGATGTAGTCTTTAACGATGCTGTTTTCTTTTTTAATGAAATTTTTCAAAATTCTGTCGAATTATTCTCGCATATTTTATTGTCATTCCAAATTATCCTAAGTTATGCGGATATATTTTTTTCTATTTAATAGTTTTGTGGATATCCAAAGTGGTATCCAATAGGTGCTGATCAGAAAAGTAAGAAATGCTCCTCGATGTTTGTTATCAGTGTGCGATTTCTAATTGAGTGGTTAATAAAGTCAGCTATTAATTTCTAACCACCAGTATCAGATAATAATAACACATTCTTTTCACAGTGAAAGCAAAGAATATCCGGCCTTTTCTATCAGAACTCAATAAGGAATTTAACGTATACAACGAGAATTTTCAATTCAATTCAACGGAGTTGGTTAGATATTGGAATATTAAATGAAAGCATAAATAATTAGAAAATAGCTTAGGCATATTTAAATGATGATGATATATTTTCATTTATTTATAAATTCATATAAGCATTTGTGAAAGAATTTTAGTAATTTTTATTTTAATAATACAATGTACTCATTAGAATCCCAGAGCTAAATGTCAGAAAATCTTTATCGTGTTATTGCTGTATCAGTGAAGTGCGAAGATTTCATACAGTAATATTTCCTTATATTTTCTTTTATAATGATTTTTTTTCACATTAATACAAAAATTATTCATAAATAGATTTAATATTCTAGAAGTTCGAAAGATCTTCATTGTCTGCTGTTATTCCTGTTATTGCTAGAAAATATACTGTTATTCCTTCCAATTAATTTCCCTCTCCGTGCGCAAAAGTGAGGACCTGGATGAGGTATACTTGAAGAATCCCCAAGTCCCTTAAAAGGAGAGGAGGATAGTATAAAATATAGATCATTGGCATGCTTCTAGAGTTTTGATTACTTTGAGAATACTCGTTTTGAAAGCATTTTTATAGACTGACTCCCACCAAAATTTTACATGGAGCTGCGGTTGTGATTACAAAATAAAGCACTAAATTTCAAGGATTTAAATCCTTGCGTTTATGAAAAAACTCGTTCATATGCATGAGAAAATACAAACCAACAGGTAGTCAACCGTGTGATAATTGGTTCAAAATTTGATACTAATCTATATTTTAGATGCTAAAGTGTGGGCCAAAATTTATTTGCATAGATCTTTCTGTTTTAATGTTATCGCATTAATTTATATTAACAGGGAATTTGATAAGAATATATATTTCGATGCCAAATCGGTGTTTTAAATTATATATATGTATAGATCTTTCCATTTTGTACTTATCATTTGTACTCAAAATAGAAAGATGGGCAGAATTTCTGAGAATTTGTTCAAAATTTGACAGCAGTCTACAAATTTGGTCGTAACTTACGGCGAACAGGGACCTTTAAAACGATTTTCTGTAATTTTCCCCTTTACAATTTGAAATTTTGAAGGCATTAAGAGTAACACTATAGGAGATGACACACAAAATTTTAAAACATTATATTAATTTATTTATGAGTCAGGGGAATTAATACAATATAATATTAGTGATAAATATCGTTAGTGAAAAATGTTCCAAGCTCTCCAAATTTGTTAGAAAGCGCTTCAATTTTTATTATTACTTACTCTAATTCTTTTGAAACAAAAGTTGGGATTAATATTGAAGTTTGAGTACGAAATATCAAAATTAACCAATGTAATAACTCAAAACTG
>JAOUZG010027140.1:195793-207573 GCA_026289955.1 Argiope argentata | reverse complement strand
TATGATTAAATTTTCTATTTTTTCTCGCATTCCTTATTAAGTGAAGCTCACTCAAATGAAATTAATATATAATTAACTTTAATTAAATACTTAATAATGAAGTAGTAATATAATAAACATTAATTGAAAATGAAGTTCTAAAAATACATATTACTGTATCCCTGAAAAATCATAATTGCAGAAAATTTCAGAAAATGACTACGAAATTCTGTCTTTACAAATAAAAAAGGTTTTTAATAAAAACGTGAAAAGGAATTTCCATCCTTGCGGAAAGGCGACTAAGAAAAATTAAATCCGTGTGTCTTGACTAGGAACTTAACGGATGCGTGAAATTCTTTAGACTATGAAAAATTCACTTTTAAGTAAAGAGTATCAAAATGCTTCAGTATCAAATAATATATCAAAGAACTTAAAAACCGAGAACTGTAAAATCACAAGATTTCTTCTTCTTTGACAAGAAGAACTATTTTATTTCTGATTCAGACTTGACTGGGCTGTATGTGGGGAGGGGGGTTTTCAAAATGTTCTTCCTGATTTTCGAAGGGCGAATTTTTATTCGTTTTATTCACCTTCTTTTGGTAACTTGGAAAAGATCTCTTTTAATATATAAGTTATTTATTCCAAATGGAAAGATGCATAAAATCTGTTCTTTTGATTTATCGCAATCTCAGCATTTAGGTTTTTTTTAACATTTTCTTCACGAAAATAAAAAGTTTTAGTTGGGCTTTAAATTTACCAAAAATGAAAAAAAGTTCTTTTTGAGTGCAGTTTCCTATTTTCCAACTTCAATCAGTTTTTAGAAAATAATTTTGAAACACTTTTATTTTGAGTGTTTTTAGGAGTTCTTCCTCATGTGATACTTAGTCCCTTAATACCTGACTTATGAAAGTTAACAGAAAATAATGAATATTTTAAATGGTTTTTCTTCTTTACTCATTTAAATTTTAAAATGCAATGGGGTCTTTTCTATTTTTCGTTAAAAATAGATTTCTTATTAAAGATTTCTGAAGAACCTGGTGATTTTTTTAAAGTTACTTTTTAAAACAAGCATTTATCACTACACACTTCTAGGAAATATATTATGATTTGAAATAAAATAGATAAAAGCATGAAAATAAATGGAAAAAAGAATAAAATTTCTAAATTGATGGAAAGTAGATGACACATAATAACACTAAAACTTGATTCAATGCCATATAATAGGATTAACCAAGGAATCTGTCTGCCTATCCATAAAATGACACAACGGTGGGATTCAAATAAATAGTAATTTCCGTACAAATTCATTTGGCTTTAATGCCCAACAACAGTTTTTATCTTTACGTTACTTTATGTTCTCGAATGCAAAACATGAAACAAGAAAATATTGTAATCTTCAAAAAATTCAGATTTTAGATTTTTACCAATCCCCCCATTTCAGATCTACCAGAGTGCAAAAAAATATTTCTGGGGACCATTCCTTGACCATACATTGCTTTTTCAAACTTTACATTATATTACACTTTTATTGGTATAATTTTCGTAAAAGGTTACCAAGTGGAATTACGGCATGATACAACTAGAAATATCAGAACTAGAGGAAGAAGACTTTCGGGTCTGCTCTCAGAATCGGTTTACCCTGAAATCTTTAAAGGCGACACCTTATCCCCAAAACAGACTTCAAATTCAGGTGCTGAAAAGCAGACTTTAAGTGCTCTTTGAAGTATGTAATCAAATTGTACGATTTTATTGCAATTAGGGAAACGAAGCAGACAAACCTATTTAAATTTTTTAAAAAGATAAAAATGAAATCTGCTATGCGTATTTCAATGTATCGTGTCAGAACATAATCTGTTTAACCCTCTGGGCGTTTCCATTCTACGAGTGGAACTTCTGTAAAGTGAAGGAAGCGGGACTAGTTTTCTGTCGTGGAAGCGTGTCAGTTTTGCACAAGAGATGCACAGCAAGCGTTCAAGGGTTTCTTTCTTACCCCTCCCGTTCTTCATGGGAGGTCAGCTAGCCTAGGGTATCAGCAAGTTACCACCTATTCATGCCAAATTTTATTGCTTTCTTTTATTTTGTACGGCTACTAACGTCAGATGGTTTCTGGGAATTGTGTATAGGTTGCTTTTCAACCCCGATTGCTGAAAGCACTTTCTAAACAGTGTAAATATAAACAGATAGGTTTTCACTTACTTTTTGCTGTATATATTAAGTACAGAAACTTTCATCATACATTCGGTCTTATTATGCATATATTTTCAATATTAGCAATTATTGAAGGATTAAAATTGTATTCATATCCTTTTATTATTTTTCCAAATAAATTATTTTGCACCGAGCAATCAATAGTTGCAATAAAGTAGCCTTTTTCTAGAATTAGAACTAAACACGGATAGTTCAGTTAATCAGATATATATAAATAACAATATATAACATAAATTATTTTTTAGAAGAACGGGCATCATATTCTATTATAATAAGAGATACAAATCAACAAATTGATTAGATATCTGAAAAAAAAAGCATAATTCTAGAAATATAATTAGCTACTAATGTATTTATGATCCGAGTTCTTAAATACCCAGTAACAATTTTATCAAAACTCAATATTGTTTGTAATCATTGCTTTTTATTTTAAAAAAATTATGGCATCTCCACTCTTGAATGCTTCAAAATAAGGAAATTTTAAAGTTCAAACATCGTGAAATATACCAAAGTAAATAAAGATTAAATGTCCTTATTAAAAATTTATTTTTCCAATTATAGAATATTCCAGTGATTTTAAAGTGTTTGTGAAATTTATAAAAATTATCAACATTTTTTGCAATTTTTCTTTCATTTTTCCCATTATTTTGAGTACACATCCAATGAAATTGCTACCTTCAAAAATAATAAAAGGCAGCTTGAACAAACAAACGATTCCTTTTAAATATTATACTGCAATATATTTTATTCCTCATAAATTTCGGTGCGTTTATAATGTTTAGTATTCTTAAAAAAATACAATGGACATAAAATAATTTTCTAATTTTCGTCCATTCTATAAAAGAAAACACTAATGATGTATTGCTATATTTGCTAGTTTTATCAAGTAAGGTAATTCACAAAAGTTTCAGTTGTACTTTGCATAACATCTTTGTATTTTACATCTTTTTATAAAATTGACCGTGGAAAAGTAATTGATGTCTTAAATATGTGAAATTAAACTTGTAAAACATATTTTCACTTATGTAACTTAGCAATATAATCTTTTCTTTCTCTTATTAATGACCGCTAGTAGTGGAGATAACAATCATTGAAATTTTTTTTAATAATTATTCATGCCGATGGATTCAATAAAGGAATAGGCATCTAAGTTTGGTAGGAATCCCCAACGGTTCCACAAATTAATTAAGAAAATTCAATGTTTTAGAACAGTATTTGAAATTTGCTTACAAGAAAAGGTTACTTTTGTGGATTATCTCCATAGACATGATAAAATTACCAATATATATAAGTAAATGAATTTAATGAAGAGATAGTGGTAATGCTATTTCAGTGACGTTGTGATGTATAAATTTTACAAATATTTGCCAGCATAGTTTGAAAACTCTCGAAAACTGGCATAAGAGGTAAGCGATTCCTTATTTAGAAGCAATAACCGGTTTAAGCAATTACTTTCGCTCATGAAAGAAATATGCTCTGTTATAACAATGAGTTGAAATCTTTTGCACAATTGTGTAGGATGTCGGATTTAATATAGGAAAACGCATTACACTTCATCAAATTTAAGTAATTATATAACAACCGTATTGATAAAAGAAGTAGTAATACTTTTAAAAATATTTTCGGAGCGGAGCCTATTGCTTTATTTTTATCTATTCACAGTAAAGATAAATGTATACAAAATTCAACAGCAAAATCCAAAATAAGTAATAGAACGAAAAAATTTTAAAGGAAATACGTCGCCAGTCAACAATAACAACAAATGCAATTACTAAAATGCACAAATTCAATAATCTTAATAACGTTGTGGAAGTATATATAGAGAAACCAGTAGTAAAAAAAAGGCCGAACAAAAGATTTAAAGGTATAACCTAATGACTGCAGTATATACTCATAGAGAATTCATTAAACGGAATCCACCTCAAGTATAAATTACCGACTTTTTCTATTGTCAATTTATTATATATATAACAGAACTGGATTTTTTTTTACAAATTATTTACCAGAATAATTTAAAAACATAAATCAGATTAATTAAAATTTTATGAACTATAGTTATGCCTTATTATAATATTCATTTAATTATGTTAAGCCTCATAATTCATATTCCTTTCAGTAAATTATTAACTTCACGTATTATAGAACTAGTTTTCGTAAAGTTTTGTCTCCAAAGTTTTTTATGCTAAGTCATTCGCACGTTGCAGATATTCGGTATTCATGTTTCTCAGACTCAGAGAAAGAAGATTATAAACAAGTAATATAAAAAACAATTTTTTAAAACCAAATCGTTCTTAGGTCAGCAAAGGATTTTTTTTATTTTAGTTACTTTTTATTAAACGATTATAATAATGGCAATTTTCCATTTTCCTGTCTACATATGGTGTTGGACTATTATATTTTGTTCGTTGCTGTTTATTCGTTTCCTTTTTTTTCCCCTATCTAATTTATGAAGTTGATGGTGGTCTCATAACCACAAATGACAATCTTCAACTGGCGGGTTCGAACTCGCAGCCGAAAAGATGTGAATCCAGCGCCCAACCAACCAGGTTATCCGGGCCTGGTGTCTCCTGGCGATTAAAATTCTATTTTAGTTTCTTATTATAAATTATTACAATTGTTGTTATTTTCATGTTCCGCTTTACAACGGAAGGAGGGGTGCGATAACTTTTGAGAGTATGGACCGTTGAGCACCCGAGTCCAGAAGTCCGACTTCCAGCCCACACACGTCAAAAACACTTTTTATGGGACGGACTGCATTCATTCATCTATAGATCATAATTTAGATCTAGAACAGAGAACGATCACCTCTGCTCCAGTACGCACTGTAACACCACTCTCGACATGGAGGACTTGTGACCACGACAAATGTAACGTTCACCACACACACATACGGAAAGACTTCGGTTGGTGGGTTCAAACTTGCAGCCCAAGGGATGTGAAACTAACGCCTACCAACCAGGTTATTCCGACCTGATAATTGCAATTACTATAAATAATCGATCAAAAATTTCTACTAACATTGAATTTTCAACTGCAAGTGATTATTCAAAACCAATTGTGACTTACTACACCAGTTGGGTAGTGCAATACAGATTAGAAATTTCTAATGTAGTTATTCTCAATTATTTTACTTCGAAAGTACTTCAAAATGAGTCGAAAAAACTGATTAATTTACAATGTTTATTTTAACTGCATCAAACATTACGAAAATAAACACAATCGTTTAAGATAATCTGCTGAAAACATGTTAAACCTAATCTCATTGGCGTGGGGGGGGGGGGAAAACAAACTGAATTCGTTACTTATTTAGCGATGGAGAAATGTAGTCTAATTTTTGACGAGAAAGTTGGTTTTTAATTAATTAATAAAAAATTAATTAATATTTGAAAAAAAAACTGTATTGACATCAAATGTCATCCACTACAAGTTTTTAAAAAAGTTACTTGTACTTGATGGGATGAATAAAAAGTATTTTATTAACGATGGAAAATTTGAAAAAGATATATTTAGGGGGAGAGTGAGCTAACAGCAGGAATTGAAATAAATAAAATGCTGAAAGAAAGCAAATCGTACCCATCCACAACACTTGATACTTAATTTTCATAGTTTATCAAATAGATCTCCAAGAGACAAAGGAAGAAAAAATTTAACTTGATTGATTCATCTTAGTACCAAATTAAACAATGGACTTAAGAAACATGCATGGAGACTAAATGACTAACTTTTAAAATAACATTAGATAGCAGGATAAGAACTGAAAATGTATAACTATTTTATATTAAACATGATAACGTACATTAACAAATTCAGTTTTTTAGAAACGTTAAGATATTTGGAAAGTTTTCTAAACAAGTGATTATTTATATAATTGACTTAACAATAAACATTTGTTTCTCAAATTTCAGTTCAATGTAGCATATTGGATATGGCTTAATCCCTTTTTTAAACACTTCCTGAATCTTTTTGAATCCAATTTTTAAGCTTTTCTGAATTCAATAGCCGGAATTAAAAAGGCAGAGCATTCACTAGAAATCATTTCAGTCAAATAATTTGTGAAATTTTTAATTTTTTCCTTTCTCGTAAGTAAAAATATTACAATTTTCTTAAATTAATTGTAAATAAGTTAGATGTAATCTTGTGTCAAATATTAGATGAAACTAGTTGATAGGAAATCTGTATGCCTGAATCTGTATGTAAAAGTCGTGTATGCGTATACATGATATTTCAAAACAGAAACACCTTGATATATTATACGTGTCGTAAAAAATTATCAAAATGTAGATTTGTATTAAATTTTTTAAATATAATGTGTCAAAATATTGATTATCCATGAGTCAGTCTTTCCGTGAGTGTTTGAGCAATTATTTTAAAATACAAAAAAAAAAAAAAAATAGATAAATGAAGTTTGGTACTTTGCTTTGACATCTTTACTGCAAAAATATAGAATTTTCACTCCAATATAAAAGATTCAAAATTCATAATTGTTTCTATTCAAATATACTAAAAAATACGGATAGCGCTACACTGCATAAGCGTATGAGAAAATATGAAGATTAATACTACCATTGATCTTTATCATGATTGTAAATCCTTAGATTACTTTTAATAATAATAATAATAATAATAAAATCTTGATAAAAATTACTTTCAAATTTGGGTCCGACAACTTTTAATATCGTTCTACACCAAAGTGTGCAGTTTATGAAGTTTTCTTCCATAAGAAACACCTGCCAAAATTTGAGTAAAGTAATGCAAATTCATTTATTTGATCTTAGTAAATAACAGTTTATGATTTCAAGCCATAGCTATGAACTCTAAAACTTTTCCATATTCATAAATAGTTTATTGTTCACGCAGCATTGAAGCCTTTATTTTCATTATTTTCCATTAGTAGGTTCTTAAAATCATGTCATTAAAAGTCGTGCTGCATTTTGCACAAGATTTTTCAAAAGCTATGTCATTTATCCATTCAGATTTTAGCCTCGAATGAAGAAGTCTCTTTAGCATAACAAAGAAAAAATTGCTTAAAAACTGTAAAATAAATGCAGAATTTTTGAGTTTTTAAAAAATTTTATAGATCTACCGTTTTATCTAAGAAAAGTATCTTCTTTGATAAACTATTAAAAAAAATTGTTAAGATAGTTTACAGAGTCAAAACTTTTAAATTGGATTCAGTTAAAATTTTTCAAACATTTAATTTAATTTATTTTGCTATTTCTTTTATCTACATCAAGGTATAAATACTAATAACGAAGTATTAAAAGTTAAATATTAATTGTTAATAATATTAGTAAATATCTAAGCATTAATAACTAAACTTCCCAGATATAAATAATTAAAAAAATGTTTTTGTTTCTTTTATGAATTTGAAAGAGATTATTTCATTCCGTTCAGTATACAACTTTAAAAAGTAGTTGCATAATAAAAAATCGAACACATAATTTCATGCTATTACACAATATAAATCTGAAAAGAGAAACAATAAAACAGTATACTTTATTATATTCTTCAAAATTTAGGCTACTTTAAAACACAAAATTCAATCGCATCTGTTTACGTTGAGCGAAGAAAAATAATTGGAGGTAGAGATTAAAGTAAAAAACATAAATTTTCATTTAAAAAATAGTTTAATTGTAAATGCGAAATATATTTAATTTATTAATTATATATTGATAGCAATTTTTCAAATATATTCCTTCTGAGTTTCTAATGCTTCAGTGCGATGTTTAATCACAAGAGAGCATAAAACCGCATTCTGAATAAAAATTCAATGGAACTTTAAAACAAAATTTTGTTCAAATAAGCCTTATCCAAGAAATACTATTGAAACTAAATACAAATTAAATCTAAGTACACACAGACGCTTATGGGACACACAATTTGAGAAACTTTTTTGTTCCTCTTTTATTCATTGATATCTTGTTCCTCTCTTACTCCGTGACCATTCAAAACGCCCTTTTGCCCTTAAGGGCTCTTCGAGCCCTCAGTTCCTTTGGCATCCTTGAATGGTCGTAAAACATCCATTGTGCTGACTCCCTTCCGATCCATAAAGATGTCCAAACTTGTTGGGGGAAAGAAAAACGTTAAAATGCGTCGGCAACGCTAGGAGAACCGACAACCCCCTACGTTATTTTCCGTGCACAGCGAAAGAGTGTTGACTTTTAGCCTACGTTAAAATACGTGCAGCGCCCTTGCCGCGATGTCTTGCGGCTACGTAGAAATACGTGCATAACCCTTAGAGGGTTAACGGCTAAGCAACCCAAGTTCGGGCATGTTAAATTATATTTTAATATCTTAAATTTGTTTCATTGAATGAGTCACTTTAGTGTTGCAAACGACCCAAAAAAAACTTTGTCTCGTATTTATCGTTTAAAAAAATAGCACATTCCCTATTTATTTCATTTCATATAATCGCGTCAACAAAAGGGTATTTTTCTCGGTTTTATTGGCTGTAGTCATTAACTTATTATTTCTTCGCCAAAGTATTGGTAAATGCAAAGGCAAAGCGTCAATAAAAGTCGATTTTTTGAGATGTTCGTGCAGATAATAAATTTTTTATTTTTCGGAGACGAATTTTTGTTGACGCCAAAAACCTCATCCCAAAAATAGTATCTTGTTCCGAATTGATAAAAAAAAACCAAGTATCTTTTGAACATTAAAATTGTATTTTATGTTCATAATTTTATCGTATTCTTGAATTCTTTAATGGTTCACAGCAATCTATAGTTGTTATATTTTCGGTTGGTAAAACTCTCAAATAAAAAAAACTAGGCAAATTTTGTATATAATTTTGCAATTTAATATATATATTCGATATTTTTTAACTACTTTTAAATTTAAATCTTATATGCGACTTACTGAAACCGACATTTTGAAAGGGATTTGAAATGAATATTATTTTGCTCTTAATATCTGCTCCAAAAAATAGCACTTTTAGATATTGAATGAATGCTAATTTAAAAAAGATCCGGTTTTAGTAGTACAGAAAGTAAAAGAAGACGAATTTGTATTTCCTAAAAGTCTTTACGTAGTTTAAATTTTCTTTGAACAACAAAAGCTGACTAGCATTCGTTTTTTAATATATCATTGTATCGCAGACTTAGCAAGTTACGCTTTGCCAAAGGAGAATATTAACAGCAGCCTAAGTTACAGATATTTTTATTCCACTTTTAAATTTCTCTAATTTTGCTGCCAATTATCGATAAATATGTAATGATACTTAAAAATCTAATTTCAAATTAATTAATTTCCTAATTTTTCTCCATTAAGAACATATTAATACCTCTATTCGGCACATTCTAAATTATTCTCTTATTTCCTGATCCCATTCCACTTTTTTTTATTCAATTAACTCAATTGAAGCTTTATAAAAAGGCTTAGGTAGGCGGTTCACATTCTCCGAGTGAAGGGGAATAAAGGTGTCAGCCGACTGATTTTTTTAAAAAAGATCTCTATTATTCAATTGCCTATTTCGACGTATGTAAAGAAATCCCGATTGAAAAATTGTAATATATAAGCAGTGGAAAATTTTTGGGAAGACTTGTCCACGCCTCTTGTACATAAATCATGCCTCTCAAGATGAATATATATATATATATATATATATATATATATATAATGTGTTTGCGTGTGTGTGTGATAAACAATTAATTAATTATAGAATTAAACGAAGAGTTAAAATAAACAAAAGAAAATTAAAATTGATATAAAATACATAATACACACATGTATTTTCGGCTATTAGCAATGAAATGCATTTTCATACCACGCTGTAGAAGTTGGACTTCTCCTTGGAAATACTTCTATCTTATTTCGATTTTCCGATTGCCGTATTTTCTTGTTTATAAATAGATTGGTTTGCAATAAAAATCATTATTTATTTATAATTCTCCATATCAAATCAAATAATTCAAGTATTGGGTGTAATTTATCTCTGATATTAAGTCCACACGAAGAAAAATTGTAAATGAAAGTTGATAATCTTGTTCTAAAATGTCAATTAGGGGGGTACAAGATAATGATTCTTCCATAAATCTTTAATGCTTCTGTTCTTTCAGTGTTCCAGATTACGTGCAAAAAATAACATTACAATAATTTAATGTCTATAAATTCTACTAAAAGATGCATGGTTAACAATCTACACTAAATCTAGTTTTGACTTTCTGTGTTCTATCAGAATTATGGGAAATTGCGTCTAATTTATCCAACTCTTCCTATTAAAGCAAAAGCGCAAAGTAGACACGAATTTGCAGGGCGGGGGGATGCAGACCGAACATTTAAAGTTGGTGAGTGAGAGTACTTTATTACGCATTAAAAGAATAACAAAATTGTACCGATGCAACCGAAAACTCGACTTTCTAACTTTCGAAAATTCGACTTTGTCAAATAAGGCTGCGGGATTTAATTTATCCACGGCGACAAAACCTCAAAACTGATCGAGTCATTAGCAAACCCTTCCGGTGCACCCCGACGTACTTCGATGCTTCTAATTGAATTTTCGTTGCCGCCGCATGCATTCATTCGGTTCGGGTAGTAAAGGAATCGTCTGCGTTTCGGGGAAAGGGCCATCATTCTATTAGGGGCTTCCAGTAGGGGTTGTTCTAATGAAGAATGCATTCAGTCCTCGTTCGCTTTTATTGTCTGGAGGAATCTTCTTCGCACGTGCACGTCAAGGGGGAGTGATGGGAGGAATCGCGGAAGTCGCACGAGATCCACAGAGGGTATAATATTTTTATCCGGGCGGCCCTCTGGAAGGGAGCTGGATTTTAAATTAAAAGCTGAGAATGTTTGTAGGAAATAAGAAAATAATTATTAGAAGATGAAAGATAAAACAGTTTCATATTTTTAAATTAGAATCTTCTCATATATTACATTTTTTTATTATGCCTATTTTATTTTATTTGCGTTTTATCTTCTCATTTATGAAATATAAATATAAAAAATATTATCGTTCCCAAATTAGGAAATTTCTCCTTCAGAATTAAAAAAATATATATCCGAATTCTCCTTCCAGTTCACACTCATACGGTTTTATACTTTTTAATGAAAGGGCTAGAAATTAATAGTAAAAAGGCCTGAATTTATTCATTGCTATTAAAATAAAGTCGACGTTAATTTTTTAATCAGTTTATAAATTTGTATTACAATATGAATCGCGCGTTAAAGCAAAACAATTAATTAATGCTATATTCAAATATAGTTTGAATAAGTTGAAATGCCCCCTATTTTTTCCTTTTTGCCCTCTTGAGTCACATTTCAGAAAATATCGACTTTTTTTGTAAATGAATTTGTGTTTTTTTAGTGCAAATAATTAATATTCTACATTTTTATCATGTCAGAATATGATGTTATTTTGGGAATGAGGTTTGTGACGTCAACAAAAACCCGTAAGCGAAAAATTGAAATTTTATTATCTGCATGAGCATCTCAAAAATTCAGCTTTTAATAACGCGTTGCCACTGCATTTAAAAAAGCTCTGATTTTTTTTAAAAAATATGTTAATGATTAGAGCATATCAAATCTAGAAAATTGTCGTTTTGAACACGTGATTATATGAAATGAAATAAATAGGAAATGGGATATTGTTAAAAAAA
>JAOUZG010027140.1:125600-177494 GCA_026289955.1 Argiope argentata | reverse complement strand
TATTTACATAATAAAGTATTTCCATTGCCTTTTTAATTATTTTATGTATTCGTTTAAATGTGCCCGTGCTTTAAAGAAAAAATATTTATTTGTTTTAAAGAATATGAATTTAAAAAATAAATTAATTTGGAAAATAGTATAGATAATAACTCTAATCAAGTTATTATAAATAATTTCATGTGATACATTTTTTTTCATTGAATGAACTGATTTTAGAGGATATTACCACAAAACAAGACAATTACAAAATAAAATAACGAAACTGTATCAGCGAAAGTTTCTCGCATTATCCCTGATGAAAGGGATGTTCTAACATTCTGCTCTTCTCCCCCCTCCCAAAACGCAGAGGTACCTTAGTTACTACATTTTAAAAAATGTGGTCTTGAGTAAAGATGTGAATGCAATGAGTGATAAAAAAATTGTTTTCGGTTCATCAAATGCGACTTTAATATACATCCGATATTTTTTTCGATAAATTAAAGCGAAAATTTGACATCATTATTAAAAGAAAGAAATACCAAATTTCATTTATCTAATTAGTTGCATTTTTAAACTATCACATTTGCTTACATAAGGATGTACAAATCGACACATTGTAGAGCCACAGGCAGATGTTTTTGATAAATTCATTTTACGTTGAATACGCGAGTATGTTGAGTTTGATCTATCTACACTCTAAATATTTATGGTGGTTGTTTCTTATGACACTTGTAATGCACAAGCTCGCTGTGGTAGTCAACCATTTAAGCCTAATCAGCGTCTCTTGCTCGTAATAGTGCCAACTAGGTGTAATGTTTGCTACTTACTCAACAATTTCTCTTGCAAAATCCCTTTTTATAGGGAGGCACAATCACTCACCTTACACAGAAGAACAACCATGCCCTGACCGGGATTTGAGCCCGGAATACCCATATCACGAGGAAGACGCGCTAACTCTGTGCTAAGACGCCGGCACACTTTAGATGCTATGATTGAGTACAAATTTGATCAAGCTGATTCTTTGCATTTTGAAATTACCTCATTTAGTTATGCTCAAACAGACGAACTTCCAGGGAAATGAACCAAGCATACGAATATAGTTTTCTTTGAAAACTTGATAGAAATCTAAAAAGTTGTTGAAAACAGCATAATTTTATTCTTTTATTTAAAGACTATTTTTTATTATCATGTTCGCATATAGACAGCCATTATTTCAAAAATTTGTTATCATATCGAAGATTATCTGAAACATAGAGACTCTCTAGAATTTTTTGGCAATTCTCTACCTTTACTTCCCAAACGAAAAGTTAAAAAAAAACCTAATAAAATATGATCAAAATCATTTTTAAGATGGTAAAAAAAAAGATAATTTTAATTAATTTTATGATAATTTCTATGAATTCTTATTATGGATGGACAACTAGTCACAGTAAGTTTTAACTAGATAAAAGCAATATTTTTATATGAATACATATGAAGATTTCAAAAGTGATTTTCCCTGGCTGAAAAGAATCGGCTTATTTGACTTTTGTAAACGTCCCAAAAAATTGTAAGCTCAGCTTTTTAGAACTTATAATTAAAAAGAAACGAAAATTATTTTCACTAATATGAGTGAATTGCCCTTACGAAATAGATTTATCGACAGCAGAAATTACAACTCTGAAATTAAAAAGGGAGTGAGGAATACCCAAACCATTATTCCTTACTAATCATGTCTGGAGACAATAACTCTAAATATCCGTAATTGCTCCCACCCTAGCAATTATTCATACCTCGATTCCTGCCACCTACTAATTGCCTTCAATCACGTGAGCCATTAAAGCCCGTTGAGAAATCGAGCATTTACTCAAATATAATTACGCAAAAACTTTCAAAACTTTCCATCCGTATTTTTGAGGTTCAGTGGGCTTAGATTTGGTTAGTAAAATCTGCCTCTCTCTCTCTCTCTCTCTCTTTCCACTGCTTCACTGAATTTGGCTCGAGCACATAAGATAATTAAGCTTGCCACGATGTTACTTTTTTCAGTATTAATGCCAGAGAGTAATTCTTGGCTTATCGTTAAATTTGTTGCTTGCGAGGTTTTCTAATTAAACACATTTTCATCAAGGTTAGGTACTTTACTCCATGTTTCGCAGTCTACCCTCTGAGCTAATCTAGGTGACAGGTAAGAGATATGTTGGGGGATTTTCTGGAATTTGAAGTGTCTAGATACCGGTTTTCGAGCAAGCGAACTAAATTGCATTTTTTATTTATAAAGATTCATCTAAATTGCTTTTTCTTCTTTATTTTTCGTGAAGATGCTTAAGAAATGCTGGGTATCTGCAACTGCGATTAACATTTCCAAAGTAATCATTGTCAAAGATATATAATGTCGTAATGGGATCTGATCACAAGAAGAAGATCAGACGGAGAGGGAGTTCTCTTCTAACTTTTTTCCAGACTGTAAGCAATGCGATGCAGTTTAAACTGAGTATCGTATAAGAGAGAAAAGAATCGAGTATGAAATTAGGACTTTTCAATTTGACCGATTGATTTAAAAAATATCGTATAGATCAATAATTAGGATTTTAAGGTTGTATACCAACTATAATTTGTATAGCCAACAGTAGTTTTTGAGTTTCTGCATTAACAGGCACATGAATAAAACGATTGATAAACAAACAAACAAAAATTTAACCCATTGTAATTTTTGAGTTAATGTATTATCATGCACATGAATATAATAACTGACAAACAAAAAATATAATATTCATTTAATTTAACTTTTGGTAAATAATTCATTTAGTTTTTGAGTTAATGCATTAACACACACATGAATAAAACTACTGACAAACAAACAAACAAAATGTAGCTTATTGTAATTTTTGAGTTAATGTTTTAACATACACAGGAATATAATTACTGACAAACAAACAAAAATAATTCATTTTGTTTAACTTATGGTAAATAATTTATTTTAGTTTTTGAGTTAATTCCTTAGCACGCGCATGAATAAAAGTACTGACAAACAAACAAACAAAACATTTTTAGCTTATTGTTCCTTTTATTTTTATTATTAGTTAGATTTACTGTAATTTTTAAATTCTTAATTTTTTTTAATTTTTAACATGCACCTGAATATAATTACTGACTAACAAAAGAAAATAATTCATAATTTTAACTATTTGGTAAATAATTCGCTTAGTTTTTGAGTTAATGCATTCACATGCTCATGAATAAAACTACTGACAAACAAAAAATTAATTTTGTAGTTTATGGTAATTTTTGAGTTAAATCATTAAGATGCACATGAATAAAACTACTGACAAACAAAAAAGTCAATTTGTTGACTCATTTCAATTTTTGAGTTAATTTGTTAACATGTGCATGAATAGAATTACTGAAAAACCAAATTATATAATTCGTTTACTTTATTGCAACTTTTGAGTTAATGCATTAAACTGCACATGAATAAAACTACTGACATACAAAAGAAATTGCAGGTATTAATTAAAAGTTAAATTAGAGTGATAAAACTATACGCTAAATTTGATTTATCTAATATTTCTGAATTAATATTTTTCATGAGCATTGAGAGAGATTACCAAATCTCAGATGCCTATTGCTTATTGATTGATTTTAAAAAAAATTTAATACGATTTAGTTATCATCCATCCAGTTCCTTGCTTTCTTGAGTTGTCATGCTCTCAGAAAGACTTCCAAATATGCATTCTTCAAAAAATGGTTTTTCAAGTTAATAAACATCATAAATTTGAGAATTCCTTCAAATTCCCTCAGTAAAATGTTATAATTATTGTAATGCTATCCGTACTTCATACACGTGGAAATAAAAAGATATTCAAATATCACTGATGCCCCCATTCAGTTTGCGCCATCGTATGAGCGTGATCCAATCTTCCTCGGAACTGAGAACCCGGAAATAAAAATTTAATTAATTTTTTTAAAAGGTTCACTACTTCTGTCCATCATCTTAGTCACTTATGAGAAAATGCACACAATCGCTAGATAAATATAAAGACACGTGCACCCTAACTACATATTATGTAGGTTTTTTATCTGTTCCCAGAGGACTTGGTGCCTTAGTTGCGGAGACTCAGGTTTAATTATTTGTGTTGCAAAGATGTGTCACGCATGTCATGATGCCTTTGGCGCAAAATTGTTACTTGGTACAGTTTACAGGAGCATAATCTTGGGTTGGAAAATAAAGCAAGTATGTCTTTTTTTTTTTTTTCAATTTTATTAGGTATTGGATATTTTGTACGACCTCATAGCGAATCAGAGTGATCTTACAGTTGTTGCCACCACAGGTAATTAATAACGGAAGTGCCGTGTTCAAGACACGATAAAAGAGAAAACTCGCTTTGCACACGATGCTGAAAGATGGAAGCCAAATATCCTTGCTTGGAACAGACATTTTTCTCTTACGGTCTTCCTGCGGAGAAAATTTTTGAAAAATCTCTCTAATGAACTATTTCAGTTCCTTTTCTGGATCAATTTGATTACAAATAAGGAAAAATATCGATCAGATAATTCTGTGTCAATTGAGGTTCTGTAAAATGTGTTAACTTAGGCAAAAAATAGTGAAAATTGCAACAAAAAGCAAAACACTCAACAAAAAAACTATATTCCAAGAATTTTAATTACTTTTAAAGACAACATATTTATATCTATAGTGAAGAGAAGTAATTAGAATCCAATAAATATGTAAATTTTCAAAAAAGTTGTAACTAACCGAGTATTTCTGTAATAAATATTTTACAAAATTCGCTGTTGATAATTACATTAGACAACTTTAACACAAAAACTATTCAATTCAATGTTATAACCCTAATTCATTTCCTTTGGAGTACTAAAGCTAACATATTGTTACATTTTTAGCGTAGCGGGTTCGGATTGAATGGACTTTACTTGAGGACATCACAAACAAATTTATTTACAGCTATTTACAGTTATTTACAGGATAATTAATAAAGTAAAAATTTCAGATAAATACAATTCAGCAGTCAACAGTCAATTACAGCGTAAATTCAAGTCTTACGTACGATAAAAACAGACTGCAAAACAGCTATCGTATAGCACAGATACAGTAAATCGCAGCGAGCTCAATAACACAGCGTTAACAGCAAACGCAAACACAGCTCACAAATCCTTTAGTCCAGCGAGACGCTTTTTATTTCAGAGCAAACTCTCAACTAACTCGATCAAATCACTACAGCAACTAACTAACTCACTAAGAGTAAGAGTAAATTATCGAGGCACCTAGCGCCGGAACGGGGCATATCCTCGGGCTTTGCAATGTTGACTGAAGCGCTGCACAAGGTAGACTGGCATGGACTGAGAAGTTGCATAGAAGCCGCGACCCAAGGGGGCGTGGCTACTGTGAGAGGGTGCTTTGTGAATGGCTGTTGGCTTTGCGTTGAAGTTACTATAAAAGGAGGTGACGGGGCTGATTTTTATGGAGATATTGAGTCGAAGAGAATGAAAAGCTTTCTTAGAGGGTCTGTTGCAGTTTTCATTTCTTTGATACCTTTTTTGAGATTGGGGAAAACTTGAAATAGGGATTTGATTTCTCTTAATAAGTCAAAAACATCAGCAAGATCAGAATTAGAGTTGAACGTGTTATTAACATAAGAGGGGGGAACATTAGGAGTAGGTAGTTGTTCAGGGATATTAGTTCTGAGCATTTCTGAATATGCAGTATTAGGTTTAACAAAATTAGACTTGAATAGATTAGATCTGATATTCTGGGGTGAATCAATTTTCGGGAACTTTGGGCATCCGAGATAGGCGGCAGTGTGACCAAATTGATCGCAATTGATGCACTTCGGATTGTCAATTTTGTTTTTAAGGGGGCAATTCCTGGTCTGATGGTCACTATTACATTTTAAGCATCTGGGTTTAAGAGCACAATTACTAGATACATGTCCAAAAAGATTGCAGTTGTAGCACTGGGAGATCAAATTTCTGCCTCTGTAGCGTTCAATGGTAATTTTAAGATAGTCTAGATGAGTGAGATTATAAATTTCCTCAACTTGATCGTTTTTATTTAAATCGACTAATAGGATTGGTAGTGGGCGTCTGGTTTTAAATTGCATTAGCCTGGTAATTTTTCTCACCGAGAAACCGCGTTCTTTTAATTGAGATTCGAGAGCTTCGATGATGTAGTCAATGGGGAGGCCTTTTATAACTACCCTGACTGGCCTCTGAGTTTTAGGAGGGATAATGAAGAATTCAAGATTATTTTCTTTACAGAAATTTTGGATAGCTACATGATTTTCAAAAGTTCCAGGGTAGATTTTTATGAAGTTATTATTAAGAACATTATCATTGACACCAAATTTAGAATGAATAAGTTCCAGAATTTTATTGTAATCTTTTGTATATTTTAACATTATCGGGGGAATTCTTGATTTAGCTACAGGGGGGTCATTTTCAGAGGTTTCTACTTGCATATCATTTAAAGGTTCAAATCTATTTGAAGTGGGAATTTCCACATAACTAACTAACTCACGCCGGCTACTCGTCCTTATATAGCCGAGAAGCGCGTGCACCTGAGTCTCGTGAAAATTCTCAAAACATCGCGCACAATCTAGCGGCTACTAGATTATCCCTTTCGCCAAACCAATCAAGCTGGCGCGAGGCTCCTCGCCAAACGTGGCCAACTTTGGCGAGTTTTCGTGCCGCTCGCCCGCTTGTAACAATATATACAAAATTTCTAGGTAGTATATTAATAAATTTTTAAGATAAGTTTTGCATAGGAAATTTTTTACAAAAGCAAAGTTTTTCAAAAAATTCATTTAAAGTTTTAATTTGTCTCGAACTAAATATGCTTTGCAAACATAAAAAATTTTCAAAAGCAGATATAAGTGCCAATACTTTCGACATAAAAACTATTTAAAATGTATTCTAATATCCGTGGTTTGCTGATAGAAAATATAAAATAAATTATAATTCAGGGAGATGTTATTTGATAATAGGTTGAAAAACATTCCATTATGCTCCAACATGGTATGTACTTCCGGTATGAACTTCTGGTCCCGTTTTTATCTAAAGTGGTTTATGAAAAATCAAATATCTTGGTTTCTATTTATCGTAGGAAAAACACAAATATAGAGACTCAAATAAATGGATTTTAAAATAAAACAATATAAACATTTGTCAGTTTTGACCAAAAATAGTCTTTTTAATGAAAACAGCTACCTAAAAAGAAAAGTTTAACGACACATATCATCTTTATCATTTATTGCGACTTCTGTTTTAAAATAGCTTGTTTTAAGTTTCAATACATATATTAGCTCATTTCCATAAGATAACGCAAAATCAGAGTGCCACAGCTCAGGGGGGAATCGCCGGAAGATTAATCGACTAAAAATGTTTTCATAGCCATTTCTTCACCGCTTTAATGATCATTTTTATGGAAAATTATAATATACAAAATGAAATGCTTAGAATTAATTACTCGTGGTGAAATTTTTCAAGTTTTTTGATAATTAACAACTTATGGTTTAATTAACTTTCTAAAAAAATCCATTAAATCCTTGCTTACATTTCAGCATTTAGGAGCAAAATTTTAATTATGCATCAGATGCAAAAAAAGTCAGAACCTATTTCATATTAGCCCTCGGTGGAATCCCATGTTTTCATAAACAAATACTTTAATAAGCTACTGCGTTTAAAATAGTTTTTTAATAACTTATTTTTGACGCAGAAGCTTATTTTATATCAAGTATTATAAAACACAAAATCTTACGACCACCTACAATTTTTACTTTTAGTAAATAAAATTTTTAATTCTTTTAAAATTATTTAAAAATAAGTTGCCAAAAAATATTGTAAGAACTAAAATTAGAATGTCAAAAAAATGAAAAAAAAAATGGTTTAAACTCTCGCATCTGCTTAGAGATGGTGATTTTATAAATTTACATACACAAAAATTGCCTTCTTTTGTTCAAATATAAATTGAAATTAATAAATATGAAATAAAAACTTGCATGAAATTGAAATAGGTAACAGTGAAAATTTAAAATTTTGAATTAAAGATAGGATCAAATAAATTTTGCTGGACAAATTTTATTTCCAGTTTACTGAGTTAAAATGGAAATTATTCGATGTCTGTGGGATTGAGAAGTGGGTGTTTCTCTCTAATCAAATACTTTTTTAACATTTTCTGTTTGGAAACTTAGCAGTATCTTTTATCTTCTCTTAATTAATAAAAATACAAAAGAGAAGTAGATTTAGGAAGAGCTGTGAAACATACATTCGTATACAGCCATAATGATTTTATTTATATTTTGAATTTTTACATGAAAATTAAATAAAGATTAAAATGAAATCTGCTATGCATATTTCAATGTATCATGTCACGTCATTTCTTGAACGGCCAAGAACCACGTACTCATGCAAGCTAAATTATATTTTTATTCATTTTCATTGTTTCATTGAATGAGTCACTTTAGTATTGCAAACGATCCAAAAAAAACTTTATCTCGCATTGATTGTTTTAAAAAAATATCACATTCCCTACTTATTTCATTTCATATAATAACGTGCTCAAAATGGCATTTTCCTAGGTTTTATTGGCTGTAGTCATTTACTTATTTATTTTATTTTTCGCTTACGGATTTTTGTTGAGGCCAAAAACAATATCATATTCTGACATGATAAAAGGAGTATTGTTTCAAAGGAAACATCTTGCGTGATACTGGTTCAAAACTAAATTAATAAATAATTTCAAATTTTACTATTATACTATTTCGATTTATTCCACTAAATCACTATACCACTAACTATAAAAAATAAGACTATTGTTATTTAATCAATAACCTACTCCATTAATATTACATTAAATGGATTGTAACTTAAAATTGACAAGTATGACTTGATTGATATATTTTTCAAGGAAAAACTAGCCATGCAAATAAATCATCATATTTTCATTTCTGATAGAAATGTTATATTTTTTAACAAGTTGCTAGAAACTGATGTCCTACCATGTAGTATTCTGGGAAGTCATTTAACTATGTTGTCTCTTTTTACGTCATTAATTCAATAAATCATTTGGAATCCCCATAAAGCCATTATGATGCAGATATATTAAATAAAGCATTTAAATGACGGATTTTTTCAAACTGATTTGAGTTCGAGCTTGGAACAGAATAGCCTCCATTCTATAATAATCATCTAAATACAAGTTCCCTCATGAAGGAGGGGGGGATACAACTTCCTGATGGCCAGGGATTGTACCTCTGGGACCCCAACATTCATTATTATGAGGCTGTGTAGATTAGGTATATACTCCACCCCCACCACCACCCGATTAATAGGGTGTAGGCAGAAGCCCGCATCCGTGTAATCAGAAGGTCGGTGTTTCGTTTGGGGAAGTGGCAGGGGTTTCATTAAATATAAATAGAGCGCTTAATGCAATGTCCGTAGAGGTAGAGAGTGGAAGGGAAAAAATCAGGTCGGCGGGAAAATTGTCGTGCTGATGGATCTATTAACTTTGAATAGATTTTTGAGAAATTTCTGATAGGCAATGTGCGAATCTCGGCAACAATCAGGTCGTTAATTTCGGAACTTGCATAAAATATCATTCGAGGAATGAAATAAACACCTTAGAAATTAGTATCACTTCGTTACCCTCCAAAATTTAATTTCCCCATATTAAATGCCTCCAATCTTTTGTAAATAATTTTTGGCAAAGTGATGAGATATCCGAGCCTTTCCACTCTAAATACAACCGCTTTTCACCAACAATCACTGCTGCCATCATCGTTGCACTACAACAAGAAAAAGAAATCGAAAATAGAGTATAATCAAGAATTGAAAATCACCGGCAGTCAAAAGCTGTAAATTTGTTCTCACTATAAAGATGAAGATAAGTCTAAAATTTTCTTTTCCTTACATATGCACTTAAAGAGACTTGATCTAAGATTTTCTTATTTTGAAATGTTAATTAGATAGAATTCACCGCCAATCAACCCATGCCATCACTTAAAAAATTATTACAAAATTCTTAATCTTCTTTTTCAATGGTGCGACAACCCTGGATGAGTCTAGCCATAACCAAGAATTCAATTTCATACCATCCGTTTGGTAAGAGTTCTTCAATTTGTCATTTTACTAGTTTTTAAGTCTTTCTTCAGACAGTCAATCCCACCATCTAGATAACAAATTATTAAGACAAAAAAAAAATCTTTTCAAGGACTCGATTGCCATCTAATCTTATTAAGTGTCCTGACCATTTAATCATCTGTCTTGCTTAATAATATCTAGCTCTTTAAATATTTTGTAAATTTCCGAGTTGATTCTTTTTCTTCAATAATTATCAAACTCAATTCCACCAAATATGGTTCTAAAATACCTGATATTCTGCAATAGTTCAGTATTATTAAGATATATTAAATATTGTATCATTTTCTTTTAAATACGCTAAAAGTACGATTTATTTACTTTTGATTGCAACGACATATCTTCTCAATAATAATTCTCATGATGTATTTTTCAGAAAATTAAGGAGAAAATTTATTTTTTAAATTATATAAATAATTTGTGACAAAAGAAAAAAGAACATTTTTTAATCAAAATTGTTCAAAAATAAAAATCAAAGAGAAATTAGTAAGATTGGGCCGAGTTCCAAACTACAGATTCAGTTACTTCAGCTCATACACCATACGTTTTAAAAACTAAGAAAGCCGCATTCTATCAATAGAGCTGGCTCTATGATCCTATACCATAATACATTTTCTCGTGGGCATTAAGCGATGTCTGATGCTTGCTTGGATTATTTATGAATGCAGTTTTGTCAGTTGCATTTCATATATGATGAGTCATTCTTTTAAAAAATATATTGAGTTATTGCAGCTCTAATAGACGATTTGCCAATACTCAAAGTGTATCTTAATGGAATTAAGTCATTTAACATGCTTTAAAATGGCTAAAAATCCATTACTGAATATTTTCAACGAATGAATCAATTGATTCATACAATTATATATAAAATATGATTTAAAAAGTAATAAACATACTATGAAAATTACTGAAGAATAAATATTCTGAATATAAAGTTACATAAAAATTAATATTTTGAATAAACTGTTGCATAAAAATACAAATTTATCTGTAATTTGTCTTTGATTTAATTTGTTGATGCATTCAATATGTTTCCGCTATAAGAAGACAAGAATTGTGCCAATTTTGTTGCTATTGCATTCAAGTTAGGCCAGAAATGCACTTAATCTCAATAGAATTTTAAAAAATGGAGTAAGCTGGGACTTTTTTTAACTTTAGCAAAACTCCATGGATAATATACTATTGTAATAATATTTGAACGAATACCACTTATGCAAATTCCTGTATTCATTCTCCTTATTACATTCGTGTATTCTTCTTTTAAAGAATTTATTGAAATCTATCTTTTTGTGTAGTGTTTGAAAATAATTGGAAGTGTAAGAATAATTTTAAATCATTTCTCAAGCTCATTAGATTTCTGCTTTAATTTTTTCTTACATTCGTCTATTCATCATTTCTTTAGAACTTTTATTTAAATACATCTTTCTTTGAAGTATCTGAAAATAACTGAAAATGTAATAAAAAACTCTTTTAAAATATACACATTACGAATAATAAAATTTGAAGAAGTTTATCGACATGATATATCCGAAACAGAATTCTTTTTCAAACCCAATGAAAAAAAATGCAGCATTTGTCAATAATTTTTAATAGAATGTTAACATTTTAGCATTTTATGTAGTAAATGAGCAAACATATGGTTAGAAAAAGGAAATTTATCTAGATTTTCTTGTATGAAATTACAAGAAATCTTGTAACAAATAATCCTAATAACTTTATCTCTTTTTTAAAATTTTATACGAGTTATTTCAACATTCAATAGAATTAATATCAAATTCAACATCAGTAATGAATAAAAATATTAGATAAAACAAAACATTAGAATGGATATTTTCTTCACTTTCCTAAAATAAATAATAATTTAGCATTTGTAATATTTCATAAACTCAAAAGTACGATAAAACTTTTAAAAATAAAATAATAATTTTTTTTTATTTCCTTTATAAAAGGAAACTTGATTAGGTTTGAGAATAAAATGATTCATACCGTGTTTTTTTTCCTCTTATATCAAAAGACAGAATTCCCACTTCGGAAATTAAAAGAGATAAAAAAGAAATGATAAAAAAGCTTTCACAGTCGACCATAAAAGTTAACTTTTTTCAATCGACAAAATTAAACTCCAGAATCCTTTTGACTGAAAACCATTAACTCTCAATTACCAGAGCTAAAATTCGCCAAAATATTCCATGAGTTTAAAACATTCTTTTTTTGTCTGGCAGACGATGAAAAACGATTACCGACTTTTGCGAGGAAAAAAAATGGCAGCGAGGTGAAAACCGTCAGTTCTTTTCATCGCGGAATTATCATGAAAGAATAAATAATGAAGAGGTTTATTGGACTATAAATAATTCGAATTAAAAATGTATTCTAAAATGGCTAGAATATATAAAATTGCTATTTGTACAAATTGTTCTTTTAGGAGCTAATGCTCTCTTCCTCTTTTTTTCAAATAATTTAAGCGTCCCAAAAAATAAATCATATAATTATGCTCTTCTTTGGATAGGCTGTTTTACATTTTTGTATAGCTTTTTCCGAGCAATGTAAGAAATATCGACAATCTTCGCTAAATTCCTGAAATATTTATAAAAAGTTAAATATATGAAAAATATGAATACATACAAATATTTTTCAGCATGCTTAAAAATTTTAATAATATTCTTTCTTTTTATTCATCTTTAAAAATTTTAATAATATTTGAACATATTAACGCACTTTTTAAACAAACAATATGAGAATTATATTAGATAGGATATCATTGAAATGTACATTAATTTTTTAAAAACTAGAGTATAATAAACATAAAAACAATATTTCACCAAATATAAGATTCACCATCTAGTTTTTTGTCATTCAAATTAAATGTCCAAACATGAATTTTTGTTTGTTTTACGTAAAAATTCAAAAAATATTTTATAGATTCTTTTGGTTATTGCTGGCAGTAGATTATTAATAATTAATACCACAGCTATTGCTAGTAAATCATTACATGCCTGAATTTCAAGACGATGATATCATGTCCGCGTTACCACGGAAAAAGGGGATGTAGTAACTCCCGAGGATAAAGACCCCAGGGCAACCGAGGACCGAAGTCTGTCTTCTAGTTCATATGAAGATGACACTCACACACTCCCTTGCCCAACTCCTTTTTACAGAAGCCCCCCCCCCTCACAGACAAAACACGGGAGGGGGGAAGGAAGAAACATACCCAAACCAGGATTCGAGCCCGGAACGCCCGGATCAAGGAGAATGCGTTCCAACTTTAGACTAGGGAGCCTACAAAATTGAAGCTCTAAAAAATTGAATTTATGTCGGTGATATATAGAAGTACAAAAGGTATTTAATATATCCTATTGGTTGTAACTGACTATTTGTCATTAATAATTAATATCGCAACTATTGTCAATGCCGGTGTTCTGCCATAGGGGTAGAACGTCTTCCCCGGGATTTGGAAGTCCAGGGTTTGCGTCCGGTTAGGGCAAGGTTGTTCTTCATCTGTGCTCTATTTGTGATGTATGTGAATGTTTCCCCCGTAAAAAGAAGTTGTGCAAGCAAATGTGGCGCATGAGTAGCTAAGGCGTACTCTTGGCCAAGAGGGCCCTACTGAAGCAAGAAACTATCTCTTAGCTTAAAATTCGCTGACTTCGTCAGCAGGCTTGCATATGACAAGGGCCATAAGAAATAACAACTATTGTTAGTAAAACCATTAAACTCTTAAATTTAACAGAATAAATAAAATTAAAAATGTTTTACAAGCAAATTTCCTTCATTTCTGGAATTAAAATTATGTTTAAATTAGTCTACATTTTTTTAACGGAAATTGTTTCTATTATAAAGACTTCTTAGAAATGGATTCATTTATTGCCGAAATTACCTTTAATTGATGACAAGAATATACAATCATATAAATGTATAATATTTCATGATAATTTCTAATGAAAGATTGTCTTGGATCAAAATATTATGGAGACAATTTTCTTTTTTTTTTCTCTTTCATTTATCATTTATCACCAATCTTGAAAGTATTACTAATAATGTCTCGCCCTGGCGACATTTCCAGAAAAGCCTTCAATTACGTTAATGGATAATTCTTTTTTCCCCTTTCCTAGACTTAATTGTAACAATAAATAAATTTCCGATTAATGCAATTCATGGACAAAAAAACATATGTCGGACGTTTAATCAGGATGAGTTCGGTATTTTCGTCTTATTTTTGTGACTAGACAATTCAATTAGACGATATTCTAGACATTTCTTCGCATCTGACGGCTCAGAAAAAATAATAAATAAATAGTTCTCGTTCTTTGGATGATAAAAATAATCATACCAATAAAAAAAAAGATGTGTAAGTCCAGACATCAGTATGAATTTCATTAAAACTTCCATAAAAATTTTCTGGTTATTAAAAAGTCATCTCAACTTCAGACAGGTTAATGACTTGTTATTTTTGAGATCTTTTTTTCTTCTAAGCATCGAAACATTGATTATAAATATTTTATTGGTTATAGCGCTAAGCTGCAAATATATTTTTTTTCTCCTTGAATAAATAACTTCCCAATAAGAACTAATTTTCTATAAGTTAAAACTTTATAATTAAGTGCAACCAGATAACTAGAGGAAAAAGTAAAAAATGTGAAAAGCTGGTTTGCACTCTCGTCACCAGCAAACGGTAATTTCTGAAATTAAAAAAGTTGTTTGCTGAACAAACTGTTCTACCAATTTTCATCTCTGATGTGCCAAACGATATTTTTTGTAGAAATCAAGTTCCTTTTTTTAGAAAATCTACGAATAAGGAGAATTGCAAATTAATAATTCAATATTTAATAGCGAGCTATAAAATTTCAAACTAATTATTCAACCTTTAATATACTGCTGCAAATTACAGAATATCCAAAAAAAAATCAAGTGATATTTAAATTTAAATAGCAAGATTTAAATATATGAGAGTTATTCAAATTAATCTTGAAAGATTAATTTGAATGAATTGAATTGAATGAAAATGAAGCATAGTTGTAAAATAAAATGAAAAATATTAAGTCATAATCATGAAAATTGAAGCACTTTTTTATATAAAAAAGTATATTTCAGTTTTTCGATTTCATTTTTATGAAAACTATGAAAAAGAAGAAAAAAGCCTTTCCTTGAAAATTTAATAAGTACTCATAATTTATTCACAAAAACTTGAAATTCATCGGAATATCTTTTTAATGGTATATTGAAATGAAAGTTGAGAAGAAATCAGTATTTTACAAATTGTAATGAACTGACATATTCACGCATCAGCTACAGTTACAGGATAAATGATAAAAAATATAATTCCGATGAAAAAATTAAAAGCTCATGTCTTATGCAAAGTGATTGATTCAGAGTAATACAGGGCGTGAATTGATTTATTTATAATTCTACATTCTAGACGGGGTGGATAATCTGGTTTGTAGAAAGTTAAATTCGCATACCTTGGTTATTTAGGTCAAAAAACCATGCTAGAAACAAGACTCGAACCTGGGCAGCCTAGATACCAGGGAAGACACTCTACATTTAGACCAGGAAGCCGATTATTCATAGGTCTAAAAAATTTAATTTATGTCGATGATATATGAAAAAAAAAATATTATATTCTATTCTATTGGCTGTTATTAACTGTTTGTTATTACTAAATAATATTGCAACTATTGTCGATTCCGGCGTTCTGGCATAGGAATAGAGCGTTTTCCCCGTGATCTGGGTGTCCAGAATTTGAGTACCGGTTAGGGATTGGGTGATGTTTTTTTTTTTTCATCTGTTCTCTATCTGTGAGGTGTGTAATGCCCCCCCCCGTAAAAAGGGGTTGTGCAAGCGAATTTAATACATGAGTCCCTAATACGTACTTTTGGCCCTAGATGGCGCTACTAAAACAAGAGACGCTCTCTCAGCTTAAAAATTCAGATCTTATGCAAAGTCGATGATTCAGAGCAATACATGAAGTGTTTTGATTTATTTATAATTCTACATTTTAAGCCGGGATATTCTGATTGGTAGGGCATTGGATTCTCATCCCTTGATCAATGAGTTCAAACCTCGCCAGTCAAAGACTCTCCATGTGCATGTTGGTTGCTGCACGTACAAATCTATCGCAGCCACAAAGTCCTCCAAGTCGGGACAATACCACTGGGGGTACTAGATCAGAGGTTATCGTTCTGTGATTAAGGTCTAAATTATGGCTTGTAAATGGATGAATGAATAAAGGCCGCCCCGAGAAAAGTACTTTGACCCATGAATATCTAAGACATACTCTTAGCTCTTGATGGTGCTATTGAAACAAGATACTCTAAAACTCGGTTTAAAATCTTTGCCATCATTATATGATGAGCTCTATAAAAAACTCATTTCTACATTTCAGGAAGAATGCTTTCTATTCTCAGCAGTCAGAAAAGAAATTCTGGATGAAAGGCAATTATTTTATAACTTTCTCAGAAATGCTATATTTCTCAGTAACAATAGAAAGAGACTTTTGATTGCTTAACCTGTTTCAAGTTAAATGTTAACTGTAAACTGTAGGGCAATCTACTATGAGAAGAGCATAGCCTCTAGGATCTCTCTCCTGCTTTTTAAAAAGATTCAGACCGAAAATTCATTTAAAGATATTAAGAGTCCATTTTCTCGAGATAATTCGTTTGTTTACTTCCACTACACTTAACTTCATTTTAAACTCCAGCGTTTAACCACTAAAACCAGGAAACGATTTTCGAGAAAACATTTGGAAGAAAGGGGGAAAAAAGTTGTCGACTGAGAAGAATACTATTCACAGCGCATTTAAGGATGCAGAAGACATTCCTGTAAATCGTCTGCTCGAAAGAGTTGCTACAGGAAAGCGGGGGTGAAGATGAGGAAAGGGTGTGTTCTCTTCCTTCCTTTCATTGCGGAGTCCCAGTAAGCCTCGTTTAGCAAATTGTCGTTCCATGGAATGCGAACCGAAGGAGTGATTGAGGAGATGCTCAAGAGAAGGAATTTCTCTCATTCCCTCTTATGACGTGTCGTTTCTGCCCCTCTTCCCTCCCCTTCCAAGCGGAAATGAGAAAAGATTAAAGAAAAAAAAAGCTGCACACGAAAGGGGTCCTCAGTTTTGGAAGCAAACGCTTCCGACTGCAGAAACTGTTGGGATTTTAAATCAGGCGCGAAATTGTTTCTTTAAACCTCGCACCACGAGACATAATGAAATCAGAGATTACTTGCGGGGGGGGTGAAGACCCTGAACTTCTCACTTTTTGCGATGTAAGCATGTAATTTTACTCTTTAAATGAGAGACGTCAAGGGAACTTTCGGGGGTTTACTTTCTCTTAAAGAAAATATGAAAATCGAAGAAATTCGACCTCTATATTCAAAAGAATTTTGTTTTATGTTTTGGATTTCCCTAATACAGTATGGGCCAAAATTTACAGTACTGAAATGAAAAGATGAACAAAACTACATTATTGTCATCTGTGAGTTTATTTTTCCACAAAAGAAATTGACACGCATACATAGAAACTGATAGCGTGTTGATTCACCACGGTAGAAGTAATGCAAGTTTTCAAAGTGTGCATAGTCTCCCTGCAGACAGTGTTCATGTCTTTCATGCAGATCCTCCAACATGTTCTGAAACAGACTCTTGCAAGAGGAGGGGATTTTTTCAGGTAATGCAGATACAGTTCTTGATGGATCTTCACAGTTCGATTTCATTATCATGACACACTCTTCTTTAACATTTCCCTTCCGCTGACCAGAACGGCTAAATATCGCAAGAATAAACAGTGTAACTGTGTTACTCGGTGCCGTCTTATTAAACTTATCTTGGAATCTTCTGTCATCATTTCAAACTCGGTGCACCTTCCGTATGAGTGGAAATAATGCTCAACAATGTAGGACTGGGTGGGACAAAATGCCCATTCAATCCCATTTGGATGATCAGTGTCTAAGGTACTGATTACGTTGTAACGTTGAAAGAAAAAGCAGTTAATTTATTAACAGTAAACAAAATTTACAGGGCATTAACAATTTTTAAAAAGGAAAGGTTAGTTGCATTAAAGTTAGATGTTAAAATACTTAAATGGTACCAAAGGGCAAAACTTAAGAATTCTAAACTCTAATTACGTTCATAGCGTAAGATCATTAAACCCTCTTCGTTACTGCAGACGAAGAACTCTTCTCTCTCGAGAGAACCAGCAGCGCAAAGCCAACAGCTCCCCTTTTTTGTGACGTTCATGTGATTTAGCACTTTGGATTAATAGAACCCATGATGCCATCTATTACAATACAATTAAACTAAATTGAAATCTGAGTGTTTTCAATATAACAGTGAAATGGTAATGAGCACTAATTAAATATCTACATAAATACTTTTTGCTCCATCTAGAGATCTATTTGCAACAAAAACTGCGCAACACAATTTCTTTTTCAATACTGAGAACAAAGTAGCTGGAGATAAGCCCTCAACAAAAGCAAACAAGTGTTCGAGATGAGCTAGTTTCAGTACTGTATATTTTGGTACATACTGTATTTGCACATACGTCTGCTTATCTTAGTATCCAATTATTCAAAATTATACCAAAAACAATAGATTAAATTTTGGCTTAGTACCGAAATCTTGAATTTCATTTTGACTGAAATTTTCTCGCCCAAATGTGTACATGATATGATAACTCAAAAATAAAGCGGATTACATCGATAAAAATTTGACATTCAATTGGGCAATATGAATTACAGAGGGAACTGATTATCTTTGTATATCTGAACTCAAAAATGCAATTAAAGATAAATTAAATTAAAACAAATTGATATAAACTAAAATGTGTTTGGGACCTTTAATTTAAAATTGAGGATCAAATCAGTCAACGACAACAAAATCTATGATTTTTTGGTAATAGGTAATAGGTCTGGTTTTTGGTAAAAATATTTGATTTTCTGGTAATCCACAAGACAGAAAATTCTTGAAATGGGTAGTGGCATTCAATTAAAAAGTTAAAAAACAACGATGAAGAAGTTAAATAAATGGATACAATATTCTTTTTAAGAGTTCATTCATATTCATACATGCGATAATTTTCCGAAAAACAAGATTAGGAAAGATTGACAATTATTTTACATACAGAATTCTTTAGGGGGGGAAATGAAAATATACCTATTGGAATTCTAATTTATTTATTAAATTTAATTAATTTTCACTACTTTAAAAAGAGTTTTAGCAGTTTGGAATGAAAACTGACATCAACAAGCAGTAACTCGATTGGTGAAATGCAAGGATTTCAGTATTTTTCAAGTGAAGATAAAGGATGCGAGTTCAAATCTTGCAGAAATCAATAATTGTTTTATAAATTATTTATATTAATTGTAATTATTCAGTAAAAAGTAAATTAAATTAAAATTTTCCAATTAAAAAAATTTATTACTTGTCAAAACTTGTTTATATGAAACGATTTTAAAAAATTGACTAAATGAGTTAACTAAATCATTCAGCAACAAATTATTGTGGGCACAAATTAAAAAGTGTAAATATAAGTGGAATTCAAAATTCCATTTCAGAATTAATAAGAAAAAGGAATTTTTGTCTTAATTTTAACCTTAATAAAAGAGCGTGAATATTTTGACGAATGAATTTGAATTTTATCACATTAAAAAGGTGACTGAAGTGAGTATTACTCTTAAAAAGCTTTTTCTTTTAAACCTAAACAAAATAAAGCAAATTAAGTGGAAATTCATTTCTTTAGTCACAAATACAGGATGTCTCAGTTCGGCTGAAACAAGATAATAACTTATTTATATTAATTATAATTATTTATTAAATGTAACTAAAATTTTAAAAAAATTGTTGATCTAAGTAGAAAATGGACTTTAAAAAATTATATATTACTTGTTTTCTTTTAGGTTAAGTAAAAATGTGAAAACTTCTATTCTTATTAAAAAGGGCTTCAAATAACTTTATATAAACTTCTGCTTCTCTAAAACACATTCTTAAAGAATAAGAAAAAATAATATTGAAGGTAAATTTACTAAATCCATCCAAGCACGTAACAAAAAAGGGGAGGGGTAAAAAAGAATATACATTCTTTCTTATTTTTGCTTCATGGAGTCTCCGAAGCTCTCAACTCTACTTTTTTCGCGCCATTCTTCTTTTTTTAAATACTCTACTATCTGGAAAGCCAAGCGAGCGCAAAATGATAAAATAATGGAATCGCCAAATGAGAAAGTCTCGTAATATCTCGTAATTAACGAGAGGCAGGTGGAGAAAATAACAGAAGGGCAAAAGTTAAAAAGCGAAGAAGGGAAGCAAAACAGTCAATAAAATGAAGTTAAGTCGTTTCTGGAGAGGGATAAAAAGAAACAAAAGTATAGAGCGAAGGATAAACAAACATGTTAATAAAGAGATAAAAAAATGAAACGAAAGTAGAGTTTTCTGAAACTTAAGGATTTGCTTTTTTTTAATACGTGGAGTTTCGGGAATTATGAAATAAAAACTGAAAATGTTTCATTACGGTCGAATGAATAACTATAAAATGTGTTTTGCAAGTAGATATGAGGTTATAATTAGATGTAGCTAGTTATTCGTGCGTTTCGGAAAAGTGATTAAGTCAATTAATACCCTTTGCATCTAAGAAAGTTACCGATTTGAGCCATTTCTCTTTAAAATCTGCTTTCAGATTATAACTTTAATATATTCTGTTCCAGAACATTTTTTACGGTATTTCTAAGATTACGGTATTTTCTAAAGAAAAAAAAACTCCATGGAAATGGGATCGTTAAAAGAATTTAGAGGATATTTTCTATTATTAATCCAGTTTGATTTTTGGCATTAATGCAATAAAGGCATTCCATAAAACGGTGTAAGACAATAAGACAATGTAATAAAGACATATCTTGATGAAATTTAGTTTTAAAATTCTTAGAATGTTTCAAGCAATACAGAGAAAGACATAATGAAAAAAAATCCTTCAAAGCCAAAACTTACTAATTATCATCCTGCTAAAGATTTATTTCAAAAGTAATTAGTTATACAAAAATTTCAAGCCTATACAAAATGTCTTAATCAGTTTCACAAGTCTTTTATAAATTTTTGTTTCTTATATAAGCATGAATTTTCATAATTACATATACATGTTTTAATTTATTTTGGAGTTGCGAAAATTGTATCCTGTACAATAAATATATATTAGTAAGTACTAAATAGGTAAAATCCCATTTTATTTGCAAAAGTTTATTTTCTTAACAGTTGCAGGTGTGTATGTATTTTCTTAATCACATAAATATTGTTACAAGCGGGCGAACGCTCGCCGGAGGTGAAAACGTTGGCGGCGCGTCACAAGGTACTCCGCGCCAGCCGAGTTGACTTGGCGGGAGGAATATTCTGGTAACCCCGAGACAATTCTGGCTGCGCCTCGGTGTTTCTCCCTGATTACGGAAGCCTCTCGGTGCTTTCGCCCGACTATATAAGAGGCGGGTTCCCGCTTTCTGCAGTTACTCTCTAAAAGAGAAGCGTTTCGCTTTACTAACGGAGTTCCGCTTGTTATTAGTGAGCTGTGTTTGCTTTTGCTGTTAACGCTGTGTTATTGAGCTCGCTGTGATTTACTGTTGCTGTGCTATACTATAGCTGTTTTGCAAACTGCGTTTATTGTGCGTAAGACTTGCATTTACGCTGTAAGTGACTGATTATTGCTGGATTGTGTTTTCTGGAGTCTTACTTTTTCAAGTAATCCTATATATACCTGTAAATAGTTGTAAATAAATTTGTTTGTGCTGTCCTCGAATAAAATCCATTCAATCCGAACCCGCTACGCTAAAAACGTAACAATATATCTTGTTTGGAAATTCAAATTCTAAACTGAGCTTCGATAATTTGATGAGAGACAAATTTAGTGTACCTCTGAACACATTACAGTCGATTAATCGACCATATGATGGATGCTACCTTAATTTTTCAATCATCATAAATATTTATATAACATCCTGCTTCTTGTTGAGTTTCGCCTGGCCGTTTTCTGTGTTATTCTTGTCATTCATTACCGATTAACTACTTTCTGGATGGTTTTTTGTAGTAAATACTACTAGTTATGGCTTGTGGACATCTTGGCTGTGTTTTGTCGCCTGAATATTCGTATCTTCATGTTAATAAAAGTCTTATTTGACATTGAGGCCTGTTAATTGTGTCACCATACGCCCGCTACATCGAAATTCTTGATTTTCAGACGCATTTTTATGGATGGTTTTATGTAATAATATTTAGGCATTGTATATAATGCTTATAAACGGAGGTAAACCTTTGCAGTAAAAATATTCTGACATTTTAAATTAATGGCTTTTCACAACTAGATTTTTCTTCCGTGTTCTTAAACATTCCTAACTGTTTCATTATTAATTAGAGACTCATTAAATTAGAATTTTATTTTTATTCTTTGATAACACATGAAAGCATGAAATTAAGAGAAAATGAAATTCATGCAAAAATGAAATGTTCTGTTCTGTTTTTATCTCGAAATAACTTACTTTAATATTAAATGAAAACTATTTTTTTCGAAAGACCATTTTAAATAAATGAAATTCTTATGCGATCTATTATCTTGTCAGTCCACGCCAGATTTTGGTGTGAGTTAGTGCACAAAATTTGTATTTAGTTTTCTTGATGATACTATACGAAGTACAAAACACTCATGTGCAAGATTCTGAAAATAAATATAGTTGCGTTCGTAACCTGGTCTAAAACCTATAATTTTTGTGTGGAGGAGATTAGGAGATAATACTTCTATAAGAGCATAAGCAACAAGTTTTGACTAGATCATTCTTGTGGGGTTTTCTTTTAATTTAGAATGTGGACTTAATTAAAAAAAATACGATGTAAAACATGGTACAAAGAGTGCTGGTTTGTAATTCTTTTTTGTTGCTGTTGTTTCTAATGACACCTGCCATGGACAAGTTTGCTGACTCAGTCGGTGATTTTAAGCTAAGGGTGCGTCTCTTATTTATAAGTAGGGCCAAGTGTATGTCTTATGTTATATGCCTGTGTATTTTGTCTTTTGTATGTTTCTTTCTAACTGATTACTGTGTAATATTTTTTTTTTTGGTTTTTAATAATGTCCACCTACATGTATACTAAACCGGAAAGGGGCCATTTGAACCCTAGAAATGGAGGTGTGGTGTGGTGTTAAGTGTCTTAACTAACTACCACACATCACATTTTCCTGCACAGCCCCTTTTCACAGAGGGTCACATTCACATATCTCACAGATAGAACAGAAGAAGAGAAACCATTCCTGAACCGGGCCCCAAACCTAGGATGCCTAGATCACGAGGAAGACACGCTACCTCTGTAAGAGGACGTCGGATATTCTTTTTTAATTCAGTGCAGTAGAGACAAATCATTCTCCATTGTCGAATGTGTATCATTATTTCAATTTTGAAATTCTTCTTGTATTGTAAACGAGCGATTATATTTAAAATGACAAGGGTGTCACAAAATTTTGTAAAGCTCGTATATTTTGTCTCTTTAATTGAATTAACAAAAGAGTTATGTTCATCTGGACCTAGGAAGAACAAATAAAACCATATCAATTTCTTTCTATGATACCTAGCAATTGACACGGAACAATGAACAAAACAGTTTCAAAAATATACAAATTTGTATAAGATTTTTTTGTGAAAATAATCTGAGTCTAGCAACTGATTGTTCATCTGTTCCAAACAGTGCATAATTTAAAACGTTCAAATTAATTTTTGGATTGCGAAACAGGAGTAACGCAACTGAAGTTGCTTGAGACTATAAAGTCGAAAACAATTTTAGTACGCTGGCTATGTAGCGTACTTACAATACATCTGTGGTAACGACCATCTCCCGATTATTAATCATTGCAATTTGAGACGCAGAAAATCGACGATCCGCTTCAATAAGATATGGCTATTATTTATGAAGTTCTCGGAACTAATTTGTTTAACTTCAAAAAAGGGGGGAAATATTAATTTTAGATCGAACAGAAGGTAAAAAATAACAGATGTTTTTCAGAAAATACGAAAGGAAGTTTTTAATTGGTGTAGTTTAACAAAATCTGAGAAGAAACAATGATGTTTGTGAAAAGCCAAATGGAAAATAAAATGTCTTTGAAAGTAAAAGTAAAATAGAATTAAAATGCCTTTTGCAATTTTGTAATGTCAACAAATATAATAAAATACTCAAATACTGTTTTGATAGGCTATCGAAATAAATTTAGAAAAAAAATTAAATTGAATAAACCTGTTATTTTTAACTGACTAGGCTCATCATTTCATAGAAGGCCGCCGTGGCCTAGTGATAAGTTCTAGGCTCGTAAACCCTAGGGTTTCAGATTCAAGACCTAATTCCGCCAATAAATCGTCATGTAAGGGGATTTGGTGCACGTTAAATCAACCAGGGCCAAACGTCCTGCCACTGGTGTGGTGTGGAAAGATGGGTGCCTGCTCAGGCGATGTCCTCGTCCCTCGTTTGAACCTGTGATTCAAAATTAAGAGGTCCGTCCCAAAAAAGCCCTAGTGTTGTTTCACAGCAGGACGTTAGTGTAACTAAATTAAACCATCATTTTAAAATATATCTTCAATTTTGAAAACCCCCAAATACTATAATTCGTTTATTTCTGTTTCTATTATATTCACAAACAGATAGACGGACAGATTGTCTTCAAATTTTTGGTAAAAGTATAATTTTTTATAACTACTGTATATCACATTCCATTCATATAACTTGTTGCCTTTTAAAATATTCAGTTTACAAACTGACAGATACATTTCAAAAAGGAAAACTGATCCGATTTGAGATAAACTCTTTGACAATTACAGTTCTCTTTCCCTTTCTGTCTTTGCAAATTAACATAAATGTGTCTTAAAAACGAATTCCTAAAAATACAATTCAAATTTCGCATCATAAATATAACTAGACATTAACCGAAACATTTCACTGTTGAGTTTAAGACTCGTTTAACTCGGACACCATTCAAGACGGTGCATCATTTTGTCGGTTAATTTATTTATTATTCAGTTTTGATTATTGAAAATACCTACAAAATGGTAAAAAGACGAAGAAATTCAATTTTAAACACACACACACACAAATTTGGAGCAGTAAACAAGCCCTTGTATATTGAATAATTATGCATCGAATTACTTTTCCGAGTGAAAAGAGTCGACTATTTAAAGATCATTATTCGTTATCATGAGGAATAAGCAGTTTCCTTAAACAAAATTTGAGAAAATAATTTTTATCAGTTTCGACAATGAACAGATGTTTCTCAAATGGAAATTAGAAGACCAAACTTTCTATTTACATGAAGAATAAAAAATGATTGTATTTTTTTAATAAAACAGATTCGAGCCTCTAGTCTGAAATGTTTTAGATTTGTTTAGTCTATTCTGTATTTGTCTGCTTTTTGTATGTGTGAGGTATTATTTTCACAGTCCACCATTTACAGAAAAAAATTCTAGCCTAAACTCATTATCACGTTTAAAAAACATACAGTGTTTTGCAAAATTTTAATTCATTAATAAATGATAAGCAAAATATTCTACTACTCATTCTTGCTTAGTAGCATGAAAATGTTTCTAATCTTCACACCGATTATTTTCTATCGTTCTATTTTATTGCACGCGGTTTATATAAGGGAAAAGCATTGTTACAAAATTATAGATACATTTTTAAAAATTGTTTAAAGCCATTTTTTGAGGGGGGGTGGAGAGTATTTTAAAGGAATGTAAAATTGGTTTACCTGCAGTAATTTACTCCGAACTTTAAAAAAAATTTCACATTTTGGTAACATTTTAATTCATTAGATCAAATTTTGTGTAGGTTTTAGTAAACTGTAACTAAATACTTAATTTTTTTTATTTCTTAAAAAGAACCTACATTATTAAATTTTTATTACATTGTTACTAAATAATTGATTTTTTAAAAGTCTTTTTTAAAAGAAACTTTATACTTAAGCAGTGTCTGCCAATCAAATGTGAAAATTCTAGATCCAATAATATGTCTTGTGAAATGTTTAAAACTTTTCCTTTTTATTTTTCCGTTTTTGTATTATGCCTGTCGTATGATGCAATTTACAGGTGCCCTGCCAGTCTATAAATATTATCATATTAAAACCCATGTAACTAAAACAATAATTACCAGTTCCAATCATTGATTAGATTTCATAAATACTTGGTTTATATAAAAGTTCAGTACCTTGGGATACGCCATTAGTGGTCATCTGCCTTTCTCCACCCTCTATTTTCATAAGATGTATCGAAAACACTATTTTACTGCACAATCTTTGCAGCAAAAATCGTAATATATTTTACCGGCCATAACCACTAAATACATTTCAACATTTTTTTACTTCGTATGAATGCTATGCATCTCTAGACAAATCAAACTTCGCTTGCTCCCCAACCCCAACATAAAGTTTCGACAGAAATCGCAAAGTATGCATTTGAAGCTTCGAATTAGCTCTAACTCCTCTGTCAAAGGTTTAATTTTTAATCCCAGTTACTCCGCCTTAATTAAATTTTATTCTTAAGGAAATTTTATGATTCATAGATAAGTCATTTAAAGCCATGGGTATGAGTTTCAAAATTTCCTTTGTATTCCTTACGCCAAAGTTGCAGCCAAAATCCAAAATTGCCAACATCCTTATGCCAAATTTGCATTCTTTACGCCAAAACTGCAGTACTTACGTCAAAGTGCGCCAACATTTCATAAACTGGAAGTCTTTCTATACATGTATTTATGAACACTATAGCTAAAACTAGTAGCAAGCTAGATGGATCAAATTCAGTAACTGAAGATCAACGAAATCATCAATATGGTTAAATCAAATCAAATGATAAGGCAACAATCAAATTTTCGACTTTATCTTTCGTTTTATGTGAACTACATTACTCAAAAGTTAATAAATGGTGTAAATAAAATTTGATGTGTGGACTTGGAACACAAAGAGATCTATATCTAAGTTTGAATTTAGTCAGCGATAAAAAGCATACCCAAATGTATGTAATCCGTTGCCTTTAATATGCTAAGAAATTAAGCAGTGCTAAAAAAATACAAGCGAAATTCAAGATGGAAAACTCCTCCAATCCTTAAAACAAATCTTCAAAAATCATGAAAATCCTTTTATTATTTTTTAAATGACTCAAAATATTGACATGTTTTCAGATGTGC
Organism: Argiope argentata; assembly: GCA_026289955.1. Lineage (NCBI taxonomy): Eukaryota > Metazoa > Arthropoda > Arachnida > Araneae > Araneidae > Argiope > Argiope argentata. The sequence continues at coordinate 150,229 of JAOUZG010027140.1, read as the reverse complement.
AGGCTGCTCAAAATTTTCCTTAGAGATTAAATGAAATAATGAGAGTTAATTAATATAAAAAATAAGGTTTATTCAGGTTTCGAAAACGTACTCGTCAGTCATCAGTAGCGTACGCTAAGAACTTGACTTGAATATAAACATTGAGGGATATAGCGACAAAGGCTGTTATCCCAGCTAATTAAGAATTCTAAAAATTACAACATAAAAAAATACATCAAGCTGTTGCCACAAGATAAAAAAAAGTTGCAAATAAAATATGTTTACATTCGACCATCCTGACTTTTCAATTGTCCTCAATTGAATCAAATTTTAATAGTGATTACAACAGTAATAAAACATAAAAATTAAATCTTTTTACACAAAACTTCTTTAGTGGTTTATACACTGTCACTAGGATCATTGTTGTTTTCATCATCATAATTTTCACTGGAGTTATCATCATCTTCATCCCAACTTTTCCAAGCTTTTGGTTGACTGACATGAGCACTGGTGGCGTAAAGACGGCCATTTCTATCCTCTAATTCTGAGATTGTATAAGTATCACCAGGAAGTATTTCAATGACAACCATGGGGCCTCGATAGCATGGTTGAGTTTTTGTTGATTCACCGGTTGCTTTAGGATTTCTCCTTACTACTACTATTTCTCCTTTATCAAAAGATAAAGTACCAGATTTCTTTTTGTCATAATACATTTTCATTTTTTCTTGTCCTTTTGTAATTTTTTCTTTAGTTTCGATTTGTAATTTTTCTGGATCATTCCAAACTTCACAATCATCATCAGAAAATAACCTTAGAATTTCATCTTTAAATCTAGGCACATATCCATGAAGAATCTCAAAGGGTGTTTTTCCAAGAGTTTTGTTCACAGTGTTGTTCAAGTTTCTTTCAACTTCTTTAATTTTTCTATCCCAATCTTTTTGATTAGTACTTTCGATTGATGTTATAATGGAAGATAAAATGTTCTATGAATTCTTTCGACCATTCCATTTGCTTGTGGGTGGGATGTAGAGTTCAATGTGTGCAAAATTCCATTCTTATCACAGAATCTTTGAAATCCGTGTGAAGTGAAACAAGAGCCTCTATCTGATATTATACGATTCGGTAAGCCAAAATCTTCCAATAAAATTTTCCACTGATTTAAGAACATTCTTAGATGATGTGTCTCTAACTGGATAGAGGCGTACAAATCTAGTCATATTATCAATAATGACAAGCAATTCCTTGTTTCTTTTGGTACTTGTTACAAAGGGTCCAAGGTGATCAAGATGCACGGTAGCAAATGGTCTCTGGCCTGACGAAATAGGGTGAAGAAGACCTTGCTTCTTTCCACTTGGAACTTTGTTGAGCAGACATTCGAAACACATTGATATATGTCGACTAACATACCTCTTCATTGAAGGAAACCAATAAAGTTCCTTGATTTTGACAGTGTCTTATCTACAGCAAAATGTCCCATAAGGTCATGAAATTTCACAACAAGACTTTTCCTCATACTTTTTGGAATGTCAAATAAAAGTTTTTCTCTCTAACCATCGATTATAACAAGAAATAGTCTGTGATTCTTTAAAACATAATTATGAGCTTTTTGCTTTTCTTCTTTGCTTCTATCTTCAATACTCTTTTTGAGAATTAGTATAAGTTTCTTCAAAGTTTCATCTCCACACTGCATCGTGAGAACTTGATCTTCGACACTCATCGTAAGATAAACTTCTAATTTATTTTCAATCAAGGAATCTAGTGTGTCTGAAGCATTTAAAACTGGAGCTCTACTAATTGCATCTATGTGAGACATTTTAGTGCCAGGCTTATGGCGGATTTCAAAGTTAAATTTTTGAATGAGGAGACTCCAACGAGCAATTTGAGGATTACTTGTTTTCTTCGCATTCATATAAACTAAAGCTTGGCAGTCGGTCACTACTGTGAAACTAATGCCCAGTAAAAATTGTCGAAGTCGTTCCAGTGCCCACACAATTGCCATTAATTCTAACTTACTCGAATGATATTTATTTTCTGTTTGTGTAGTCTTTTTACTTACACAGTAAACTAAATGCCAATTATTATCACTTCCTAGTGGAAGCAACATGCCAGCTATACCATCCGTTCATGCATCGGTATGTATTTCAGTTTTCGCTTCAGGATTGCTAAAATTGGTTCTCTTGTCAGCTGACTTTTTAGAGTTTCGAATGACTCTTCTTGAACCTTTTCCCATTTAAATGCGCTATTCTTTTTCGTTAGTTCTGTCAAATGTTTTGCTTTAATGTCATAATTTGGAATAAATCTTTAAAAAAAGATTGTTAAGCCGATGAATCTTCTTACTTCATGTATATTTTTAGGTTGAGGAAACTTAGATATAAATTCTACTTTTTTGGAACCTGGCCTAATTCCCTTCTTGTTAATGATAAATCCTAAATACTCAACTTCTTGTTTCCCAAATTTGCATTTAGGTAGTTTCAGGGTTAAATTTGCGAAACGTAATCCTTTGAATACTTCTACTAATTTTTCGATCATTTCTTCCCACGTTTTGGCTGGTATAAGTATGTCATCTAAATAGCACAATACATCCTTGTTACAAAAAGGTCCCAATGCAAGAAATATCAAACGTTGAAATTCTGCTGGAGCATTTGTTAAGCCGAAAATCATCCTTTCAAACTGTCCTGTTTCATCTGGTGTTATGAAAGCTGTCTTGAGCTTTGCTTCCTCGGTTAAAGGTATTTGTAGATATCCATGCGCTGAGTCCAAGGTTGTAAAAAAACTACATTCACGTAATTGTTCCAATAAGTCGTCAATTTTAGGTAATGGAAATTTATCTTTTTTTGTCTGATTATTAAGCCTTCTATAATTAATAACCCATCTGTTCTCTCCGGTTTTCTTTTTAACCAATATGGCAGGACTTGCATAAGGTGAACGTGTATCTGAAACAATTCAATTTCTCTCCATTCTTTTACAATTTCTTTAATAGCAGTTCTTTCTGCGGCATTCGTTTTATATGGTTTCATACATATGGGTCTTGATCCTTCAACTTCATTAATATCAATTTTTGTTAAATTGGTGCATCCAAGCTCTGAAATATTTAATGCAAAACATTCTCAATATTCGTTCAACAGTTGAACTAGTTCTTGCTTGCGTTCAATTTTAATACTTGAATCAATGTTGATCTCATTCTAGGTTATGGGAACTTTTTCCTTAAAATTACTTAATTTTCTAGAGCAACTTGCAGTTTTCCCTTTAATTTCTGTATTTAAGCATAATTCTACAATTTCAGCTCTTCCAACACATCGATTCTTGTAAAACTCAACATTTTGGTTTCCAATATTCTCTAAAGGGACAGCTGTGTTTCCAATTTTCAGTTCCAATAAGAAACCAATGCCTTCGAAAGGATTTTCTATCATAATTAATCCATTGTCGACAGTTTCTGCTTGACAATTGATTAGATTTACTGTATTATCTTCTACTTTAGTTGCTTCAAGAGCTTTAAGGCAAACTCGATTTGTTTTTTCATCTAATAGAAAATTGCTAAATAGTTCATCTTCTCGATATCCTATGTGAAATCTATTTCCTATTCTAGTGTAAGCAATATGAGGGAGATCAAGCCATGTTCGTCCGATGATAAGATCAACTGGCTGTGCATTATGGGGGACAACATATACAGTTATGCCTTGGCCTTTCACATTATCAACTTTAATATCTGCTTCGATTTTTCCTATAGAGGTTACCGCAGGTACCTTTTGATTTCCAAAGCCGTATAATTCATTGACAACAGGGTCGAGTTTCAGGTTAAATTTCTGAACAACTGAAATTCTTAAAAGAGAGCACGAACTTCCTGTGTCAATTAAAGCCTGTACTTCACAGCTGTTAAGTTTTGCTTTCTTCAAATATGAAATCTGTTCTGAATTTTCGTCAACTTGTCTAAACAAAGCAAAAAATTTTTTAGCTTTATGCCCAGTTTTATTACATTTTCGGCATATTACAACTGGTTTCGGTTGCGAGCAGTCCTTTGAAATATGCCCAAAATTATTACAATTGAAGCATTTGGGTTTACCTTTTTCACTATGGGTAATACCGTACATTTTTGTCTTTTCTTTCATCGCTACAAATGGCTCATCTTTAAAGTAGTTCCGTTTGTCGAAATTTCGATCCCTACGAGGCTGCTTATCTTTGAATGTTGATCTTAAGGTATCATAACCGTCTAGTTTTTCAGCTAAATCAGTCGGCGAGATAAATTTGGACCAATCATCAGTAAAATGATCTTTTACTTCTTGAGAAACTTAATGATCCGTAATTTTGAGGTCGCTCAGCTTCTCTAAACTATCTACTTCAACTCCATTTATCCATTCGTTAAAAAAATTTCTTAACTCATTCGCAAAATTTTTTCAAGTGCTTCCTGTATTCTTATTATGAGTAAAAAACTTTTGGCGAAATTTTTCTGGCGTTAACATGTATCGATTTAATAGGATCTTTTTAACTTCTTTATAATCGTTGGAAATTTCATCTGCTTCTCTGGCGATTAATTGAGCAACGTCATACGGCAACAAACCAAGTAAATGAGTAAACCATGCACTTTCTAACACATCAGCTTGTTTAGCTAAACGTTCAAACATAATTAAATATAAACTTATGTCATTTTCGTCAGGATTAAATTTTTGTATCAAATGATGAAGTTCTAACTTCGGCTTCTTCATTTATGCGGCGCTAGCATCTTCATTGGCGACGGAACTGTTAAGCCTACTTTCGGCTTCTAGGTGTAATTTTTGTAGTTCAAATTCCCGTGCATTCTTACGTTCTTCTATTTCTTCTCTTCTTTTACGTTCGTTTATTTCTTCTTTTTCCTTTCTTTCAGTTATTATCGTACTCAACCATTCCTTGGCGCATTCTTCGTCGTACTCTTTGCTCGTCAAAATTATTTTTTTCAAATCGTTCATTTTATGACTGTCATTTACATCTCCTAACTCTTCGGCTAATGTTTTTAAATCGCACTTCTTTGCTTTGGCGAAGATAGACATTTTCGTACAATTTAAATATATATATTCGAACGTACTTTGAAAATTAAATTCTCTCTTGATCTTAACTTACTCACTTGAGCTAAGCCTAAGCAGCCATTTTCATACAAATTCTTCTCATCAATAATTTTTCAGATAAATCCCACTTCTGATTTCTGTTGGCTGCTCAAAATTTTCCTTAGAGATTAAATGAAATAATGAGAGTTAATTAATATAAAAAATAAGGTTTATTCAGGTTTCGAAAACGTACTCGTCAGACATCAGTAGCGTACGCTAATTGAGAATTCTAAAAATTACAACATAAACAAAAATACATCAAGCTGTTGCCACAAGATAAAAAAGGTTGCAAATAAAATATGTTTACAGATGTGGCCATAGCTTTAGGGATCATCAGGTATTCTGTTCATTGAAGAATACAACTGTCTACAATGGGTAAGAAATGCAAAAGGGCAGAACGGAAACAAAAAACACCAAATGCGTAGCCATATAGAAGGACTTGGCGACAAGTTCTGCGGACGTGACAAGAAACGAAAGATGGACACACTTCTACTTCCGATAATGAGCGGTCACTCAGTGTTACCAGTTCGTCGATATCGGGGAAGATATTTTTTTTTTTTACTTCGAAACCCTGGATGCAAGCAATCTGGTGCGGAACGGCCATTAATTATGAGATCGGGAGAGTGAATACTTAGTTTTGGAACGATGCACCAACATGGACACGCTTCTAAGAAAAATTATGGAAAAATAGAGACGAAACACGAAGATCCACGTTTTGAGTTTAAAAAAAGAAAGAAAAATAAAAAATAGTATAAAGTTAACTATAAGTTCATTTATCAAATGAATTCTGACAAATATATTATAGGGGAAAATATCCCTCTACCTCAAATTTGCGTGACGCGACGGCAATACTCGTTTCGTTTTTTGGATTCGTTGTGTAGTGAAGAAATACGGGTATGTGCTGTTATGGAAAGTTTCCCAACAGGAGATTCAATTTTCTAAACGAATCTCGGAATCTCAACTACAAATAGAAATAATATTGAAATTACTACGTTTTCTAAAGCCTTTATTTTTGTAGGAAAGCAATTTTACAAATTCCGAATAATTTCATACATCCCGTTACCGTTTTAAGGTGATTAATTTTATAATTTCAATACAAAGATAAAATAGATTATTTCCTTTGTGAGAATTATTGCGTTTTAGAGTATTTGGATTCACATCAAAAAACATTATACATTGTGGAATTTTGTATAAAACTTGATATTGTTCAACTATTTAAGAATAAGGATCACATTCTAAAATTCATCTCTCTAGCATAGCTCAGTTTTCAAGCTATCATGTTCTTTTGTATACAGATTGACACAATTATTATTAACGGATTAACCCTAAAATGTGAAACATCTAATTTGGAAGTGGAAAAAATTAAACATTACATTCCATTTGCCTAATTACTGACTTTTTAGAATTATTGAATTCGCAACTAGAACGATTTGATTTTTAGGGAGAGAAAAGGGAAACTCGGGAGAGATTTTAAATGTGGGAGATTCGTTAAAACATCAAAGCTGAATTTTTTGATGATTAAAATATTGCATTTTTCTGTATTTCCTACAAGAGATAGAGAAATGAGAAACAGAATACATACCAATTAAATCATTTTAATTTTTCACATTCTAGTCACTTTTTTAAAAGAAAATACTTAAGTGAATATATCATTAATAAGCATTCTAAGAAAATGAAGTCAATTTTTACTTAGGTAAAAGAATCTAATACTCAATAAAGAACAATTTTATTTTAGATACTTTTTATTAAATAATTACAAATAATATAAATAATTTATTAAAATTGAATTTCCAAGACTTGAATTCGCATTCTTTATCTTCACACGAAAGATACTGAAATCTTCGCATTTTACCGATTGAGCTACTGCCTGTCGATTTCAATTTTCATTACAAACTGATAAAATTCTATTTAAAGTACTAAAAAAATTAATTCAATTGATGAATTAATATTTGTAAAAACTGTGATAACATCAAGTGTCATCCGCTACAAGTTTTAAAAAATGTATTTGAACTCGAATGGATTCATAAAAAGTATTTTATTAACGCTTGAAAATTTGAACAAGATATATATTGGGAGAGTATGAACTAAAAGTAGGAATTGAAAAAGAAGCAGAAAAATGGAATTATTTCGTAACACGCATACATAAAATCAATGTTAATAATTGTCAATAACTAAAATCAATTAATTAATTGTATACTCTTCGTATGCAATTAATTGAAGTAAAAACTAAAAGGTGTTTTTAAGAATATTAGACAATTCTTAAAAACTGGAGAAAAAAATTCAAAAAGAGAGAATTTTAAAATTTTATTAAGAATGAATCTGCCTGAGAACTAACTGTTATCGTTCAAAACGAAAGCTAAGAATCGCCAAAATATTTAATACTTCTAAACAGTATAAACACAGATAAATGAGGATTTATTAATTACATAGTTATTTTTGCCCATTTGTAAAATTTCCAAAAGCTGAAACTCTGTGACTTCATTCAAACAAAGTGAAAATGAGAAACTGGCTCCCTATTAGAGAAGGCAAATAAACTTTAGATTCTTTTACCTCCTTTAATTAGGAATAATTTTTCTTCTGTTTTGTAAGAATTTCACTTCTTTAAAGCTTGCATAATTAAGGCTGCTAATAAGCTGGCTGAAGCATCCTGCTTTGCTTTAAAACAAACTCTACTGCTCTACAAAATAGCTCCAGTTATTTTAAAATCTTGCAGTGCCTTCATAATGGCAAATTCTTAATGTTTCTCTGTACATTTTTAACTCCAAGTTAAAATAAAACGTTTCCGTGATGTTTGGACAGTTTCTACTTGGAAGATTCTAGCAATTTAAATAGAAAAAAATGAAAAGAAGCAAAAAAGTATTTAGCCAGTCAGTTTTTCATTCTTCGGATTTATGAAGGTCATCATTATCTTATAATGAATATACGTTTCTCTTATACAAAGAGAAAAATCATCAAAAAAATACTTTGGAATTCTCACAAATCTCCAATTTTTAGACTTTTTGTAACTCCTAAAAACATATTTTGGAGTTGTATCTCTCTGATTACATCTCTGTGAACATAATAATTCCAAAACATTTTGAGCTAGACGGATTTACGGGTGACAAAATTTGTAGATTTTTATCAAATTTTCTGTTAAATCCTTTCACAAAACATCTTGCTGGATAGCTGATCTCAGCACAAGTGATTCAGATAAGTACCAAATGTAAAGCCAATTGATATGGTGTTGAGAGGGGGTGCCAACTCAGGTGCCATTCTCGTCATCCGAGTGCGGTTCAGAATTATGAGGTATATCTCAAAATAGCTTTGACGTTGATTTAAAACGGGACGTTAATACAACTAAACTAAAAACTAAATCGAACGTAATGAGTTTGGTTGATAAAATTTAGTAAAAAAATTTGATATCAAATATATATATTTGAACCGGGATTTTCACTATATTCTGTGAGAAGTTAACCCTCGTTTGGCATACATTTATAACACAAAAATATAATGATTAAAATTAATGAAATTTGGTATAGGATCCCGTTATTAAATTGTAGTTTTAATTATAGTTTAAATCATTTGGAGAAAAAAAATTCCAAAATGCATACTTGATTTTCCGCATTATATTGTGATGCACTAAATCTTGATTTGTGAGTGAAAATAAAAATCTGAGGGTTCGTTCGTTCCTTAATAACATTGCCCAAGACCACAAATTTTTACATGAGGGAAGAGGATAACATATTTATTAGAGAGAATGTGAAAAAGTTTCGAGGAGACCATTTCGGCTGAATTAAACTCTAAATCTGAAGTCGCTTATAGGTAAATAAAAGCATACCTTTAATTCTACTTGATTTAATTATCTTTTACTTTATACAAGGATCCGAAATGTCTTTTAAAAGCTTTAGTGATCAATCACGCATACAGAATAAAGAATTTCATCAATAGAAAACGGATTCAAATAGAGACCCGCTGAAAACGATAGTTTATCAATGCAATGGATTTTAAAAAAACTAGAAAAACTGAGCGGATAATAATTTGCTCCAGAATAACAATTTGCAAAGCATTATTGCTTAGTAATGCAATCATTTAAAGTTCTTAAAAGATTTGTGGTTTATACTGAATCATGCTGGTCAATCTCTGAATAGTACTGTTATCTTTCACCCTATGCACAAATTGTGATATTTTTATTCGGGCAACTAGATTGCTTGTGCTGCTGTGAATTTTCATTCCATTAAACTTATATTGAACAATTTTTTTCTAGTGTGCACTTTATTTTGACTTGATTTACAGAGAAAGAGATCTTTATATTGATCGTCTTTTGCATGTGAAACTTCATGTTGTACTCGAAAAATTATGTTTCAGTAAGCATTCCTTTTGTTTAAAGTTTGTAAACGATGCTTTGGGACATCCTGTATATAACAAAAAACGTTGCATGTTTTGTTGTGCTTCAGACAGTGGCAGTTCAGATGTAAAATAGACAAATAATAGTGCATAAATGAATACAATTAAACATAAATTCTTTTAAAAAAGAAAACCTGAAATTTTTAATGACGTTTTAGAAAATCATTTTGTTTCGATGAAAGACTTCTATTAAAAAATAGTAATATGTATTGAAGCAGGTGAGTTTCTGCTCAAACACCATGAAAGTGAAATTAGAATTAAACAATACCTAAGGAGAAAATTCTCAGAAAAATAAACCAAAAGAACAGAGAAAAACGAAAAAAAAAATCAAACAGCCGAGCATCAAGCCTAGACTTCACCTGAAGCAACCCAACTGCTGCTAATATCAATTAGAATAACCTTACATTTTTTTTCAGCTTCTGCGTGGTGTATTAATTTTGATTCTTTTGGGGTTGGTCGCCGTGCAGCTTCAACTTGTATATCTCTTACTATTCGATAGTTTTTTATTTTAATCTTCCGTAGAATTATTTTTTCTATTCCGTTATTCATCTATTTCTTAAAGTGAAAAATCCCCAAACATATTTAAAAGTGAAAAGAAATGCAACAATCAACGACCCGCTGCGGCCCTCAGAGCCATCTTGAAGAAAACGCAATCGTGACGAAAAGACATGAATCAATTTCTTTTAAACGTTGAAGCTTTAGAATTAAAGCTAGATTTGCATTTCAAATATCAGTTCAAACGATGGTCATAGCAAAAAAAAAAAATAAATAAAATAATAAACATTTCATCAATGAAGACTCAAAAAGAAAAAGAAAAAGAAAAGAAAAAGACTTTTAAGAACTCGGAAGGGAAAAAAAATCTCCCGTTTCGAATGTGAAACTGAAATTTAACTATAGAACTGCTTCCGCGTCGGTTTGAAGCAATTCAAATTAAGATGAGGAAAAACCCATCGACTCAGAAGTTAAAGTCTTTCTTACACTTGGATTTAAGTGGTTAGATGGTCTGAATTTTTTGCATGTGCAAGTTATATGCTCCTGCTGAACGAGCTCATCCTCGCCCTCCATTCAAGAAATACCTCGTTTATTCTCTTAATGAGACTGGCGATGCATTGCAAAAGATGGTGAAGACAATTCATTAATGCGAACTCACTTACAATTTTACAAACTTTAAGGCCATTTTCTGTAAATGTTGCAAAAATATTGTTCTTGAAAAGATTGTATACAAATGTCCATGAATTTTACTTTTTTGAGACATTCTGTATGCAATTTTACTTATTTCCTTATTTATTTTTCAATCATAGAAATTTCTTTGATTATCACATTAAAAAATGTTTATAAAACATTCAGTACTGATTTCATAAACGAAGTAAGTATCCTCTGATATTTGGAATGACACATGATAAAATGTGACTCAATTCATTTAAAATCCTACAAATAAGTTCTGTATAATTTTTATTGTTTTTACTATTGATGCTCGAGTCATTGAGATATACGAATTAAAGACCTAATACAACAAATTCTTTTTCATATAACCTGTCAAAAAATACCAGACAACTTCAGAAAAAGTGTGACAATATAAGATTTTTAAAGGTAACAAAGCTCATTTACGTACTTGAGACATAGGGGAAAAATAGGGAAAATTTTAGAGAATAATAGGGGGTACGTTTAGGAGGAAATACAGTAAATAGGGAACAATTTTAGAAAAAGTGAAAAATTTTGATATCAATAGGGAACATTTTAGAGAAAAAAGTGAAAAATAGGGAGAAATCTATAATAAAGAAAGAACATTTTAGGGAAGAAATAGAAGAAAATTTTAAGACATATGGGGAAAAATAGTAAAAATGTGATGGGAAATTTAGGGAATAGGGAATAATTTTAGGGAAGGAATTGTGAAAATTTTCAAGATTAATAAGGAAAGTTTTAAGAAAAATGGTGAAAAATAAGGACTATTTTATGTAGAAATAACTATAATACATAACAAACTCTACTTTTCTACTGATTCTATTATTTTTATAAAAATTAATTAATATAATTATAAACTGGAAAGTTAAATTTAACCAATAAAAATTAGAAAGTATATATTCATTTTTTCCAAAGATATAAATAGTATGCACAGTTAATTGTCTTTAAAAGCATTATTTATAGAGCACGCTTTTGTTAATTTTATACACGGGCCGGAACGTGATGAAAATTCTTATTTCAAGCCATTTACATTATCTTTTTCAAGTAAGCCAATAAAAAAATGGAATAAAATTAATTTCTTTGTTTCTAAAATTGAAAAATTGTAAAGCTGTCAGTTTATGACAGCATTTTGTTAAAATAAACAATTATGTTTACCAGAGTAACCTAAATTAAAATAAAATTTCTTTACAATATTACTTTAAAAATCAACGAATAAAATCTTTTATTACCTCAAAAATTGCCATCTCTGTTAAAACACAAAAATTTCCTATTAACGATGAATATTTTTAAATAAACTATAAAATTCAAAAAAAAATTATTATTATTATTGGAATTTTATTGCAAGTCTAATTATGTTATGCAGATATCGAAAAGAGTGTGCAATAGCAACCAATAAAATCAACTTTTCTTTGTCGTAATTATTAGGGATGAACAATATCTTTCGACAAATATAATGTGAAATGGGATAATAGAATTGTTTGTCGAATTCAACATATCACATTCATTACATTTTTAAAGGTTTGAAAAATCAAAAAAATCAGTTCTAATTACAATAATTTTATAAAATAGAATTCATCATATGCTATTCAAATATAACTTTTCACAAAAACACTAAATATGTATCGTTTGCTTTATTAAATAAAAAAAAATTTCTTTGGTTTTTTCAATATGAAAACTAAAATAAAATGAATACACCTTATTGTTTTATGTTTTTCAATCTGAAAGTATTCCAAGAAAATAATTACTCAATATTATATGGTAAGTATTCATAATATTGTATATTAAAATAAGGCCATTGCATATCACAATGCTATTAAAATTAAACGATTATTGTCGTCAAATTTTAACTACGATCAAACCTACTAATATATCATGTTAAAAATACTTTTATCAGTATATACATATGTTCAGAAAATCAACCATGAAAGCGCAAATATTTTGACTTACCTAATCCAGCAAATAAACGTCCTAAAAGCAGAAAATCCTTTGGCCACATCACCGCCTTGGGGGTCACTACTGTAGTTTCAACCGTTGCGCATTGTCAAACTAGAGGAAGACCGAAAATAGCGAAAAAGTGAAGAAACACTTGCGTGCCAGTCGGATATAACCACTATTTTCAACGAAACATTATCATATGCCGTGATTTGACTCAAGTTATCCTACAATACACGTTTTGGTACACAGAAATTTAATTACTTCTAAGATATCCAAGTCACTATTTAAGAGTCAGTTATCGATTATCTAACTGGAGAACAATATATATCCAACGCTATTCTGAATTTACTTCAAAAACGGTGATTTTTCTTCACTGTTCTACAACAATGGGACTAATAAAATAGCAGAAAATCGTTTGGAATATTTAGAAGTAATTCTTGAATCACAGTTAGTATATTTTTAAAGGAGTCTTGCTATCTAAGTGTAACTAATGTGAATCGAAGCTTCCATATTATTTTTCAGAGATGTCACTTGGAGAATAAAAATCAACATCACGTTGCTGCTTCGAATCTTATTTGAGAAGATTCAAATATATTAAAAATTGTAATATCGGAGTTTTACATTTTCTAGATTGTTTTTCAATACATATTGAAGAATAAATTACTTTAAGGAATTCGAAGAGTTTAATTCCTTAAATTCCCATACATCAGAACTTGCTTCCAAATAAAATTCTTCCAATTCATTGAGCGATATGCCAACAGTTTTGAAGATTTGATATTTTTTTAATGTTTCAATCCCAACTTTAAATATGGAAGATTTGAAATCAATTCGTTACTTTAATATATTTTAGATAAATTCTTGAAAATTCCACCAGGGGAAAAAATTCGAATTCTATTGACATTGAAACCGAAATTTATTTCGCGCCAATGCAAACGAAAGAATCAACACAAAGAATTTAATGACACATTAGTAAATTTATGATTTAAAAAAATTCAATAGTTGCAATTTTTTCTCTCAGAAATCAAAGCTAATGAGTTAGCAAATCGTTTGGCATAAAATTTCTCCATGAAATTGTGTATTATAAAACTTTATCAACTGTTTTCAAATTTTTGCGCGTATTATTATTGGAGGGAAATAGTATAAACAAACGCGCGAAAGTTTCCGTCGTGAGGTCTCGGCGAAAGCGCGTCTCCGAATCAATGAAACATAAACAATGTCTCTTCCCGCGTATTCCTTGTAAAGATGCCGGCGTTCGAGATAGTGGTTGCCGCGCGACCACCCCGCACGTAATCTCCGCTTCGTCTGCCTTTCCGTTTTCATTGCATGACGTCATCCCTCCCTCTCCCCCGAGCACGCGCAGGAACGAATGAAACAACAGCAGTTCCCGCGTGTTCGAAGAACTCAACAAAGCAGCAGCATTCTTTTCTTTTTTTTTTTAGTGAACTTGTGCGAAGTATTAAAAAGGGGGCAAAACATCAATACCTTTTGAAAAAAAATAATACATTAGTGCTCTAAAATTTGGGGAGAAGTTCGAAATCAAAGAAAAAAGAAATAATTTCAGCTAAACTCTTGTTCTCGTCTCAAAGTTTAAAACAATTTTTACTCTAATTTTTTTTTATTTTACAGTTATTTTTTCAATAATTTATTGATACGTAATTAGCTAATATTTATTTATTTTTTATTTTAGCAAGCTTGATAATTTTTTCGATAAATTAATAGCTAATATCAATTTGTTAAAATGAATCGAAACTGAAAATCAAAATGCACATTTTAATAATTTGTCATAGGAATATCCATCATATTCAAATTAAAACTTTGCCGATAGGAGAGTTACCTCCTTTTATTAAACTTCTTGTTTATTTATTTCTCGATTTGGAGTCACGTATAAAGAAAATGTTGCACCCGTAGAGAAATCAAAGTGTCAGGAAATTTGGGCATTAAAGTTATTTAATAATTTTAAATTCCTAATTCTTTTTTCTCTCGTAATTTATTCTAAAAGGATGCAGAGAATTTTGAACCTGATATTGTACATTATTAGTTTGGGTCAATCATTTTACTTGACATCAAGCACATAGTTATTTAATCCGTACTGTGTTTGACATTTAGTCAACCCGATTACCGTATCTAAAATGTAAATATAGGATTTTAGACATGATGAAAATACGTGCCATTATGGTCGTAATACCAGTCTCGGCTCCTGTAATGACCGTGAATGTATTAAAAAGCGATTCATCATAACTAAAAATATTTCATCGTGTTTTTTTCCCCCTTCTTAATAAATTGTGTTCGATTTAAATCTTTCATTTATCAGACTCAATCTTTGAAGACTTTTATCATCTTTCCACTGTAGCTATTCTAACCTCAAACAGTGGGTTCTAAATATTTAAGAATCTCTAATTATTATACATATAGATGGATAAATATCTTTAACACAAAGCTCTCCAAATTTGAAATCAGCATCAATGGAATTATGCCAAAATGCCTGCGTGTTTATGTTAATGTGTTAAAACTCAAAACTTTCAATACAAAATATAAACGACTCTAAGCGTAAAAAACTTAACAACTTTACTTTAAAGAAAAGGATCATGCACTGAAAAACATTATTACATTTTTCCAAAAAAAATGATATATATATACATCCGGTCACATTACACACTCAACTTCCGACATGACTCATGCTTAATAGCACGTGCGTGATAAAAATAAAATGACAAACATTTCAGTACATCGTTTTTAACAAATGTACATAAACATGCAGGTATATATGTTTCATATACTTTTTATTTTTAAATGTCAAAAAACAAATTCTCTTCATACTCTTATCTCATCATAATTTAGATATTGTTCTAATTGACTTATTTTGTACACATACATAATTTACTAGCAACACCCGCACGACGTCGCCTGTGACATAACATCCAAGAGGGAAAATTAGCTTTAAACGTAAAACCAACCGATATGACTGGGGCATGACACTCAAAATCAAACAAACATGAGAATATATATCTAGAAGTAAGCAAAGCAATTTTTTATAGCCCACATTCAAAAATATTTAGACTGATAAAAAAAAAGTAAAAATGTGATATGTTCATAGACAAAACAATTCACTAAATATACACAATAGAAAAGCTGTTCTACACATTTAAAAATACATAAATTAGTCTTTGCACCCACTGTTTCACACGCTTATCAACTCTTGAATGTGCATTACTGCTCCGCTCTAGATGAAAGTTGTCGGACAAAGGAAGACCGAAGTCTCTGACAGATGTGTTTGCAAGAGACGCAACTATTTTAATGATTTTGATTACAGCTCCATCAAATATTCTTTGATTGTAAATTCATGTCTTCTAATACCGGCCGCATTACTTTTCCGTTCAATATATCTAAAGGCATGCATTTCTTTTTCATCAAATATTCTTTGGTGATTATTCCAAAACATCGACAAAGTAGTAAAATGGCAGAAAATAATAAAAACGAATAAGTGATGCTGGCACACTGTATATTGCAGCTTCTGATAAGATATTCTACTAGAGCAGATATTCTATATTGCAGCTTCTGATAAGATATTCTGCTAAAATCCCATGGTTCTGCAAGCAGTTCGAATTGTATTGCAGTTAATTCCATCTACAGTTCTTAAATATGAAAAATCACAATTATAAAACATTTTTTTTTATTTTCATATGACTTCAATATACTAAAACCTTCCCCAATAAACGACCTACAAAACGGTTCAAATATCTCTAATATCAGTAAAGTATTTTCAATTCCTACTATTAGTTCGCATTCCCATATACACAGAAGTGACAAAAGTCATGGGATAGCAATATGCAAATATACAGATGGCAGTAGTATCGCAGCGAAAAAGTATAAATGCGCAGTTTGTTTTCCAGAGCTTTCATTTGTGTTCAAGTTATTCATGTGAACAGGTTTTTCGTGATTTATGGCGGCGCGACGAGAATTAACAGATTTTGAACGTGGAATGTTAGTTGGAGCTAGACGCATGGATCAATCCATTGCGGATATCGTTAGTGAATTCAACATTCCGAGATCAACAGTATCAAGAGTGTGCCGAGGGTATGAAATTTCAGGTATCCTATCCTATCATGGACAGTGCAGTGGGCGACCACCTGCATTTAACGACCGAGACTGCCGACGTCTGTGTAGAATGGTCAATGTTAATAGACACGCAACACTTCGTCAAATAACTACAGGAATCAATGTGGGACGTACGAGGGACGTGTCCGATAGGGCTGTGCGGCGAAATTTGTCTTCCTTGGGCTATGACAGCAGAAGTCTGACTCGAGTGCCTTTACTTACAGCACGACATCGCCTGCAACGACTCTCCTGGGTTCGTGAGCATATCGACTGGTCCCTAGACCAGTGGAAACCCGTGGCGTGGGCAGATGAGTCATGATTTCAGTTGTTACGAGCTGATGGTAGAGTTCGAGTGTGGCGCAGACCCCACGAAGCCATGGACCCAAACTGTCAGCAAGGCACTGTTCAAGCTGGTGGTGGCTGCATAATGGTGTGGGCTGTTTTTACATGGCTTGGACTCGGTCCTCTGGTGCAACTGAACCGATCATTGACTGGAAATGGTTATGTTCAGCTGCTTGATCACTTTCAGCCATTCATGGACTTCACGAACCCACACAACGATGGGATTTTTATGGATGACAATGCGCCATGTCACCGGGGCAGAACTGTTCGCGATTGGTTTGATTAACATTCCGGACAATTCCAGCGCATGACCTGGCCACCTAGATCGCCCGATATGAATCTCATCGAGCATTTATGGGGCATCATCGAAAGGTCCGTTCGTGCCCAAACTCCTGCACCATCCACACTTTCACAATTATGAACGTCTATACAGACAGCATGGCTCAATATTCCTGCAGAGGACTTCCAATTACTTGTGGATTCCATGACACGTCGAGTTGTTGCACTTCGCCAGGCAAAAAGAGGACCGACACGATATTAACAGTCATCCCATGACTTTTGTCAATTCAGTGTATATACCTTGTTCAAATTTTCAATCGTTAGTAGAATACTTTTTATTCATCCACTCAATCTCGAATACATTTTTTTTCAAACTTGCAGAGGATGAAACTCGATGTTATTACAGTTTTTCCAAATATTAATGCATTGATTAAATAAAATTAAATGTTAATATTTAAATAGAGTTTTAGCAGTTTGTAATGAAAATTGAAATCAGCAGGTAGTGGGGCAATCGCTAAAATACGAAGATTTCAGTATTGTCCTCGTGAAGGTGAAGAATGCGAGTTTAATTTTTACGAAAATCAGTCTTTTTTTTGATAATTATGTTAATTTTAATTATTCAATAAAAAGTGACTTCTCTGTTGACCCAAGTACGAATTAACTTTTTAAAAAAACTATATTATTTGTTTAGCGTACAGACGCTTTCAGGAGACTTCGTTTTATACTATGTATAGATAATACGGGCGTTGATGAAATGAAATATGTTAAAAATGTATTATATTAAAATAAAACTTAACTTAAATTTGTTATATTAAATGATAAAACTAGAATTCGCCGGCTATCCAATATATTTTTTTGCTCGATGGCACCAGCAACAGATTGTATTCCAAGGGAAGTAATTTCCGCCTAAACTTGTTGGATATTCTTTAATCAAAGTGTTATTCCTATTTTTCTTGCAAGAAAATTGTAATCCCTAGTTAAGCTCACAATTAACATGTATATTCAAATTTTTATTTTCATGGTCTCGCATATTGCTTTATAACCTGGATGAAGGGACGAGGAAAGTTTGATTCACAACTTTAGTTCTGGAAATAAGATCTAGTTTCTTTTCTTTAAATGATAGTGTGCATGCTTTGGAATAAACCGCTCATAGGCTACTTTGGAATGTACCACTCTTTGGAATAGTTCCACTCATAGGTGGATTTGGTTCAAATTTGATCAACACTTTCCATGTTAAAACTGTGTAACAAATTTTATGCACCATAATACTGCCTTTTGTAGTTTTCGAGTTAACTTACACTCGGACAGGCAGACAAACAAATTTCTTATAAGCGGATATCGTTCAAAATTTGACAGAAGTTTTCAAATCTAGGGTAACGACAACATACCAAATTTCACACGTCTAGCTCAAAACTTTCTTCAGTTGTAAGGTTCATAGACAAACATAATACCAAAAGATACTTTTCCATTAGTAGGTTGCAAACGAAAAATCGCCAAATAATGTAGAATTCCGCCAAATTTCTTTTGCAATTTTTCGTTCGCACTCGGCTAACGAAAAGGTACCTATCAAAAATATGTTTTTCGGACTCATGTAGATTTGAAATGTGGATTCACCAAAATCTGGAGCACGAATATTTTGACGATTACCATAGTTTTTGATAGTAAGCTTCGTAATCGAGAAAATAAAAAGACGATGAACTCTCTTCAAAAAGTAACTATAAAAGATGGATTTTTGTACCACGATGATATAAGTAATATTTTGATATTTTTTATGGATAATAAAGTTTGGGAACTCAAATTCGTAAGTTTATCTTTTTTTTGTATATAAAGAATGGATCTTACAGTTAAAAAATATCTCCCCAGAAATATGGGGAATAAAATTATTTGAACTTGTATAATTCAACATGATAATGATCATAAGTGATTTTCCTATGATATGAATGAATTATGGTTCTGCAAGACCATAATTGTAGCAATGGTACTTTTCCGTTGCCACTTGGGTACAACTTTTTCGTTGCAGCTTGACAAATAGTACAACTTGGGTAGTTTTCCGTTGTCCGGGAGTAAGAGAAAAATCGCCAAATAATGTAGAATTCCGCCAAATTTCTTTGGTGATTTTTCACTTACAACCAGCTAACGGAAAAGTACCGCAACGTATAATTTACACCTTTGATCAATTCTCTTGAGTCCATCAATATCCTTTGTCTCGGCAATTTGATCTAAGGTGAGAGAAAGAAGCCATTGACTTGAAAGCAAATTTCAACTTTAACATATAATGATAAAGCTTTCGGCAAGAGTTTGTCACCCACTGTTTTCAGCCGTTGCATTTTGTGGATAAAAAGATTTTTATATCACTCTATTCATAGAAAGCAAAAAGGTTACATTTAATGATATCTAAATAAGCAAGTAACCAATTAAAATTCACTCATTGTTGTAGCAATGATAATGGGTGCCAGAAAAATGCATTAATTTTATCACAAAGTGTTATTAAATAATGGAAAGTAACACAATAAATAAAGCAGTGAAAGTAACACTGAATGTTTTAGGAACTGGCTAAAATTAGAAATAAAATTTCTATTACTAAAAAGCTTTTTTCAATAAAAAAGAAATTGAAAAAAATTGGCAATGTTTTTGTGCAATAATACTTTATTTTTAGTTACTGAAAAAAAGTTAAGACTTTGATTAATTTTAATTAAAAATCTAATGAAAGTTTTGAAAGAAATTTCTTCGGGGGGCCTATCATGTTATTGTTTTTATGGTAATTATCATGAACGAGTTCGCTGAGGTAGTCAGCTATTTAAGCCTAATCAGCACCCTTGTTGTGTGGAAGCGCCAACTAGGACCAAGAGTGCGGCTTAGTTACTGATGAACCCCGTTCCCTTTTTAAAGAGAGGCACATTCACATACCTTACAGGTAGAACACAGAATAAACACCATATCCGAACTAGGACCCGAACTCGAGTTCACGGGGAAGACGCACTACCCCTATGCCAGGACGCTGGCACCCTGTTATACTCGAAGTAATATAGCTCAAAAGTCTGCTAAGTAGGGAATTTAGAATTATTTTTGTGGTCGACATTTCTGCTTAAAGATGGAATTTAGTCTATAGAACAATTAGCTTTTACCCGCGACTTCATAAGCATGGAAAAGCACACAACTAACCTAAAAACAATTTATTTACAGTGCGTACCTGAAATAAAGCAATGCAGCAAATCAAGTCCGTATTTCTTTAAAATCAAGTCAAGTCTATTTTATTCATCGAGCGAGGTTGAGATAGCTACAACAGCATTAAACACATAATTTTTAAACTTTTAATTAAAATGAAAATATAATTCTCAACAATTAAAACTCATTGCACATGCATGAGTTTTCAACGCCAATTGGAGCAACGCAAATGAGTGAAATTTCTACGCCATTTGGGGTAAAGTAAAATAATTAGAAATTTTTAATTTCCTTTATTCTGTTTTATTTTAATTCGAAAGTACTTTAAAATGAATCCGAAAAATCGATTCATTAACAATGTTTAATTTTAAATGCATCAAACTCTAAGAAAACAAACCGAATCGTTTGAAATAATCGGTCGAAAACCAGTTAAGCCTAACTTCATTAGCGTGAGGGGGAAAACAGAAGTCTTATTCATTTGGTGTTGGGAAAATGAAGATTTTTTTTGGTCGGGAAGTTAGTTTTTAATGAATATAAAAATTAACCACTCATTTAACCGGAATAAATAGTAGCCCATGTCCTATTTTAGACTATAGACTCTATGTTCTAAATTTCATCCAATTTCTTCAGACGTTCAGGCGTGATTGACTAACATCATCCATCTATCCATCCAAACTTTCACGTTTATAATAGTAGTATAGATTATTATGCCAAACAAAATTACTTTTAGAACTGAGATACTAAGTGTTACTTCTTTCGTCAATGAAAATAGAAGAGAATTTTCTGTACATCAAAACCATCTTGTTTGCTTTGAAACTTAAAAAATGAGTTGTATAATCACGGCTTGAAATAACACTTTCGAGTCGCACACCCTCGTGTCAATTCTAAATTGGACATTCTCTTATCTAAATGAAAATATAATTCAATATTTCAAGATGTTTAAGTTTTGATCTTCCGTTTGAATTTCTTTTGCTATTATGTGACATTATCTATCGAATATTCAAGATTACCCCGGTATCATCAAATGTTTGGAGTAATCACGACAGCCATTATGATTCGTTATCATTTAATAACGCAGTAACTCTGTCAAAATATTTTCCCTACAAGCATTTTCATTTTACATTAAAATTCATAATACTTTCTCCATTGTACGAGACTACAGAAAATTTTCCGAGAAATGAGTAAATATTTTCACGATTAGCCCCGTACTATTTTTTAATACTTCAATTAAGGCATAACTTAGTAAAGAAGTTTTTTTTTTTTTTTTTTTTTTTTGAAAATTAGGCACAATATCTTGTAAAGTATCCAATATTATCTATCAACTATCTTTATCAATCAAATGGTTAGCAGAAAAATATTGGTTTTGTTTAACTTGAGTGTTTCTGATAGAATTGAATTCATTGGCATCAGATTGGCAGATGATAGAAATATCTGTTTAAATTAGTTTCGCTTTAAAAATAAGCCATCATTTTCTTTATGTATTATAATCATAAAAAGATACTTCAAATAGGATACTGTTAATAGGACACTGCCAAAGAATTAAAAAGTATAATTAGTCTAAAACATTGATTTTTTTCCCACCAATCTTTTTTTTTTTTTTTTTTTTTTTTTTTTCATTTTTACCCTGAAAATTCTTTTTCAAAAATCATACCTCCATGAAACTTTTTTTATATAAAATTAGAATTCCTGTTTCCATGTCGTTAAAGACTTTTCCCTCTTTTTGAGATGAAAGGTGTTTTTTTTTTATTCAGTACTCTTTTTAAGATGAAGGGTATTAATTTTTCAATGTATAAAAAGTTATATTTAATTAAAAAAATTTCATTCCATTTTTTATTCTTAGTTATATTTTTTCTTTTTTAATAAATACAAAATAAAAAAATTGCTTCTTTTTAAAGCTTTCCATTAAATGACAAGTATTCCTTGACAAATTCTAAAAATATATTGTTAAATATGATTCGTGAAAGAATTGAATTCATTTTTTCTTGAGGAGAAAATCTTTTATTTAAAAAAAAGTAGGTAAATGATAATTCTTCAATACACAGTAAACATTTACATTAATTATCAATTGTTTAAAAATTGATACCTCTTTTTTTAAAAAAATGCATATACTAATTATCTAAAAATGAGTATAATTAATGTTTTTGTTGGTTTACTTATACATGAATAAAAATAACAAGAAGCACACTCATTCAGCATTGCATAGACAAGAATTTTTTTTATACAGCTTTATTACCAAACATTAAAGCCTTATTAAAATATCTTTTTAAAAAACTCTTTTCAGCAGCTAATGAGGTCCGCACGTACTTAACATTATTTAAAAAGTTTATGTATGAAGTTTTAGGTTGAAAAAATCTATAATGATTTTAAAAATAATTGATGAATATCTGAACTAGGTGCAAAATTGTTTTTGATACATTTTCCTTCCTGCTATTTCAGTATGGTATTAACTTATGGATATTATATATATTATGATTATAACTAATTAAATATTTTGAGGAATAAATGAAGATACGTTGTATGCTTCAAAATATTTGCTAATAACGACGATTTTTTTATTTAAGTTAAAAAGAACCATCGATGCAGTAATTTTCACAATTAAATTAAACCTTTCTCAAAATTAAAAGGCATTGAAAAAAATCCTGCTATGTTTTCTTTTATTTTGAAAATACAAAAGATCTTTAAATGATTTATTTAATTAAACTAAAATAGGCTAATTTTCAGAGATTTTTAAAAGTTATTTTTATTTTCTCCCATGTGAAATATGCGTAGAAAAAAAGTGTTGCATTACTCAAAAAATTAGTCATCGAAATCCTGATGCTCCACATAGAAGTGAACTAGAAAGATATATTTTTGAAATTATGTCTGCATATCTGTCATTCTATCTTTTTTCTTTAATATGATAGTTGAGGAACTTCTTATTAAACCCAAGATGAACATGACAAAACAAGACGGATTGAAGATTGATTTATTTGATAAGTTCCCTTTATATCAAATTTTGCCATTTTAGTGTAGATTTCTATCTCTTTTTTTTTAACGAAGTTCATTTGTATAAAGTTTGGTTGGTCTGAGTACAAATTACCTCAATAACTGTAAATTCTGAAGAGCAAGACACATAACATTTGGTTCATATACTTAGCATGTAAAGTATAGATCTGTATCAAATTTTGAACCAAAAAAAACATAACGATTTAGATGCATGGATTTTGGTATGTAATCTCATGAGTAAAATTATAATTTTAAATGAAATTTTCGTTTTAAATGGCCGAAATAAAGATATCCATAAGGCGTAGTAGGTTCATACTGCGATGAACAAAACTTATATATGGGACTCTAAAAATTAAAATTTGAATATCTGTGGCTTTCAAGGTCTTGCCAAGCATCCTCAGTTTTATCCGAAATGGAAAAAAAAAATACCCGGAAGGAAAAAAAAGCAGTTTATGCAGTAGCAAAATGGAAAAAAATTCATTAAAAAATTAAGTAAAAATTTGCTAAAAATAAGTTTACAATTACAGCTAATAAAATGCAAACCAAAATACCAAAAACATTGAGCTTTTCATCTGGCGTGCTCACAGATATATTTTAAAAAGTATTTGTGTGGCTAAAAAATGTGTGTATGGTGGAGATTCATCAACACCTTGAAGTGCTTATACATTATATGGTTGAAATATGAAAGTGTGATGAAGACACTATTTAAGATTTACCTCTATATTAAAAAAAAAAATAAAGAAAAATCAGTGAATAAATTCAACAGTTCAAACCTTTCAACCTTTCAAAACAATTTTTATTTCTTTAGAGATTTCCCAATACCTAGTTATATTATAAATGGTTTTCCATTCACTCCACTACCACCATTCTCGAAAAAACTACTTCACTATGCATTCTTTATGGAAAAGAAAACCACGACCGAGTTCCCTAAGCCACTTTCGCAAGTTTTTATTTCATTTCAAATCCCGACATTTCGATAAATGATCAAAGATTGCTTATTCATTACATCATTAATTTTTAAGGATATCGCAAAATAAAATTTTGATAAAGTCTGTAGTATATACGATTGATTATAGTTTTTCCAATATATCTTTACTAATAATAAAGGGTATAATAATGCGTGGTCTCTAATAATAATAATAATAATTGTGTGTGTGTGTGTGTTTGTGTGTGTGTGTGTGTGTGTGTGTGTGTGTGTGTGTGTGTGTGTGT
>JAOUZG010027140.1:103208-122767 GCA_026289955.1 Argiope argentata | reverse complement strand
ATATACTAGCTGACCCGGCAAACGTTGTTTTGCCATATAAATAATTTCCTAGCATTCCCGTACCCGGCATTTCCCGGGTAATGGAATTAGTGGGGGATAACAGTGCTACGTGCACTTATGCCTAGGATTTCCGGGTCTCGAGGTTGGAGAGATGCATCTACACTAAAAAATAAAGATATCAAAGATACGAAAAGTCTTAATAAAGGAATTGCCATAGCGCATGCCCGTCTCGCGCTCTAAAAGTTTCCACTATATTTTTAGCAGTAGCAGCATAGGCGATCTCTAAATATATATGTATTATTTTAATAATTTTTAGATTTTATATCTTTTTTATATTTTCCTTTTAATAATTAGTTGATGGTTCGAAAAAGTTCCATGTTTGTCGAAATTTATTACTCTTAATTTTTTTAAAATTTATAATAGATTAAAGTTTTATAAATGTTCTGCAAGTATTTTTGATCTTATATATATAGAGATAGAGAGAGGGGGTGTGGTGGGGGATAGAAAGCGATAGAGAAGTCTGGTGATTGTTTCAAACCGTTTTAAACTGGTTAATGTCTTAAATCAATTAAGATAAATATTAACTTAAAAAATAATAATGTTATCGCATGATAATTTGAAATTCGAGTTGGAATATTTCATTTTAATTTTCTTCTATCTATACTTATAACCAGCGTGAGAAGTCTCCATGAAAGTGTCTCGTATGCTGTCTAATAAGGGGGATATCCTATAAAATGCCTTGCATGGCTTTGGTGCACAATTGATGCGGAATATTAACCTTTGGTGTGATTTCAACATTTTTATGAAATCTATGTTATCTTTGGAGCATTTTTTTTGATGGTCTATCCCTGGCATGGGGTTCACAGTGCCCAAAACTCGAAATTTAGTTTGAAAGCATTATTCTCAAATAATTCACATTAAAATTTAATAATGAAATGCACTTTTAATACTTGCACATAACACGTAAAATACATAAATATGTATGAATACTCATAAACTCTCGTATTAAATTTGATATATTAAAGTCATGAAGTTTTTTAGTAATTGTGTTTAGGTATTTATAATAGCATAGAAAAACAGACGGTGAACCAATTTCTGAATTTAGTGCAAAATACTGCTCTATAGATGTATTGTGAATATACTATAGATGTTAAAACTATGCATCGGATTTTATTTATCTAGATTTCTATGTTTTGCAATTTCGTATTGCTTTATATTCGTACAATCAGATAGACAGACTTTTTCTGAATGGAGTTTGATCAAAATTTAATAGGAATCTACAAATTGTATATGTTTAATGTACAGACCACATACCTAAAATCCATCTAGCTCAAACCTTTTGGAATTATCTCTATCACATACAAACAAATAAACAAAACGTTCATATACCTGAAAGTAAAAGGAAGGGGGGGGGGTGCAAAAAGAAAATTATTTTGCCTACATTCTTGAAGCTCGGTTTGAGGCTATCATAATGTTGATTCAAAGCACTTCGAAAGCCAAATTTTAAATTTAATTTAAATATTAAATAAAAAATTGTATTTAACATTTTGTGTTGGATGTTTTTGCATATTTTCCCCGAAAATAATTTCTAATAATTATATAGAAAATTTATGAACTATATAAAAGTAAAAAATAACTGTCATTCTAAAGACATACATTTTGCATTTCTTAACTTTTCAATTGTAAGAAATTTTTTTAAATAATAATCAGTTTTACAAGAAATTTTCGAACATTTCTATCTCCATTTTAAAATAAGAAAGATTAAAATATCTTTATTCGTTGATTTTTAATTAATATTTCCACGCTGAGTTCAAAATTACCCCTTTCACAGCAGCCATGGAAAAGTCTTACTGTTTGTCCATAAGGAGATCTCTGGCCGACAGTCGTCTATGTTTACGGCGGCAGTTATAGAAACAGGTTACTGCAGGAAGAGTCCATTTCGCAGAGGTAGAAATTCATTCAAGTTTCTTACGTTGGCGCATTTAGCGCCTAAGTGGCTGTATTTGATATATTGCCTTTAATTTTCGAAAGCAAATTCGAAAAATAATTCACAGGGCCGAAAATCCTTTGCGTACTTGGAATTTTGAAAAAAATATATTATTCCTGTTAGAATAATATAGAAATTCCTTTCTGATTATTACAGAAAGAACAGAGTAAATCAAATAGAAAAACTGAATAATTATTTATATGTCTAACGAGTGCACAAGAAGGGAAAAAATTAAGTAGAATCCAGCATGACAAAAAATTAATCTTCATTTTATTTGTTTTAAATTTATGTAACTACTTAAGATCAAATTCTCCACAGCAAACGCGAAGTAATCTGTCTAATTCAACATAAAAATAATGACATAATAATCGTAATTATTTCATAATTTTTATAAAAGGTTGCTGTTAGTAAAATATCCATTGTTAAATATGTTTAAAACTTCTACAAAATAAACTTATTTATTTATTTTTGATATATATACTATTTTTCGAAACTCAAAATTAACAATTACATTTTATCAAATTTAAAGGATAATCAAAAGTATGTTAAGCTGAAACTTTTGATTATCGACATATTGAATAACAGAAAACAAGAGCACATTATTGAAAAAATAGAAAATAACAAAAAGGAATCAAATAAATTTCGTAGCTTCAGAAAATAAACTAAATAAAATTCTATATCTTCTATAACTTACGATTAAACTAATTGAAATGAAACAAAAAAAGCAATTTTAAAATTCCCTTTTTATTTATAAAACACATTAATTATTATTAAAAGAGTACAAAACTAGCAGAGATCGTGTGACAGTTGTGTACTTTCAATTAAAAGAACTCTAAAACACTGTGACAAGATTCCGTTTTTTCTGAATCGGAGTCCGATTCAGTACTTCCAATCTGAATTACTAGTTCATCTACTAGTTCTTCTAAAACCCCATCTTTTTCCCAATACGAATTTTCAGCAAGTTTCAAGCAAAATTCTATAACAATATGCACAATTTTACGTGCTTGTGATTTTAAAATCTCTCCATTCTTAAATCGAAAAGGCATTTTAAAGGATCTCAAAATTCAAGAGACAAAAATTATTAAATAATGAAATGCAGTTAATATTAACCAAAGGAAATATTAATAAAATATAAAAGAAGTAAGCTAAGCAAATATAAAGATACGAGCAACTGCGGTAAAAGCGAGAAGACGAATGAGCAATAGTTTTTTTTATCGCTTCATTTTTTCGCCAAGATAAAGAATACCCCCGCAGACTTCCATTCGATTCCACCCATTCGAAATGGATCCTTCCTATCGACGCCGGTTTCTATAACGCCCGCCGTAAACATAGACGACTGTCGGCCAGAGATCTCCTTATGGACAGACAGTACTTCTTACTTCTTATCTTCTTATTAATATCCACTAAATCTTACTTCTTCGCTCATTCGGAAAGAAGCCGAATTAAGAAATCAAGAATCGGGGAAATTATTTTTGTATAATTTAAATTCTGAGAGCATGGATTTCAAGATACTTTCTAATTTGATTGCATCTTGTTTTTTTTTTCCAATTATTTGTATTGATTTCTAGCACCGGAGCTTATCCACCTGCTTGTAAAGATAAAAGGGTGCCCTCAGAATCCAGTACTATATTTTGCTTCATTTTAACATTTTTATTTCATGTTACTGGCATGCTAACGTCACTGATACATTAAGTCGAGGAATCAGTCCAGCGTTTTATAAAAAAACACAGAAATATCATGAATTAATTTGAAATGCCTAATAAGGACCAATTTTTTATCATGAGATAAAATTTGAAATTAATATGTATGATGTTCTTAACCATTAAAACACCAAAAAATTCGAAATTGGTATGGTAAGCTTAAAATCAGCCCACTTTGTTACTTTTAACGTAAGCATCTCAAATTGTGGCTTATTTTTTCTCTCACTGAGTAGATAACGATTTTTTCAACAAATGTATTAATGTAACTCAAGAAAAAAAATTTGCAGAATCTAAAAATTAGTTAAAGCTTTTTTGTACAGCTATTAAAGGTTATGCTACTTATATTTACCAAATCATATAAATATCCTTACGTTACCGACAAAATTAGTTTTTAAGAAATAATTGAATGCTAAAAATACGAAAAGGAATTTTACTTAACATTTCTCAACTTGAAATTACTTTAATGGAAAATGAAAAAAAAGATGATGAAGTTTTTAAAAAATACGATTTTTTTCCCCTGAAAACTTAAAAGTCATTCGAAAATAATTATTTTGAGCTTTCGGGGTATTTTTTTTTCATTCTATTTTTTTTAACCACTATATTATTTAAAATTTTATTGTTTGAAGATTCACCTAACATGAGTTTAAAGCGAAATTCTTTAAGTTGTTGCTGCGTAAAAATTTCAATTTATTTTAATTGCGTTTTGACGTAGAATTTCAGATAAATCGAGGTAAAGAAAAATTTAACTTCCCTTTGCTTTCATTTTAAACATTTTATCGACTGTTTCAAATGAGACAAAAATAATTTAGGCGATTTTTTACCTAAATAAAATATATTGAGAAAAAAAATCGTCTGCTTAACAATATTCTTCAGTACACAGAAAATAGATTTCAAATTATTTCCTAAATTGGTTTTTAAATTATTGTATTCTTTGCAAATGATAAGTATAAATTTATTCTGTAATGAAATAAGGCAATGGGCTATAAGTTAAATCGTTTTTATTTTCCAAATATTCAAAAAATGCCATTTAAATTCATGAGATAATTTTATCTCATAAATTTAAATAACATTTTTACCGCTCACAAGCGAAATTCACCAATGTAATGATTCCCATTTTTTGTCGCAATTTTCAATGTTAATGAGATTTTAAAAAATCGTTATTGTTTTCCAGATTGCTAATAATATTCTGAGCTAATAAAAAGCATATTTCTGTTAATAATAAAGTGAGTATGTGTGCTTTAGCGTATGCTTCCATCCGTTTGAATCATTTTTCTTCCAATTCCAGAAAAAATGTTTAAAGTCTGGTGTGCTGCTTTTTATTAAATAAACTTAATTAATATCTTCTTTCTTTCATTTTAATTTTACGTAGTGAATTTGAATATTATCATCGTTCAATGTCAAAATTAATGTTTGTTGAAATTTTCAATTAAATAATTTATATAACTTCTCCAATTAATTGCAAAATACTTGTATGCTTTATATTTTGATAGTCATAGACTTAATTCTATTAAAGAAGATTTAAGTTCTGTATTTATTATACTGTGTATCTCTAATTTTCTGTCAGTTTCCGTAAAATATGGTCTTTAAACTGAAGTTTAAATAATTAAACTTTAATTAACATAAAAACTTCTTTTGCTGAAACTAAACATGATTTCTAAAAAAAGACTGAAAAAAAAAAAAACAGAATCGTTCATCGTTAATATAAGTGCACTGCAGCATTTTTTAAATAATGTTTGCAATATCTCAAAGAATAATACAATAGAAAATTCTTTAATTCTCTATAAAGTTATCTTTTTAGTTCTAATTTTAAAAGGATTTAAATGGTGTGAAATATATTTTAATTTGTTTCAGTTAATAAATATCCTTCTGAAAAAAATATGAAATCTTAATTCTATGCAGTTTTTTGGTCCTAAGGAATCATATTCAGTGAAATATTCCCGATTCTTCGATTTTTAAATAAAAATGAAACGTTTCTATCTTATGCTACCAAATCTGACCGAGTTATGAGCTTTTGAATATCACTATTTTAAGAAAATCAATAATTTTATAATTTTAGGCTAACTAGCTTTGGGGAAACTAGACGCTGATTGGCGCATCCTCTTAGAGACGATCAATGAAGTTATTTAAAATAGTAAGTTTTTAAACAATAGTAATATTCAATTTTTTAAAACTCAAAATAGTTTTATCACAAAAGATGAGAACTTTTTTATTAATGTTATCAACAATATTTTTTAAAATAAAAACTATAGAACAAAAGGTTTGTATAAAAATATAAAAATCATAATTCATAAGAATATTTATTGGTTAAATTAGATTAGACAGGTTTTAAATTTAGACTATTTTTCATTTTAGATGTATGTTCTAACTGTTTAGACTGATTTCGATTAACTGTTTAGAAATTAAGTGTTGGGATCCATTTATAATTGTCATCTACACACATATAAACCATGAAAACCCTAAATATAGAAATATTATTGAAATAACAATAAGGATATTTTAAAAGTTCACAGAAATATTTTTTGTACTTATATTTATGGAAATATCATTGTAAAAATTGCCTTTGCTGAAAATTAAGTTTGAAGTTTCTAAGTTTATTTTGCAATTAAGAGTTCATTTAAAGTTTTAATTTGATCTTTTGTTAACATGGGGGCAACATGTTGACGAAAGTTAATTTTCCTATGCAAACTAACATGCTAGTGCAGGTTAAATTTTATTTTATTCTACATGAATTAAAATGTTAGGAAATGTGCTTAAAATATTTTTTAAATATAAATATGATTCGTATTTTAAAAACTTGTTACTATAGGAAAGATTTTGGTTTTTCTTTTAAGTACCCTAAATCATTCAAAAATTTTATACTCTAATATTTTTGTATGTTATAACGTAAAATAGCTAAAATATTACTTATTTTTATTTAATCACAATTCTTATTGCAATTTCAACAAAATAGCTCCGAAGTGCACATTCTCTCCCTCCAAAATTTATGGTTTTTTCGTATATGGTCCTATATATATTATTTGGTGGCTTCAGATCAAACGGGCTAGCCTATAGTGCACTAGCAAGCACAAAAACACGTGTTCATCTAAGTAAAGACAAAGAAAATAAAGAAATACAAAAAAATTGCAATTATTTTTTAAGTCACGAGATATTAATCTCACATAAAAGCATCCTGTTCTCACTCCGCAACCACCAACATTTAAAAAAGCAAGTTTTTGACCATAGAGCCAATAGAGTGATGAACGTCTTTTTTCGAGTTCATGATTTTTTTTGTGAGTGTAAAACACCATTTTAAACCAATTTTAAAAATTCGCGCGGCTATCAGATAATGTATGCGTCGATATTTATAAAACGATAATTTCTCCACCCCCAACCTCAAAATTATTCGAGGATCAAAATGTTATTTCAGTACACACACACACACACACACACACACACACACACACACACACACGTCCCTCCTAGATGCTTCGTGTTCATTCCAATATTCTGCGTGCTTCTTTCGCTGATAATTCTTACAATCCTGCCCTTTATTGGCCAAACAAGAGAATCGAGCAAATGGCGGACATCCATGCCAAATTGTAATTTTTTGTTGTCAAGAAGTATACTTAATGTGACAACTTTCATTATCATTTTCTAATAACCCTAAAAGCGAAAAATTGATGGCTCAAAAGCGATAAATCACCATTTTTCTGCTCATGCAATACTAGACTTCAAATAACATCATTTTCTCACATGATAATAATAAATATAAATATTATAGTTGTTTCTTATAAACGGACATTTGTTACTCTTAACATTTTTGAAATCTATTGGTTTGATATCACAGATATATCACCAAGAAACTGCATGATATAAATAACATCCAACAGCAAAATGCTGCATTGTGAAGGTACATAGTTTTTACTTCCTACAAAAAGTGAAATAAAATCCAAAAGTTAAACGCGGTGTCAATGTATAGCGTCTATTATTTTTGACGACCCATTGATTATCCGGATGTGTTGAATTTCTATCACATTTTTTATGCATAACTTGATGTTTTCAATTTCTCGGCAAAATATTTTCAAGTATCACTATCAACCATACAACTAAAGCCGAGTTTCTAAACCATTCGTCTGAACCTTTGCATAAATGTTTCTTTTGGAATATTTTTACATTTAGAATACTACATAGTTGTTCAAAACGAACAATTTTGTAATTCTTTTGTGAACTGATTCATGCTATATATATATTGAAGCAGTCTAATGTTGCAAAGATCATTGCAAACTGCTGTTTTATTTCATCATGTAATGGCGATATGAATTCTTAATTAAATAAATTGTCCAGGTTTAGTATTTTTTGTTTATTTATTTCAATTTTTCTGTATTACTCTCAAATGAATTAGCTCTGCTCATCTGATAAAGTAATTTATTCAGAAAGTTAATCTTGTCTCCAAATTACAAGATATTTCCAAACAACTCATCGTGGCAAAACATTGACGCCGTGTTATTTTGATAATTTAATACCTCTTCTTCTTATTGCAGGCGATAACCATCAAAATTGAGTTGAGACTTATGTCATCATTCTACCATTAAAAACTGGATTGTAAAAACTATCTTAAATTGAACATTGTTTAGATTTCGCACATAGGTGATGTACATGTGACTAATAACTAAACGAGTACAAACCCACCTTTAAGATAACCTTGCCGATGTCCTGGCACAGAGGGAGCGCGTATTCCTCGTGATCTGGTCATTCTGGGTTCAAGTCTCGATTTGGATATGGTTGTTCTTCATCTGTTAAATATGTGACTTTGCCTCCATGTAAAAAGGAGCTGTGGTACCGATTGTGAATAGCTGAGATTACTCTTGACCCAGCTGGTGCTGCTAAAAAACCAAAGACGCACTCTTGGCTTAAAACCGCTGATTGCACGTCGACGAGCTTGTCTATGGAAAGTGCCATTTGAAACAACAACACCGAAGACAAACTAATGTCATTTTTTTCATTCTTCATGGAAATTGCGCAGATACTGTGTAAATGCTTTCATTCTTGATTTTCAACAAAGGAAGAAAGCCATACAATGAAATATTAAATGAAACGATGAAAACTATTCGGATTTTATTGCAAAAATCGAATCTGCTATTATAAATATTTTTTTAAAAAAATCCCTAAATTTAAGATAAGATTGCACTACTAAATTTGCATAAATAAAGGTGATACCAAAAATGTTGAAATAGAGTAAAATATTATGTTTCAGCACCATTTTTTTTGGGGGGGGGAGAAATTTTGGAAACACTACAAACTCTTACTTAATTTTTAACTAACAATAAACGTATATGAGATGCAGTATTCATGATACAATCAGCAATTTGGTAAAATATGATCCCATATGAACCCAAACGAGTACACTTAACTATGGAACTTGCTAATTTTCTTTCAAATATGCTGTTTTGGCCCACGTAGCTCAGTTTTTAGATGCTCAAATCACATAAATGAACACAAATTTGTGGACTGCATCATTATCGCTTTATTCACCTCTCTCACTCTCCGAACCCACACTCACACTGGGTTTCACCGAAACTCTTTTTCTCATACAGATGGCGCGACGGTAGTAAGCGCAGATACATACCGCCGGGCGTTGCAATGTTTTAACATTCAACTAAATTGCACTCGTTCAAAAATAATCATAAATAAAAAATTTCACAACAAAATGCAATAACTTTCTCGAATGACACAATACAATGAGTAAGTGACAAAATAATTTCTAATGACACACAATAATTTGATAAGTTGAACAAATTAGTATATATGTATATTAGATCACAGTTAATGTTTAAGATTCAATAGGTAAGATACAAAGCTTAGAAATTGGACGTTTGAAAACTCCTTTATTTGTTTTAATCCCAGAAACACGAATCTTGCCATCCTTCCCCGGAAAGACCGCCACAATTCTACCTATTACCCAATTGCACACAGCCATGTTATCTTCTTTAATTACAACCATGTCTCCTACCTTTATGTTTTGCTCATCAAAGTACCATTTCGATCTTTGATGTAAGGTTGTCAGATAGTCGTGCCATTTTTCCATATTAGTTTGCACAAAAAAAGATGATTAAGTGTGTTTACACTCGGCCAATAAGACACACATGCGCAGAAAGAGCATTTCACGTGCTCTATAAACTAGCTAATTTTACTAGCCCTAAACTATCAGTTATGAAATGGGTTTTCTTAATATGGTTGTCAACACTTTACTACAAATTATGGCACCCTTTATATTCATTCAAATGTAGTCCTAAAATGTTTCTTGAAATACTCAAACTCTTTGAATTAAAAGTTACATTTCAAAAAAAAAAAAATCATGATGCATTACTTGTATGCATTATAATGTATATACAACGCTGCTCACTTTTTAAAAAAATCCTCACATAATTTATTTTCTATTAAAGATGAAAAATTACTTTTGTTATAAAAATTGTAACAATGCTTGAAAATTATTATCAGTCGAATTTTTCGCTAAACAGTATTTTATATGAATCATTTAAAGAAAATAAATCACTTTTATCGTAATAATATGTAAATATACAAATGGAAATAATTATAAATTATTGCTAGGATGATTTATTCTACGCTGGCTAAAAATCATTTGAAAAAATGCCAGCAAGCACCAAATGATTCAATTGTTAAGAACAAACTTTGGGCTTGATTTATGGCACTTAAAGAGAATTCAAAATTCTAATGCATTCAGCAGGGGCAAACAAAGAACCGTTTACTCACCGAAGATATTTATTTTAGGAAAGAGTACGGTAAGCCAACACTTTCCATCGAAAGTGCTTTAAAAGTATTCATTAAACCTAAGCGGCCTTAAAAGTAAACACGAGTTTAGGAGTTAATGACCATGTGCTCATGAGATGAATGCGAGAGTAGCTCTTTTAAAACAAGCAGTAAACTACGTAGGAACAATACAAATTTTAAATATTCTGCAACATTCTGCTGTAAAATACCCTGGGTCCCAAACTTTTTAAAGTGGAAAATCAGAATAAATCATCTGCTTGAAAGCAATTTTAGCCCTTGGATTTTCTAGAAATCTTCCTCTATTTCCAGCAAAACAAATACATTAACGTTTAGCTTTTTAAAATTATCACGTCTCTTTTGAAACCAGAAGAGAAGATTTTGGAGAGATGCGTTTTGTAAAAATTGAGCAGTACTCAAAAGAAAAAAAAAAGCTAAATTTAAGGATCTTTATTATGTTGTGTGCCAATTACAACCGTATTCCAAGACGGGATTCAGATTCGAAACCCTTTTTCTCCGAAAAACCGTCGTGTAAGCATGTCTGGTAGAATTTGGAGAAAGAATACCTACTCAAGTGACGTCCTCGTTATCTGACCGTGGTTCAAAGTTACGAGTCCGTCACAAAGCCTTAATCTTGATTTAAAATGGGATGTTAATATAACTAAACTAAACTGAGGCGGTTTTACTGGAAAGTGCAGTAAATGCTTCAAAGTATATCATTACTTATATTAATATAATTCTACTAGCCACCTTTGCCGATCAACTTATTCCCCCAGAATATTAATTATTTAGGCCTGTTAAATATTAATGTGGAATGCTCAGATTTTATTCAAAATTTGGTAGAAACCACAAAATTCGACCGATTAACCCAAAGCTTTTTTTTTAAATTATTTTTTTTATCACAAATAGACAACGACGGACATTTTCCAAAAAATTTGTTTTTTAAACCTCGGGTTCAAAAACGTGGAGACTCATAAAAATCTCCAATTCAAATTTTTTGACGATTGCTATATTTTATCTATATTAGGTATACGAGAAATTAAAATAGTGAAAACAATTCAGGAATGAAATTTATATCATTAAAAAAGTAATTGCATAATGATGTAAAACCCATTTAAGTAAAAGCAATAATATTGAAAGTCTAAAGGTTCAGTCGTAACGATTAGTCTTCTGGAAATGGTTAAATCTACTTTCTTGCCTGATTAACTTTTGTTTAACGCCTATTTCTTGATTTTTTACACCTTCTTCGAGTATATATATATATATATATATATATATATATATATATATATATATATATATATAAAATTGAACATTTAGAAATCTCCATGCACCACAAGGGGCTTACAGAAGGAGACAACACTTTTCAGTAAAGCATCACATGCGGAATAGCTGATCACGCATCACATTCGCCTGAACATCCCCTTTTAGAGGGGGGGGGGGCATTTAAACATATCCCAAATAGAACAGGTAAAGAACAACCATGCCCGAACCGGGACTCGAACCCGGGACGCTCAGATCACGGGAAAGCCGGGCTACTCCTGTGCCAGGACGTCGGCTTCTTCGAGTCTATGGCCCTCGTAATTATTATGACGGCACACAATTAAATTGCTTTGAAAATATCGAGCAAAAAAAAGATATTGAGGGCTTTACGTAGTTGCATACCTAATCTGTTTAATAATGCGGC
This sequence comes from Argiope argentata, assembly GCA_026289955.1. Classification (NCBI taxonomy): domain Eukaryota; kingdom Metazoa; phylum Arthropoda; class Arachnida; order Araneae; family Araneidae; genus Argiope; species Argiope argentata. The sequence continues at coordinate 110,628 of JAOUZG010027140.1, read as the reverse complement.
CTATCATACAGTTTTTTCAAGACTTATACTGGCGTAGCATGAATATGATATTAAGAGATGTCATGGTATTCAAATGTATTTGAATGGGGGGGGACGATTCTTTCTTCACTAACATTTATATTTTGCATCGTTTCGTAGTAATATCAATTTTCTTTAAATCCAGCAGAGTCTGAAAATATTTTTTTTCTTTCCATAAGAATTTACTTCATTCTGTTTCATCATTAACCTTCATAGAATTAAAAAAAAAGCTTCTTTTTTTAAACATTCAGTTGAGTTTTAAAATTTTGTTACATGGTTAGTTTTCGATTAGTTGACAATGTGAAGAAAAGAAAAACCAAATCTTTATGAACACATTTTAAAATATGTTTCACTTGATAGCTAATCTCATCATATCAACTTATTTTGCATGAAATTAGTATCTTTGAAATCCAAAATTCAGCTAAAGAATGTACAAATAAGTAAAAACTTTAAAAGTTACTCATGTTTAAAGTTATTTTCAACCGTCAAAGCAAAACCTACAAACCAAATTCAGACATAAAAATGAAAAACCCTCAATAATACTAAAGCAAAAAAAAAAAAAAAAAAAAAAACAAATTCTAAGAAGTAATTGCAAAGCCTTTCATTTTGGGGTTATTAAATTATGACATTACCATTTCCGTTTCTTGGATTCAATATTATATCATGCGATGAGTGCCCCGTTCTCATTCTCTCGAAAAATTTTTACCAATTGCTAAGCCCTTGTCTCCATGGATTCAATGGAGTTGCGATGGCCTGGTGGTAAGATTAAAAGGTTTGAGACCCGATTCTATCAAAGAATCGTCGTGTGGTTGAGCCAGGGGCCCGTTAAATTTGTCTTGCCAAACGTCCTCTCGCAGATATGGTGTACTGAGAAGAGGTGGGTGCCAGTTGAGGTGTCGCCCTCTTACCGCAGTTAAAAATTACTCGGTCCGTTCCAAAATAACCCTAGTGTTTCTACAAGAGTTCAGGTGAATACTATAAAATTCTACACGATACATTGGAAATATATTTCCTTTAAATTCAGTAAGTTAGAGAATTGTTTTTCTTATTTTCCATGTTATTTTGCTTTTTTTAAAAAAAAATAAAGAAAAGAAACCCACTGTGATTGAAATAAATGTCCCAAAATTGACTCAAATTTTGAATATGTTGGCAATCCTATTTTTAAAAAATTATTTGACGCCAGATAGCTTAGGGTTAGTAAAAATGGAAAACTGCAAGATTAAACAGCATGTTTTCATTGTTGAGCAATACTTCAAAAATACTGAAGTTATTTGAAGTCAAAGGTCTATAAAAACAAGCACACGTGCATTCAAGGAAGAAAATTCAACGATGCATCAACAAAATTCAGCCACATTTGGGCAAAATAGTCATGGAAAATTTCGACAGTCCGTATGTGACAGCCAAGTCAAAGGAACAATTTATCAATATGCGTTATTCCATATTCACCCCTATACTGTGTACTTTAGGATTCAATAAATATTTTTAAAATATTTATTTCACTCATGTCGTGGGATAACATGTTGTTCTACCGCGTAACATCCTATTTTTACTAACTCTAAACTATTAGTTGACAAATTGTTTTTTTAAATGGGTAGTCAACACTTTACTGCACGAATTCAAATCTGTCATTAATTCTGGGTCACTTTTTATAATAAACTATTTACCTTTGGTGATCAGCTGGATAGCAGGGTAACATTGGCTGTGTTTAATTTAAATGTTTTATACATAACTTAAGGATCATGAATCTATTAACAAGGTAGGAATTTGCCCCATAAAGTCAAAGGCAAAAAAAAAAAAAAAAAAAAAAATCTGAGATCTTTATTTAGCTACACATTGTCTTTTATGATTATGAAATTTCATTTTCTGATTTTTCATGTAAACTGTTTAGATAGTTAATAGAATCCTTCTTTCTTAACTTTCACAGCCAAAATAATTACGCTATTTAAGATTTGAATAAAGCAATTGAGAAAGATTTGTATTTCAGATAAACACAATGTGTTTTTTTGGAACTCATAATATATATATATATATATATATATATATATATATATATATGTGTGTGTGTGTGTGTGTGTGTGTGTGTGTGTGTGTGTGTTCCAAAAGTTGTCAGAATTCAAGAAAGAAAAAGTGGTTCAACTAAGTTGATTATTATTAAAAGGATAATTTCTTTAAATTCTGAAATGATTCAAAAATTAACTTTGCGCAATGCATCTGACTGAAAATTTCAAGATCATAAAGATTGTTTAGAATAATATATTTATCAAGTTTTAGTAAGGATCATTGGAAGAATATATTTAAATTATAATAATTTTTATATGAGATAGACATTGTCATTTTTCTTTTAAAACATGCTAAAAATGTATGCATTTGATTATCTAACGAAAAGTACAAGGTATTTAATTTTTTTAGACGTAATTTTTTTAGACAGAATAAGAATTTATTTCAACAAATAAAAAAAATTAACCCAAAATTATTTTTTCTAATGAATTCCTTTTATCGCGCATTTACGATAGTTTTATTACAAAATATATTCAACATGGCGGCTATCATTTTCAATTATCATATGAAGTAGATAGATCGCATGTTTCGCATTTGACCGTAAAGTGTTGTAGGAATTATTCTTATTTGTGAAATACTTTTAATCACTGACATTTTTGTTTTCATAAATATTTTATACACTGGTTGCAAATGGAGTCTAAACAAATGGAAATATATAATCAAAATAATTTAATTTAAAAAATTTAAAAGTCCCTAAAAGTATCTTAAAATAATAAAAAATATATAAAAATTTAGAAGTACATGAAAGGTGCAAAAATGCATTAACTAAAAAATGCCATAGCCGTACAGGTGCAGTTAAACTGGTTAAATAAAGATAAAAATTATTCATAGAATATTTTTTTATTGTTTTTTTCTGGCATCATGAATAGCGCAATTCTTGTAGAACATTAAAAAAAAATGGTTTAGAACAAACTTTATTTCTCTTCAACATAACAGCCATTGTTGCTATAAATCCCAATACCTTACTTCTTTCAAACTCAACACACTTTATACCATTTACAGGTTGACATCTTTTAAGAACAAATTAAAACAAAAATAAAGAAACATATTAATACAATTTTAAAACTGAGATGTTTATTTATATAAAATTTAACCGCTATTTTAGAGCCTGGGACTCTGCAATATTCGGTTAAGATCAGGTAAAGTTTGACTATACTTGAATACTATATTGAAAGAAGTATAGTATTGGGATTTATAGTAACAATGACTGTTATCCCCTGTTTCAAATACATAGAAAAGTTTGACAATCATACCTTACCAAATGTTTCAATTACTCAGTGCTTTCAAAGTCAAAATTACTATGGATTGCAGTCTGGGGATGAGAGGCTCCTCCACTTTCGAAAGACATGATAGCTAAATCTCAATCCATATAAATTTTGGTTTGTGAACAGTGTGCACTTGGTAGGTCATGATTATCCAACAACTGTACCCGGTCTAACGAAGACAATATTTCACGCGTCCGTTGCATTTCACTTAACACACAACGATCAATTTTGAAACACGTTTTTTCTCAATTACAGATGGTTGCTAAAAATTACAAACGTCATATTCAATATGTTTATAGTCATAAAATTTGTAGTCTATCATAAATGCATAGAAAATATGTAGTTTATAAAAAATGTCCTCTGGTGGCAAAATTTTGAAAGAGCCCCCCCCCCATTTGCTCAAATAAATTTACATCCTTTTATTATATCCTACACAAGTTTTTACAGCTTTCTGAACAGCTTGGACTGTAGATAGCTTTTAAGTAGGGAATAATGGAATTACAAGTTATTACTTAGTATTACAATTATTACTTGAATTATGGATACCCTCTATTTCCCTGAATTTTATGTAAAAAGCATATTTAGGCATAATTCAATATATTGAGCTATTTATATCTCTTTCACTTTTATTATGAAAGAGATGTAATATTAGAATATTTACATAATTCTTTTATATTCAATCTTAAGTTGAAAATTAGAATCAAAGAGTATTATTAATTAAGAGAAATTTCAATTATTTAAGCTGAGACTACATATTAAATTTTTATTATCAGTTCATTATAATTGAATTAACTTCATCTTTTGAAGTTACATAAAAGTTTAAAAATAAATCTCTTAATACTGTAACTTTCTTAGATTGTAATGTCTATATTTAGCATTTCCAACTCATGCCACCAAGAACACATTTAATCTATGAGACTTAATATATCCTTTTAAAAATAATTTTAAAAAATTTTAATAAACATTTTTTTATATATTTCCTGTACACAAAATAATTTATGTTGATTGACAACACAACTTAAAGTGCCTTAATCTTGTGTGTCGTTGCTACAGTTAAAATTTGTTAGTTTATTGGAAAAATCCAGTTTTTATTTAGTAATAATTAACAGAAAGAAAAAGAAATCTGAATGATAAGAATAGTCAAATCAAGAAATAAGACACACTGCATTGGGTATAAAAATAAGAATATTTTATTTCGAACAACAGTTTTTTTCACCTGATGCAAACACGGGGATGTGCAGAGATGACATTTCAGAAATAAAATCTTATCATATTCACAGCTGAAACTTTTTTTTCTTTTTTTGCTCACAAAGCATCAAATTTGAATAAAATATTTCATTGAAAGGTTTCCTGAGTAAATAGTACAAATGCAAAACAATAAAGCTAGTTCTTAAGAAAAAGAAAAAAAGAAAGAATGGTAAATAAGCAAATTTTGAATTAAAAAATGATAGATTGATAAATAAATGTATAAAACCTAAAATATAACAGAAAAAAATAATTCAATGTTTTTTGAAAATTAAGTATTATATTCAATAAATACATCTAAATGTATATTACCATATACTTAAAAACCTATATATAGTGTCCCAAAACATGTTTACAAACTTGAATAAATAATGAAGAATTTCTGAATTCATCAGTTGTATTAATCATAATAATAGCTATATGCTAAATTTATTAGCCATTACAAAAAGACAGAGCTTAATGCTTCCTCTTTTGCTCTGTTATCTATTCCTTCTTAAAATAGCAATGTGGATCTGCTCCCTTCTGCAGGAAAAAAGTTTAAATTGGCAAATACCCTTTGAAATTACCGTATAATGTATTTTTATACTACAACTAAGCAATTTTCATGTATTTTCAACAACAACAACAAAAAAAGCTAAAATAATATTGGTAAAAAACTAGCTTCTTGCAGAGTCGAACACGGAAATTTCATATAATGTTCCACTAGCTAAGAAAGTTTATCAGTTATAAGTAATGAAAATTATGGCAATTGTTAATGTCATTTAATTAAAGGAAAATATTAAATTAACATAGAAAATGCAGTAGCAAAAAATACACACTTAGGTATCAATTTATACTATAATTAATAAAATATATTTCATTAATTAAAGTATTCAGTTGATAAAGATGTGAAATTTGTTTTGAGACAACCTGAATTAGTTATCCAAGTCCTTTCTCAAAATGAATAGCATTAAAAAAATGTAAATTTACAGATGTACAACCACTCAAGAAACCTTTACAGCATACAATAGCATATTTGACAGAAAAATCAGGCTACTCTTTTAAACAGTATAATCTAAGAATGTGGGGCATAAAGAAGGCATATAAAACTTTATAGTACTTTGTAAGAAAAGCTAACAGTGCATATGTATTCTAAATGTGAGGTTGATGACCCACGTTAGTCGTGTGACATATCTGGAAGCCCTTTTGGAATACATACACTTGGAAAAAGGAGTTCCTGAAATTTATACCGCCTTTTGCACAGTAATTTCATATTAAAACATTACTATAAAGAAAAAAAAATTTAAAAATAGCTCCAAGTCCATTATAAATAAAACATTCATTTTATAACCAAGCTTATATAAATTGTAACTCGCAGAAAACTCAAATGGCATCATAAGTGGAAAAATATTTTGCAGGATTGATAGTTTTACATTATTTTTCACTCAAGTACTGATGTTAATTTAGTAGTAATGGTTCAATATAGTGCAAATGAAAGCATACATATAAAATGATGAATTTTGTTTACATACCAAAAAAAGCTGTCAACTATTTTTTAATTTTTTTTCATAATACGATAAATTATTCATGTCTTAATATTTTAAATATGAATTTTTGTTAATGCTTGAAAATATATTGATAAAACAGCCTATTTTCTGAAATGATTTTTTCCTCCAACATAAACATTCAAATATAGATCTGAAACTGTTTCTGCAGGAAGACAAGAAATAACAAATAGAGATAATTTCCGATAGTAAAATTTGTTTTTTGAATAAAGAGATATGCTAGATCATTGACAACTCTGAATTGCCAAATAGCTGCAAACTAATGAAATCAAACAAATATATATTTAAGACTACATATTTGAACATAATCCGGATGTAGAGATCTCAAAATGGTATAACATAGATCTTATGGATTCAATCCTGCAGTTACCAAGAACTTATTAATTTTTTGCTTGTATATATTAACAAAGTAACAATAACTCTCAAGAAAATATGTAAAAATATAAACAAAAATTTATCATACCAGTTATGGAAGACATTGATTTATGTCAGGATATAAGTATTAGAAAATGGTTAATGGTATAAAAAGCTAATTTAACAAGTTCTAAGAGAAATATCTATAAAAAATTCATCAAATGGAAACAGGCACTCGGTATCAAATTTACAAGTGAAAGACTATGGCACATAAGGTAATTACCACTAAGTCAAAAAATATAATTATTTTGAACAAGATTTACATTAAAAATTAAAGGAAAAAATTTTTTTTTTCAATATTAATTTTAAAAACTGATTAGAAATCATTTATGTTAATATCTACAAAATTCTTTCTTAATCCATAGTATATTTTTATATTAACCCAAAGAACAATAACTAATTAGCACGGACATTCAAATAGGGCAAATATAACATCTGCCCTTGGAGACAATTCCTTTTCTCCTATTCCCTTTTTATACCGTTTTCAGAATCATAATATGCATAGGAAAATAGATATCAAAAATGGTAAAAGTATTAATCATTTTACTTTCAATCTACAGCAAAAGAAAATAAAGTGAGAGGGATGTGCAATAAAAAATTAAAACTCTAGTCGTCTATTGGAAGGGGCATCAACATCAAAAAAAGAATAAGACAAAAAAATATATTTGAGCAATTCTTCCTAAATTGGATGGAACATTTATAAAGACAGGTTTCAAATATAAACTAATAATAAAGCACATAATGGGGGTGACATGACTTTATCTATAACAAATGAAAAACAACCTTTTGTTTGTTTAATTTATAATCAAACAATAAAAGCTTGATTAAGATTTAATTTTTGACATTTTTCTTCATAACTTCAGTAAATAAAATTTT
>JAOUZG010027140.1:71581-102808 GCA_026289955.1 Argiope argentata | reverse complement strand
ATATATATATATATATATAGTTTATTCTATTGTTTCAAACTAAACTGGTGGGCTTACATTTTACCCTATTATTTTCTAACTAGAAGACAGAGAATTTTAAAAAATTATACCACTAATTTGAACTGACCAAAAACTAATTATTACTCAATTTAACAGAATATCATTCATGAAATTACAAGAAAAAAAAACTGTAAAAAAGTTATCAAATTATTTAACCATGGGAAATCTTTTTTCTATGCCTGCTCTAAGACTTTTATGTAATGTAAATGTTACAAGGAATAATAGTTTTAAAATAATAAGATATATTCATTATATGTGCACTTTTTGTTTCAGATTATCAACTTTTTGAATTCTAAAATTCCTCACTAATATTTCATTATCTTCTAATTATTAAGAAATATCGAATGATTTTTTTTTCCCTATGAAGAAAATATTTCAAATGCTAAGAGCTAGGACTAAAAAAAGTGAAAAAAGTACAAAAATCAGAAACTCCTTTTCCACTGCTACTGATATGTTTTCAATTCATAATGCAAAATTGTTCAAGGTCAAAGTTTGCAACCTTGCACTAGATATAATGACTTTTATAAAAGAATAGGACAGTAAAATAATTCAAGAAAATTTTTAAAAATAGAATAATATAATATTAAATGCCAATTTTTCATGTAACAATATAAATAAAAGTAGGAAAAGTTATCAAATAGCATGATTACAAATGAAAGACAAAAGCACAAAAAGCTAATAGATTCTGCAATTTAACCCTGGAAATGGGGTTCAAATCTAGAATAATCTAAGATATTTTTAATTGAATCGAAAAACTGATTAACTCTTCACTTAAAATAAAATTATAAGTACATGTTACACTCATTTATAGATAAATACCTATTAAATTCTAGAAAGAAAAAAAAAGAAAGAAAGCTTGCATAATCCACTAGATGCACACTACATCTATTCCAGGGTTAAGAATAATCAGTAAATGAAGATACACAACAGTTTTGTTAATCTAAATTGATAGAAATAATTTGTATTTAGAATACGCAACATCAGGAAGCAATGTTGTATAAATCCAAACTGCAATAATTATAAAAGCATGAGCACATATATCAGCTAAGTATGGCAAAGGCATTGCATCCATGATTAAAAGAAAGTCTTTGTACATTATTATTTATATACAGTTTGAGAATTAGTCCCATCTTTTAGGACTATTTTAAGAGACAAAGTAGCGAAAATTCAGTTGTTCATGATGAACAATAGGAGTCACATATGCAACTAGTTTATATAATGCTACTTTATATTAAGGTAAGCATCATGCTGCATGTTTCAGTAGCTTCATGGCTATAAAATATTGTAATAGAACATCGTATCTAATCAAATACAAATAATTTTAACATTGCAGTTCCAATAAATATCAGAAAAGGCAATTTATTATTATTATTCATATTCTATTTATCTGCAGATAATAAACAGTTTTTAATAAGAAATTCCTTTTCTAAATCATTCATTAGTTAAGATAAGTTGAATTTTCCTACTATCAAAATTCAGATAAGCAAAACTGTTATGTATTATCAGCACATTAAATGCACTTAAGATTCAAATTCAACAATGGTACAAGAAACACAACCTTCTGAAGTCACATGTTATGCACGTGCAGTTGCAACAGGATTATACTCATTTCAACAATTCTGAAGACAGTTACGCAATAGAAAAAAATTGGTCATCTGGTCAACAAACAACATGTTAAACATACACTAAGAGCTTATTTATAATGTAGTGCACCTCAATCACTGTGCCATGAAACATAAATTTGTGTCAAAAACTTTTTTGAACTCTCAGAATTCATATTACTGTAATTTCATTAGTATTAGTTTAAATATTAATGACAATACAATCTCTGATACTAAAATTAAATCAAACAAAAATACTACAAACTTTATAAATGAAAATGCTTATAACTATTGTATATTTAGACTATCATTTTAGATTTCAATAATATAAAATATAGCTTAGATTAAGTCTTTTATATCAGTCAACATAATATAAAGTTTTACAATCCATTATCTATTAGTTTCTCTTTATAAAAACTTTTTGCAAAATATAAATTACTAAACAAACTATTTTAATTCAGGCAAAACAAACAGAAAAAAAAATATATATTGTGCAAAGCTTTATACAAACAAAACACCAAAATTGAGAAACAAACATACTTCTCAACTACATTTTAGATGATAAAAATTATTTAAAAACCAACAGTTTAAAAAAAGCACTTTTACATATTCATTACAAGTCAAAAATCAATACACTGATTGCAATAATTTCAAAATAAATCATTTAAAGAACATCAAAACACAACTTTTAATAATTTGTTATCCAACAAAAATATTAATAGCATGAAAATTTTAAAAAATAAACATAATTAGAATAATTACATAAATATTTGAAAACAGAAAATTATTTGAAAATTATATAGAAATAATCATTTGTGATAAAAATTCAAAATAACATGTAGCAAGGGACCCTTCAGCTCGAAGGATATTATTTAGCTTATAAGGCTGACGCTACAAACAAATTTCCATAATTTTGACTCTTATTTGGTTCTAAACTTTCCAAACATCTGTTGTTTTAAAAATTATAGGAAATTTTAGCAATTTTTCTTATGAAAATGTTTTTAATGCAACACAATTTTTACTTAATATAAATGCACTTAACAGTCAATATAATTTCAAGTGCATTTCAAAAGATATTGAAAACTTAAGTTGAAAGCCTGATGGAAATTTGATAAAGTAATAATATGTAAAAATATCTAGCCTTCAATGTGATTCCTATATATTTAAAATCAATCAACAACTTTTATATTAATAAAATTCCAAAAACAAATCTTAGGTATTTCATGAAATAAAATTATATTTAAAATGAAAATTGCACAGCTTTATGCAGGATTTTCCACAGTCCAAAAATAAAGAGTAATATAATCCTATAAATAAATATAAATGACAACATACCATTAATTTTTATTAGAGTTAAATACTTAAAATATGAATTATTTATCTTAGTTGAAAAAAACTTTTAATTATACTTTAAAAATTAAATTTGTGTCAGCCTGGAACTATACACAGGACAAATGAACGATGCAAATTTTTTTTAACATTTTACAGTTTCAGAAATAAAGTAGGAATCATTGATCAATATTATAACTCCAGTCACTAATACACTAAAGAAGGCATCAAATAATTTCATTAGTATGAATTTGTGTTAAAACAGATCATGCATACTAATAACAAGTGCCTAAGATTAATTTAAATCATTTAACTATCCAATTTGTATATATGTTTGGATCATAAAATGTCTTTCGTATTAAGAAGTTCTCTATGGCAGACATAACAAATATCAGTTTTTTACCATATTAAATAGTTTAAGATATATACATGTAAATTTTACACTAAATAAATATGAACATAAATAAACATAAGGAAACACATAAAATACTTATGCAATACAAAAAATTTGTAAGACTAGAAAACACTTGGTAATCTCCAATTTGGCTAGTTCCATAATTAAATACATAATTTATATTCTCCCCCTTCCTGCTTGTCAGCCACAATATGTAGAACAAATGTGAATTTTTCTGTTAAGTGAATTACCAAAATAGGATGAGAATTGTACTTTTCAGTACAGATAAATATGGAATAAATTTTCTACTACTTGGCAAATACACAGATTTTATCAACAGCTTGATTAGTATAAGTGAGATTTTATGCTCTTATACTTGACAGAAATGCTGTCAACTAAAAATCTTAATATGAATGAAATTTCATTTTCAGTATCTTCATAACTTGAAAAGAATTAACGGATTTATTCAAAAAAATTTTTATATGTAAATATATCTTCAGTACAATTTTTACACTAAGTTCTCAAACTCATTAAATTTATATCAAAATAAATCCTTTAAAATAGGACTTTTGAACTTCACCAATTTGTAATCTCTTTTTGAGAGAAAAACATTCTAACAACCAAAAGTCTTTTAGAAACACTTCTCTGGAATTTCTAATTAGTGAATTAAATAAGAAAATGAAGCATTCTGAATGATAACTCAGAGGAAATTTAATTTTAAATAGGAAAAAGTAAATTTCTATAAAACTGTTTAAAACAAGATTTATTTTAAACAAACAAACAAAAAAAATCAAAACGACAGAATAACTTCAATACTTCCCACCCCTTATACAATGGAGGGAGGGGGAAAAAAAAATCCTCGCCTGAATACACATTTTAAAACTGATTGAAAAAGACAATAGAATTTTCAGACTTTAAAACTACCTGAAGAAAATAATTCATTATGTTAATGTAAAATTATCAACATGAAGAATAGAAATTTATAATAAATATAACTAATGAAATTTGTATACATCTATTTCTGCAAAATTATTCAAAGCAATTAGGTAAATTTGAAAATTTTCTTTCTAACAAATAAGACTTATCAATAGCAAATGAAATTTTGAATTGAAATGTGATAATATACTTTTAGATGAATAAATGCATTAAATTCTTTTATTATTTCCATACAATAATTAAATTACAACACTAAATAATTTTAATAGCATTGTACTATTACTAGAAAATCACAAAAAAATCTGCAGTAAATAGTTTGAAAAATACCCTCTTAATGTAATTATTATATTGAGCAACATCTTGTAATTGCTTAATGAAGAAATATTTCAAATAAAAATTTGTAAAGCTACCTAATATATTTAAATGCACACATACATGAAATAATGCACACTGGACTTTCATAAATTTTTATGCAAATATGCAAAATTTAAGTGAATATTTTGAAAATAACTATAAAATCAAAATTTCTTAAACTTTATTTGGTTTTTAAGTATTGACAATACCACAATAATCCACATTTATTTTTTTAAACAATATGTAATAGTCAATAAACTCATAATTGAGAGCAGAGATTTAAAATGTTAATTGAAGAATTAAGTAAGGTTCTTTATAATCTTGAATGAGATAATTTTGTGCAAAAAAGCAGATTACATCATTTCTATTTTCAGAATTGCTTTTTTAAATATGAAAATAAATATGAATAATGAATCTGAACTAACATCATAACATACAGATTTCAATAACATGAATTGAACAGATAAATGATATTGTGCAACACTGATATATTTAAAAATGTCACATAACACTTTATGCAACAGAAACATTCTGACAAATAATGGAACTTTAAGGGAACACGAATTAGTGCATTTCCTTTCATATTTTATCTTTTCCATATATGAGTAACATGTTATAAAAATTCAGATGAGTAGATTTAGAGTTTCTATTCAATCACATTTAAAAACTTTAACTTATTCTACTTGCAATCGTTAACTTCACACAATAAGCTTTAAAAAGGTAAACACAGAGCCTATTCTAACAAACACATTTCAAAAAATGCACTCTCTTCATAAACCTTTCTCAGTAACAAAAGATTCTTTAGAGCAGAAGGGTATTATGTATATATATAATATATATATGTATATATATTATGAGGGATGGTTTCAACAAAACTTACCATCCAAGGCAAATGATGCTTGACTCAAAAAATTCTATAACTACTTGATGATTTTGTTTTGTCCATGGAGAATCAAATTTAAGGATGATTTAATCACTAAAGCATTGATGATCTGGAAAATCCCAGCATTAGCAAGCAAAACAATAATATTAAAAAAAAATTACTGTTAAAAATAGAGCTTATATATAAAATACTTAGAATTAATAGTGCCAATTTTTATTTTGTACTAGAACAGATCTACAATTTAAAACTATTAAGTTAACTTTATCTTGGCAACCCGAAGGAAAATAGAATGCTTTAAGAATGTGCATAATGTATATAACATTTTTTTAGTATCCAAAATTATTCCAGACTGTAACACAGAGGTTTGTATTTTATATTTTTGACATTGAGATATACTAGTTTTTAGTTAATATAGAATTTGAATTACTATACTATTAAATAACAAGATAATGATTAGCAAAAGCTAATAATATGTTTTAGTGGTTTTGTTTTTGATTAATATTTATGTAATAGTTTTGTTTTTCATCGTATTTCAAAACATAACATGCTTTGAAATCATAAATTAAGAAAGCTACAAAAAGATTAAAATTCTTTAACCAAGTATCGATATGAGATGTATTTTCAAATTAAGTTAAATGTGATTAAGAAAATAGCTTATTTTGGGTCAAAGTATTCCATAAATTAAGAAGCATTTAGCATTTAAAGTTGTAACTTAAACCAATGACAGATCATCAATGCTTCATTTTTATGGTATTCACTCATCCCATAAGCACTGCTGTTTCTGTTGAACGAAGAACTCAAATGCACGGCATTTGCGACATGTTTTAATCCCACATCGGTAGCTGATAGCTTTACCAGAGGAGTCCTTTCCCCGGCAATATTTAAGACCACATGGATACCAACCAACACATATTTCTAGACGGCACTGGCAGGGTTGCCACAAATTACTGTTCTCATTGCAACGGACGGGCTTGGGAGGTGGAGAGCGTTTAACAGCTGAAGTCAAGGTCACAATGTCCCTACTAAGAGCTGAAAATTACAAAATTAATAAAAATTAAATTAAATTCTTAGAAACAAAATTTTTCATTAGAACAGAAAAAAAAATTCTTGGAAACATCCCAGTAATATTTTTAAAATTACAAATTAAAATTACACATTTAAAAAGCAAAAATAGGTAAAGGGGAATATGGAAAAACAGTAGATTTAGGTGGATATAGACATTTTTGTACCTAATGCACTCTTTCTTAAAGACAATGAAATAATTAAATACTTTCAGAGAAAGAAAAATCACCATGTTGAAACAAAGAAAAAAAATCTGTAAAAGAAAACTGACAAATAAGATTGCACTTCAAAATATTTATGTAACAAATATTATATAAATACCTGACGTTATGAAGTTAATTGTATGTATATATATTTAATATAATACATAATAATTTTATGTTTGAAGCTAAGGCAGAGTCATGGCTGAAATTAAGGAGAAGACAGATTAAATTTGTTAGTTCATTTTATTGCATTTCGAGAGGCATGCATTATGTACAAGCAGCATGGCACAAAAACAGAAACTAAAAAATTGCTAAAACAGAACAAAAAGATTTATCCCTGGTCTTATATATCATGATATTCTTACAAATCTGACATGAATTGAATTTTGACAAGAATTCTCACACATGTCGACCTTGACATCAGAAAAAGTGATTTTTTATAAGAACCTGTTTACATCAGTAATCACTCAGAACGTTGAATTGATGTTGCATCATTTTTACCAAGCTTTATCCAATTTAATTAAATAGAAAAAATGGAATAGGATCAGGAAATAAGAGAATATTTTAGAATTATTTTAATATGGGCTGAATTCATGTAAAATCTAAGAAGTTAATTAAGATTAAATTGCAACTTTAAATATTATATATAATTAATTAATCTGTTAAAACTGTTGATCATCAACAAGAACTATTTATGCAGGAATATATTCAAAATTTTAAGTCATCATGCTAAGAAGAGAACAAATTTCCTATGTTAATGCACATGGTAACTTTAAAATCTTGCTAATAAAATATTAATTTTCTAAAATAGAAAAATCAAATATGAGTTTTAAATAATCTATATATTATTTAATTTATTTTATTATGGTGAATAGATAAAAAAATGAAACTAACAGACAGCACATGCCATCATTTTTACACATGGTATTATTACAATGCATGAATGGGTAAGATCTAGAAACAAATATTCAATTATATGGAAGCATACATTTTCCAAATATAACTGGTTAAAAACGATTATACAGTCAAGCTAACTATCAAGGAAATATGTAAAATCTGTAAGAAGTAAAAAGTGATTAAAACATTAAAAAAAAAGAGATTAAAATAAATAGCAAACCTTTGGGGCTGGCCCATGATCGCAAGTCTACCTCCCTTGCATAGGCGGAGTGGGTGGCCTCTTCACAGAGGTTGGGAAGATGGGGAGAGATGACGGAAGACTTATCCAACTCTACACTTAAATCCATCTCCAGGAGTTCTCGACCCCTGTCCTCTTCTGGCTGACGTACTGCACCAGGGTTTCGCTATAAGAGGAAAATTAACTATACATTAATATGTTAAATAACAGATTATTGAATAATTTAAGAAAAATAATTGTTTTCATTCATTATAATGAATCCAATACAACAAAAATTGATAGTATTTTCAAAAAAATTATTATTTTTTACTTGATTTATTGTAATGAAAGAAAATTAACAGAAACAATACCCTGTGTTTTATATATAGAAAGAAAAAGTGACAAAAAGCAATCAATAATTATGCAAAGTTGTTTCTGATGTATTAGTTCAAAAGAATCCTCAATACCAGAACATTAATTCAGCATTATCAAGAGCCTGATTAATGATTAAGCTATCAATTTAAAGTATTAAATCAGGATTTAATATTTTTATAAACATTAAACCTTCAGTCTATTTTATTGAAAATCTGTCATCATGTGAAGATTAGAAAAGAAGACTATCTTTGTAGCAGACAAAACAACAAGTCACAAATAATAAATATTTCCAATTGCTTTGATTTTAATCACTAATATGTTTTCATTAAGTAAAATTTTTAAAAATATGATAAATAGATACTTTAAAAGGGAATCTAACAATAATCTTCTGTATATAAAGCATAATAATGATGCAATTAAAAAAATGGTTCAATTTTTTTTTATTTTCCACATAATATTTTTATAAAACCATTTTAATGAAAACTACATAGCCTGTCTATATTTCATAACTGATATATATAGATCAATGAAAATATGACAAACAGCTGAAAAGGACATGTTTAAGATTGGGGAGAAAGTATTGCTAACCATTAAAAATGCTGTTACTTAACAAAATATAATAGAATAATTATAAAAGGATCTCATTTTCTATAACAAACTTTAAAAGGGTTTTCAAAGATTTTGAGAGTTTCTTGCTTTTTAAAAATAATTATGGTAACTAAATTAAAAGCCCCCCTGTTGTGAGAGTAATGGTATCAGAAATACATTATCATTTTAAATTAATGTTCATTTATTAATTTCAAATTCCTAGAACAAGAAGACTGCCGAGAATAGACCTGAATTTTTTTTATATAATTCTAAACCACTTCCTTATGCACATAAATAAAAAAAACTTTTTTTTACTTTATTCACCTTAAAAATTACCAAAAAGTGGCCAGAAAAAAATTTCATCAATTTGACAGTTTCAATCGTCAAACTATATAACATATGATTTGTTTGTTCAAAATAATTAACAATATACTTGAGTCTATTTTTATAATTTAAATTCAATAAATTTTTAACATTTGTAGGTTGCTAATAAAACCAAATTGTATCAAAAATTTAAATTTAGTAAAAGAAAATATATTTAAAATTCTTTTAACTTTAATTATGCTGTTCTTAACCCTCTGGTGGGAATAACAAATGTTTGAAAGAAAGTGTAAAATAAAATGTTATTTAATAGATGCCAGTTAATGATTAGAGCTTGTTAATAATTACCCTTTCAGTTGTAAAAAAACTAGATAATCAAATTGAAATAATTACTGAAAATAATTATTCTGAAAAACTATATAAATAAATGTAAATATTTTCTAAGTATTTTATTTCCTGATGTTGATAATTAATTAACTGGCAGCATAAATTAAATTCTAAGAAACAAGAGCTATTTTGAAATAACCCTTGTAAAATTCTGAAGTATGATCAGAGGCTATGTCAAAACGTCCTCCCTTTTTTAGCAATAGATCTAATATAAACCTCTAGAATTAAAAACTGAATTTTGAAAAACTGGTATACAAACACCCATGATCCTTGGGTTCTAAATCTTCAGCCACAAGACAACATCATTCAAATAAATGTTTGAAAGAATATCAATTAACTTCACTCTAAATTTATGAAAATTAGCAAGCATATAAGAAATGTCTAATATAAATAAGAGATTTATATAGAGATTTAAAAAAAAGGGGTAATTTTTAAGAAAGCTTCCCCACTCCAAACTTTCAAGCAAGCAAGAAGGGATCTTTCCTACACTCACAAGAATTGGAAACATCAGACTTAATGTATAGCAGACTCACATATACAATAAATCTTGGTTGGAACTGAATTTTAAGTAAATAACCCACTAAAACTGATTCTTTACAATCAAACCATTAATAAAAAATTATCACAAATTGAAAATCTTGAACAAGAAAGATCTATTTATATTACCTGTCTGAGCTTGGACATAGCATCAGCAGATATAAAATCATTTTTAGTGAGTTGAGTTACAAAGCACAGCACTTGGTACTGACTTTGACCTCTCTCCTCTTCACCCAGTACAAGGACACGGAAGATCTGAACCTCCTAATAGGGGGAAAAAAAGTTATTATTTTATAGATAACATCTTACAGTTTTCAATAGGTATAGAAGTGGTTAACATATCTATAATTAATTGAAATAATATTTAGCATTTTTAATTACTAATACACCAATAGCATTTAGTCAACTTAGAAATTAATAGTGATGTAAAAAAAAAATATTTTTCAAGAGATTGAAAGATTTCATCATTTATTTCTAAGATGCTTTTCCATTTCTGCCCAGTCAGCTTTAGAACAATAATTTAAAAAATGAACATCAAATCAAGCTACTATAAATTATCTGTAGCCTTCCTTTTTTTTGCATTTAAATAAAAAAATATTAAAATTGATTAACTTAATTATTAATAACAAATGACCATTCACAAGAACTTTCATATGAACATAGTTTTTAAAAATTATCCAAATACTTTTTTCAAATAGTAATAAAAAGAAATTAGTATTTAATCAAGCAAATGCCTTTCTGTGAGGATAATAAGTATCTAAACTAAAATTTATAAACATCTAGTGAGAAGGAAACGGTAAGTGAGATCTTGAGAACAAAGATGAATTTTGGATGGGGGAAAGAAAAAAAAAAACTAGTGTTCCAAGCCAGACCTAATGTATTAAAAAAAAAAAGTTTTTCCCCCCCCCAAAATAACCAATTATTGGTCATTAATTGATTTCCTGCCTTATTTTTATATTTTTATTGCTTTTCTTCATTTTTGTTAATCAATAAACTCTCAGAATGAGAAAGTTAGTAAAAAGCATTAGTTTCAAAGTGAAAAGGTAAGAAAATTTGATTTTAGAAAAAGAAAATTTTAAAAGCAAGTTTATAATGTGTTGTAACTTGTTGATGAAAACAGGCAATCACAACTGGAATATAGATAAATATCGTAATATTCTAAATGTATAAAAAGTAAATTTGCAAAAGCACTTTTCAAAAACAAATAAAAAAAAACTTGATTTAAATCTGTTTAAATTCTTCAAACGAAAATTAAGTTCAGACTAGTATAATTAAAAAAAAATTCAAATGTCACTTTCATTACCAAGCAAAACAAATATTAATTCAAAATTTCCCAGCATGTTTAACAAAATAATTTCTCAAAAAAAAATCACTTGTTTGTAGTTTTTAAATTTTATTTTTTATTCTTTGTACCCAAGGTAACTAAATTTGAGTTAAAAGAATAACCTTAACTTTTATAAACAAGCTAAAAAAATGAAAATTAGATTGAGATTATGTTAAGCTGTTTGAACCTTTTAAAAATGCAATTACATATAAACTTTTCTGCTACAGTTAGAGCAACTGAACATATAATAAGAGTTACTTCATTTTAATAAAGCAATATTATTCTATTGAAGCATTTCCCTTTAAATAATACGGATGACAGATTAATTTCTCTCCTTGAGCATCTAAGCTGTTATAGAAATACACGATGCATTTTAGTTTGCTCATGAAATAAGTCAATGACTAGTTTTAATTGCATGTTCATTTCCAATTTTATTGTATTACCACTTGAGAAGTAATTAGACTGAAAATAAAAAAAGAAAAATACATATTGACTAAAATTTATAATATCTAAATTTTAATGAATAGAAACAATATCTCTTCTTCATGCATGATTGAAAGCACACAGAAAGAAATGATTTTCTGTGTAAGTTAATGTTTAATAAGATTTCAAGTAAGATTAATTTAGTGTTTTAAGAGATAAGAACAGTAGCTTTATAAAATAATATTTGAATAGAATTAAGTAAAGAAAATATTTGAAAGCAATTTTAAGAGGATATAGAAATTTAAAATTAATAACTTATTTCAAAACATTTAACTAATTTCCTAATCATATTTATTACAGAAAGAGTAACATAATTACAAATTTGAGTCAAACTGGCATGTGCTCAATAAATAACAAACATTTACTACTAAGCAATAAACTGTATGTGAAATATTTAAAGGGGGAAAAAAGCTCATATATAAGTATATTCATTCCAAAATAAATGCTACTTACTTTTACAAAACCATGTTATTTCCATCACGGTAATTAAAGCAATAATTAGCTTCACACATCCTCATGGAGTAGTGTAAATTTACCAAATGCTTCATTTGATAGATTATAAACACAAAGTTATCTAACATATTTTGATGCATTTAAAATTAGTTAAAAAAGATTTTTTAATTATTTTAAAGTTTATTTTAAATTAGTATATTTTTATGCTAATTTTTAATGTAAAAATTAAGTTTTAAGAGTTATTCACTTAAATAATAACTATACCAAAACACAATAGTATAAAAATAAACAATTCTTCAAAATTCACCAGTGAAGTAAAATCAGTTTTTAAAAAATGGTTTCAATTAATTCTTTTTAGGATACGATTTTATTTTAAAATTCAATCTACTTTTTTAAACAAAATTATTATATTTAGAATATGGAATTCAAAAAGTCACTTTTGAAAACTTATAGCAATGACTTGCATCTAATATTAAATTATCTATTTGATGAAGAAAAATACTAAAAAGGATTATAAAATTGCATGAAACAATAGAAAACAAAAGGATAAAGTTAAACTAATCCGTTTTTATACTAAATAATCTTTTAATTTGTAATAATGATAGTGTTTATAAAGCATATATACATATGTCTGATAAATTTGCGGCACAGGAAACTCGATAATGTTGGTAAATAAAAAGATAATAGAAAAATAGAAATTTGATATGATAAAGATGTACATTTTAACTAAACATAAGAAATTTAATAATTGCAAACATTGTAATGACATTACCGATCTAAAGTCTACAAATTGAGTAATTAAGGTTCCTTCCGGCCGCTGAAATTCCAATGTGATCGTATCCTCTGTTATGTTAGAAGTAATAGACTCCTGCACAATATCACCTCCTTGATTTTTCACATTGATAACAAGTTGGCACTCACAATTCTTCAAATTATCTAAATTATAAATCACTACAAATATGAAGATGATTATTTTAGTATACGCTACATGAAACATCATGGCAATAGCGGATAAGGAAAGTTTCTAAATTGTTTCAAGCAGCAAAAATCTCGTAGTTTCATCATGCTAGTTAAATAATGTATAAAATATTACTTAGAACAATCAGCAATGATGCTATAACAGCATCCACAGCTGATTCTTTCTTAACCAGCAGCCATGTTTTGATCGTGTACAAATTCAATCGAGATGTGTTGAATTGCGCAATGACTGTTTCAATGTGACGGAGGAAATAAGCACGACCAAGGTTTCAAGAACTTATTTTTTCATGGTTGATAAGAAATCATAGTAATCATTAGATTTTCGAAAAGATTATTGACCTTTAATCTAAAGTAAATCTCTGATATTTTAAGACCAGTATTGCCAGCAAATGCCGGTTTAAGACAATTTGCTTTTATCCTTTCGGAGATAAAAAAGAAAATAAAGCTTTTTAACATTTATTTCTCCACTTTAATCCTTATCATGAAACTTTTATTAAAACGTAAACATTTTCACAGATCAAGGAAAGCAAAGTTCATTCTATTTTTAAACTGGAATCGAATTTCAATAATAAAAAAGACAAGTGCTTTCTATAAGACTTTTTAGTGGCAACCAACGAAACCAAAACAAGGATGGCTGAACAAAATGTTTTGAAATATAGTATTTATCAATGTTCCAGTCATTCTGCTTCTTTTGTACCTGAGTATGTAATTATTTTTATATATATTCTCTTAAACAAATGATAAGTTTTTAAAAAAAATTTGTAAAATAAGTCTCTGTAACATATTGCTAGTAAATTTATCTTGCAGTAAGATGCTGAACTTTTGAAATATTTATTATAATTGTAATTAAATTTCTGCATCTTCCATAAATCCCTATTTTCTTAATACCAACTTTATCATTGCCTTACAAAAGTTTGTATTTTATAATACATGTGTAAAACCTGGCTGAAATGCAAAAATCATAATTTTGTATTTTCCTTAGGAATGTGTTAACAGATAATCCGAATGATGGAACATCTCGATGGTCTTCCGAATCCAATAACCCGCCTCAAGTAATTTATTCAAATTTTATTGCTTTTACATCCCCGTATAGTTTGCTGTGAAATTCGTCTGTAGAAATACAAATTTCTGCTGTCAGACTAATAGAAAAACTATTATTTTACTTTTCCTTGGGAAAACATGAAAATACAATTTACTATAATTTATAGAAGATGTTTTTACATAGAAAATTTTTTGAATGTGCTCACTGGATGCGTATGTTATTTTTTTTTTTTTAACAAAACAAATTCTGTTTCAGTTCTATTTTAATATGATCCTTCAGATACCAAAAAATGTTTAAAGCAGGATGAATATTTTTTAAAAAAATAATGCAATAAAGCTGATAGCCTTTGCCTTCCAAAGTTTGAATGTTAAACCATTGTAAATAATAATTACTCAGGCTCTTTAGAATTCTAGAAGAATTTCTGTAATTGCGGCGAATCATTCTTGGCAATGAATAATCTAGTCAATACCAGTTTTGAAGGGGGAAGGAGAAGTCAATCTGAAGTTGAATTTAGTCTTTCTGATAATCTTATACTAAAGGACCATTTTTACAAAAACTCCTTTGGAGCTCATTGGATACTTCAAATGTTCAAAATGTTGCTATTTATGGCATAGCCATAGGTTATGTTATTACAATTTTCTTCTTCTTTTTTTGTGTTATTAATTGAGCTATAGCAAGAATTCCTTTCATATTTATACTAAATCAAAAACAGTAAAACCTTGCTGAAGAAATTTAATTTGTTCCATAATTTTACATGTGATAGGTAACTCTCATTAAGCAAACAATTTAATAGGAACCCATATAAAAAAACAATGAGCTCCATTTCAAGAAAAATATTAAACCAAATTCATAATAATATAATTCATTATTTGTAAGTTTTTTTTTTTTTTTTTTTTTTTTGTAAAATAGTTTTTTAAAGACATTTGCCTTCCGCTATGCTTCTCAATTTGGTGAAAATAGACATAGTATTACCATTAAATAATTCATTATTCATAAGTTTTTCATATATTATAATATATTTTATTATATGAAGTTTCATATAATGTAATTCATTATTCATAAGTTGTTTTTTTTTAAATAGATTTTTTAAGACATTTGCCATCCGCTATGCTTAGCAATTTGGTGAAAATAGTCATAGTATTACCATTAAATCAATTTTTAACATGCACAGCTACTATTTTATTTGGGTTGTGACTCTTAACTTATAATGCAGTACTTTCTCCATACTTTCAGTAGCTTTTTTATTTCTCTAGAAAGTGTCATAACCAGTTCTTATGCAGCTTTTTACTGTAGCTGTGCAAGATTTTTAGTAGTTCTGCTATCAATTCATCACTGTCATTTCTATCCATCTATAATCTTAGCTAAGGACACAATCTTCACCTAAGGATTCACAAACTCTTGAACCCTTCAAAATCACACTCAGTAATGCTATCGATCCAAAACTTCTTCCATTTAGATAAAAAGGTTCTCTTCAAATATAAATGTTCAACACAGACTGCTGCAGGCCAATCCAGCAAGTGACACTGCAGTATCTCCTCACAACTCATTTTATAAAATAGTGTTCATTATGTGAGTTATTTTTCCTCCCACATATTTTGCTCATATTAGCAAAATTTTATATGAATCTAAAATATATGTAGAAGTCTGTTTTGGTTTTCAAATTTTATTATTTATCTGCTATTTTTTATATGTCATATTATGTAAAAAATATTGACATAAAAGTTGTAGTTTATACTTTTTTTTAGTCCATTGATATATGCTTTTGTTTGTTCATTTCAACCTTAGGTTGGGGGAAAAAAAGAAACTTTAATGTGATATGCAGCTACCATGTGAATAGAATTAGTGAGACTAAAACTTAAATAAATATTAATTCAATTTATGAATGATATACCTGTAACAGATTAACATCTGTTGCAAGATACAAAGTTGAGGAATATAATTATGAATATTTCAATCTATGTTTTTAAACTTTGTTTATGAGGGGAAAAAAAAACATGATATAAAGAATTACAAAATAATTGTTACTAGCTCTTACCCGCGACTTCCTTTGCATGGAAATTTTGATGTGTATATGTGAGAAATGACAGTCTAAAATGTTATCAAAACTGTATGCAAGCTTAAATTCTCAACGCCAATTGGTGCAACGCAAAGATGTGAATTTTAAGTACCGGCTGGGGTAACGCAATGCAGATTAGAAAATTTTTGTTTTATTTTCATTCAAAAGCACTTCTGAAGGAATCAAAAGATTTATTAATTAACAATGTTTAATTTTAAATTCATCGTTCACTACAAAAATAAAGGGAAACGTTTGAAATAACCGTCACGTCTAACATCATTAGTGTGTGGGGGGAATGTTATGTTATTAAAACCATAAGGATACTTTTTCTTTTGTCGGGCGTAAACGAACAATCGCCAAAGAAATTTGAGAAAATTTGGTGGAATTCTAAATTATTTACTAACGGAAACATACCATTATAAGGATATAAAAAATATATATATAGCTAACACAAATACAATTTAATTACAAAAACACACAGTGGAGCAATTTCAATATGTAGTTATTTTTGCCAAAAAAAAAAAAATAGTTTGCCACCAAATTTTAGCGAAATGGCATTTACAGTCACAAGATTTTGATGCCTGTTGCAGTAAATTACTGCAAAATAGAAAAAAATATCTATAAATGCAGTAATACGGAATGCACTAAAAAATTTAATCGAAAATGATGAAAATAGGCCAAAGAAATAAGTACAGCAAGAAAAAAATCAAGAGAAATGAATAGGAAATATTGAATTATATTAACACTAGAACAGCATAAGAAAAAAATTTAATAAACATTCCTTTAGAATAGTAAGATAATATTAAAAGAACACCGGAAATAAAAAAATAAAAACAAATGATTCAAAAAGCTCAGGCAGATGTTTTCAGATTTTTTATTATTTTTGGGCGGAAAAGTTTATTTTTAATTAATAAAAAATTAACCACTCAATTTACCGGAATAAAAATTAGCCTATGTTCTTCTGTAGACTATAATCTATCTGTGTGCTAAATTTCATCCAATTTCCTTCAGCTGTTCTGGCGGGATTGAACCCTATCCTCTATCCATCCATCCAAACTTTCACATTTATAATAGTAGTATAGATAAAATATCTAAAACTTATTCCTAAAAAAAGGCAGAATCAGTCTCCCCCCCTGCCGGGGCCCCCATCTTTTTCCCCCTCCACAAGTGCCTTTCTATTAAAAATTATCCATGAACTTTTTTTTTTTTGTTAAGTACTGGCAGTTATTTAAAAATACTTTTACACAGCAATTGATGTTTTACAGTATTGCTGACCGCAAAATAATTATTACTTATCCTCTTCAGATTATTTATTTATATCATTCAACTGTTTTTATAACTACACATTATTTATTTAGTTGTTTCTGCAAATCCAACCTTTTATTTACATCTTGTACAGCTTTATTCTTCAGTTGATAGAAGTATATTAACTTATTTTGAATAAATTGCCCCAAACAGTAAACTAATTCTTGCTTCTCCTCAGAGAGGGTTCTATAATTTGTGGTGGTGCATTTAGTAATCAGCTCATCACAATTACAAAATATACTTCCTTAAAAAGAGATTTTAAAATTAACTATTTATATTGGGAATAATTTTGTGCAAATCTTATTCCTGTATTATTATCCACTGTAGTCTGATCATTATGGTGCATCTGACTACGCTAGAATGAGGCAATTTTTTTATGAATTACCAATGTGTTCTATGTAGCTGAAGTGACAGCTTGTTAAGAATATCTACTATTGATAAAAAAGAATATGTATACTGACACTATAGGCCAGACTATTTTACTTAGAATTACCAATCTTGCTACATATATGTTTAGACATGGATGAAATAGAAAGACCTGTTGTAATTTTAATTAAAAATTAACAATAACATTAAAATAAAAAAAGAATTGTGATATTTTTCCACTTCATAAATTTGGAAATATTTCAGTCTAAAAGGATTTTCATGTCATCTTATCATCCATTTATCTTATCAGTAATACTAATGGTTTTTTTTTTTTTTTTGAATTTTACTATTTAAGAGATAAATTTGCCTAATTACTTACAATAGATACCATTTCTGACTTGAGATTCAAGGTATTTTCATTGTTTTACCAAATATTTATTTGCTTGATTTTTTTCCTCTTTGTAATAAGTTTAAGAGGAAGAATTTTAATTAATTTCTGTTTTGTGAACAAGAATAATAAAGAAAAAGTAAGTTTTATTACTGCAAAAGTTGGATGGTAGATAAATTGGATATTTTTATTTTTTATAGCACTATGATGTCATAGAGATTATTTTTTTTCAAAGATTTATATACACAACAAACAGAAAATATCATTAATCAAAAAGTTGCAGTTTTGATATCTGATAGTTTGATGTAGTCACTAATATATGCATAAGTAAATGAACTGAAATCAAATATAATTTATATTCCCAGTTTGAAAGTCGTCCATCAGAAGCAATTATTAAATAAAAATAATCATTTATTTATAGAATTTAGTTTTTTTTTTTTTTTTTGTTATCAGAATCTTAATTATTTCCAAGCTGGTATGTTATCATAATTCTGTCCTGGCACTAAGATTCATCTTATTCGTTTGCCAATCTTTGGTTAAAAATTGATTTTTTTCCTCTTCATGCAATAAACTGAAAATACCTATAGTCGAGATCTAATTAACATTTAACAAAATTAGATATATCCAAAATAGGTACTTTTCCATTAGCCAGGTGCAACTAAAAATTGCCAAAGAATGTAGAACTCTGCCAATTTTTTTACAGCAATTCTAAAGCAAAAAATATGCAAATAATGTAGAATTCTGCCAAATTTTTTTTGGCCATTTTTCGCTTTCACCGACTGACAGAAAGGTACCTGAAAATATAATTAGAATGTTTTGAATATCAAAAATTTAGAATCATATTGAAATATTTCTTTATTTTTCTTTGCAGTTTTTAACTTTGAAATTGTATAGCCCATCTGTTGTTCAAACAATAAATTTTGGAAAATATGAGAAGAGTCATGTGTGCAATATGAAAAAATTTAAAATTTATGGTGGTCTTACTGATGATAGCATGATTGAATTACTTGACGGGTTAGTATGTTAAAGAGACTTCTTTTTAAATTCACTTATTTCTTAAAGCATCCATCCTGTGTAAAAGAAATTTGCTTGTGAATATAATGAAATGTAATATAATTTGTACAATATTTTAAAATCATTTTCCTTTTTCTTTTCAGTGGTTTGAAAAATAATAATCAATCCGAAAGTTTTACTTTGAAACATACTGCTGGAGGTAGTATGTTTGCATGTAAATTTATTAAAATTGGTACGTGTAATTACTTTGTCTTTAATTTTATTTGTTTTCTCATTATAACTACATCAAATATATGAAAAAATGAACAATACATAATTAAAAAACATTATTGAGTGAATTATTATTAAAAAAATCAAATCACTTTTATTTCTCATTTATTTTTGCATGAATCTTTCCTAGTTGTTGCATTTTAATTTGTTTTTTATATGATTTAGAAATATCTGATATAACTTCTTAAAAATGAAATCATAGTTCAAAAACATTAGAAAATGCACTCCGTCTTCAAATTGTTGAGAAAAAAGATTTGTTGATCTTATAGACTGATTGCTTACTGTAAAATTATAAGTTCCTGACATATCTCACTGACAATCTGTTTGAGTTTACAAGATGGGAATAATACTGTTTAAAGAATTATTAAATTAACTTTGAATAATAGTTTAATTTTGTAATGATATAATTTTTTTTCCAATCTATAACAAAGAGGAAAATCCTGCTGGCCATAAGTTAATATTTTATGGATTTTTACTGTGTGATATAAAAATCTTTCAATTACTCTTCTTTGTAAGAAAATTTAACTCACTTTGCCCCTAAGATTTAATCTTAATTTATTTACCCATTTATTTTTTATGTTGTTATTTTATTAAAATATTTTATCTTGAAATACTGGTTAGGATATAAATTTATTTTTGCATCATAAGTTGTATAATTTGCACATTTTTTTTAACAAACGGAAAGATGCATTTTTATTATTATATGTGGTAATTTTTATTTAACTTCATTTTATAATTATTGAAATGAAAAGAAATCAAAATTATAAACTAAACAGTTTAGTTAAGCATAAATGTAAACATTTTCTTGGAAATGATTCTATATCCTAAACTAATCAACAAGTTCATAAAAAACTGTTATTGCTGTTTAAATGTACTCATATAAACTATAGATACGATTGAAAAGTTGAAACATTTCTAAATATCTTGTCTTTTTTTAATTATTTTATACCTAATGTACTATTTTTATTGATTTTTAAAAATTTGGACAGATTTGAAGGGCTTGTTAGACTCTTTAAAATAAATCAAGTTGGTGTATGGATTAAATGGAATAACATGTTTATGTCCTAATAATACAAGAAGAAAATAAATTGATAGAGGCATATAGATATGCAGTATATAAATAATGTTCAAACCTGCTCAAAATACTAGAGTTTCAATTTCAGTTTTAGAATTCTTTCATTATTCAAAATCACTGATTTTTTTTAAATTTTATTTTTTGTGATTATTTATTTCTACCTTACACATTAATTCCAATGTTTCCCATCTCAGCAATGCTGTATAATATTTATTGTGATTTTAAATAAATATTAATGGTTTGTTTTGCTCCATTTGACCAGTATTCTTTTTCAAACTCCCATGCCAAATTGATTTGTTTTAGTATACCTTACTGATCTTTTAAGTTTGCCCACACCCTTCAGAAAAGCACTATAATTATTTTTAAAAATCATGCTAATAGAATATTAAATTAAGTACTTCACTTTCAATTTTGACTTATTGAATTATTACAACAAGCATGCTATGGAGTGGTCATTCTCATTTTACATTACTTTTCATTTTGACTTCAAATGTTTACGGTAGGATTGACTTCCACATATATAGTTTCTCTGTATTTGTGTTACAATCTCATACCCATTAGGTTAATCTTACATTATTAGTTATTTATAAATAATATTTTGGGGAATTTTGTAAATTGAAAGTATTTTGGCCTCTTAAAAAGCATTTTCTGGGTTTGGAATTGTAAAATTTTCTTTCCTAGAGTCTTTTGGCATTCTTCCAAGGGTATAAAAAAGCCTTATTACAATCACTGATATAGGAGTACTTTTGTGAGTGTAAATGGTGCCTCATTATTAATATTTCTCACTGCAATGAAATTAGTAAACTCAATTCAAGAATCTGACCCATGTAGTGTCTTAAGTTTTTTTGCTTGTTTTTTTCCTTTGTGCTTAGTGAGTCAACTTCTGCAATGCTGGTACAGTCTATTAAAGTCTTTATTGTTTTTGCTTTATTGACTAAATTATTTATTAATAACTTCTATAAATTTTATATTTGCCCTAACTTAAAGTTATTTCCTACCTGAACTATAATAATATGTAGTGATTGAAAAGCTATTTCTATATTAAAATTATATTCTCTATTCAGGTGTATATCATTATCAAATATATATTTAAAATGATCTATTGATTCAGTTATATTGGATTTAGCCTGGCATTGTGTATTTTGATTATCCCATTTAAAAAAGCTAATTAAATCAAGGAATAGTAGTACTAGAACTCCTTAACTTATTCTCTTGGAATTTTAAACATTTTCTGTTTTTTTTTATCATGTCGGAATATGAGGTTTTTGGCATCAACAAAAATCTGTAGGCGAAAAATAAAAATTTAATTATCTCATGAGCATCTCAAAGAATAAGCTTTTAATAATGTATTGCCATTGCATTTACAAGAGCTCTGATTTTTTTTAAAAATAAGTTAATGACTACAGCAATTAAAACCTAGAAAAATGTAATTTTGAGCATGTCATTATATGAAATGAAATATTTTTTTTAACAATCAATGCAAGACAGAGGGGTTTTTTTAAATCTTTTACAATACTAAAGTTATTAATTCAATGAAACAGTTAAAATAAATAAAAATATAATTTAACTTGCATGAGCACATGGTGCTTGATCATTCAAGAAATTATGTTCTGGCATGATGCACTGAAATAAGCATAGCAGATTTCATTTTCATCTTAATTTAATTTATTTTATTAAAACTTGTAAACATCAAAAAAATTGAAAATAACATACAATATTTTAAAATAAAGCTATATTTAGTTTGTTCTGATCATTGGTCTTTAAAGTTTCATATATGGCCCTTAAAGTTTCATATTATAAAGTTTCATACTTCAGTATTCTTCCTCTTATTGAAAGAGCTTTAGAATGTTTTTTTTTCTAGTTATTTAGTGCTGTGAATGGAAAGAAAAATTATAAAAATTCATAGATTTTAGAAAATTGTCTATTTTAGAGATGATATATTTATATATCTGTTAAAAATGTCCTTTCTTACATCTGTTCTTTCTTTTTTTCAGTACAATATAGCAAATTTTTGAATTTATTAAATTTAAATAATGTTAATTCTTGTATGTTAATGGATCTCTTTTTTTGTTGCTTATTCTCTTGTTGTATACAGTTCCCATTCAGTCATGGGGTCCGAGCTTTAATTTCAGTATTTGGCATGTTCAACTCAGAGGTATTGATGATTGGAGTATTGTGAAATCATGTGTTAGTTGGTTTAATTATGTAAGTAGACATTGCTATATTCATTTCTTTAAATTTTGATACAAATAAAATACAATATTTTAGCTGAATAATTAATGAAAAATTTGTTTGTATTACTGAAACAAAAAAATGTGTGATAATCAGCTAAATCTACTTTATATATGTATGTATACTTCGATACACAAAATTTTATTTTGTACTTCAATAAACATTGAAAAATTTCCATTATTGGTGGGATATTTAAGCATGAAGATAGTAAAGAAATTGTTAAGTCATGAAGATGCCATTATAAATGAAGAGATTGGCAAATGTAAAGGATTTTTAGGTATTCAATAATCTTATTATTGATGATACCATCTTTAAACAGAAAATCGTTTGAATACCTGCTAATCATTGAGTTGGCTGCATTCTTGTCAGAAACTTCTACAGATGATTGTTTTGTGATTTCAAGATAAAAAGAGAAGATAATTGTGCCTTTGCATATCTTCTTAATTTTATTAAAACTAGTTTGAAGTTATGAGCACAAGAAAGATAAATGATTTTGGTGCATCAGTGGAAAATTTAGGATAGATATTAAATGGGTATAATTCATCATTGCATTAAAGAACCATTTTGCAGTTTTCGAGAATATATATGTTGAAAAAAAAAAAACTTATTAAAATTAAATGTGTGAGAAAGAAGGGATAGTGCCATGGAAGTCATAGGGAAAACCAATTGGAAAAAAAATTCAGGAAAAAAAAAACTGAAACTTGCAGTGGAAAAGAGGAAAGAAAATTAAGAGGAAAAGCTTGAATGCAGGGTCAGAGAAATTGAAATTAAAATACCTAGAATATCAAAAAGTTCATTAAAAGGAAGAAATCAGTGAGCACAAAAAGAAGAAACTTCTATGTGGTGGTGGTGGAAGAAACTCAAGGAGCTAAATATACAAACAATATAGAAAAAGTTTATAAATTATAAAGCTGATTGTTGTTATGAGAAATAGAGCTGTCTCTGGAGTAAGAAAGAAAAACGGGCAATTATTGATCAAAGAAAATAAGTTAAGGAAGAAATATTTTGATGAACTTTTAAAAGCATGTGAAGCTATGTCAACTTAATTTTGTAATTCTTCATTTATTAAGCAGTTCAGACTTGGTGTAAAATAGATAAAATTACTGATAAGAAATTTTGAGGGCTAAGCACTATCAAGAGAATGATAAAACTTATGGAAAGGACAACATAAACGGAACTATTCAAAACTGATATTGAACTTTAGGTATCTGTCCTACACTAAATGTTTTATCTTGTGTAACTATAAAAGTAAAATAGTAGATGCTTGAAAGGAATCATTGATTAAAGAATAACTAAAAATTAATTTATTATAAAAGTTTTTTTCTGACTATATGCAGCAACTAGAGAAGAATCAGCCTCCTGCTACATCAAAAATCTCTACTGGAATTAATATTAACAGAGTGAAAGATAGTATAGATAAAACAGTTAGATCAAATAATCCAGGGTTTAGAAGCAGGAAAAATTCACGAAACCATAATTTTAATATAAAGAAAATTCGTGAACATTATATTGAACTAAATTCATCTTTTTATCTGAGTTTTACAGATTTTGAGATAACTTTTCCACAGACTAACTCTGAAAATTATTAAGCTCTTATGCATTTTTCTTGAAAAATCCATCAATTTATTGAGAATCAGTATTGTGAATAAAGAGTATAAGTTATCTTATGGTGCATAATCAGTGACATTGGATATCAAAACTGGTGTGAAGTAGAGAGGTGCCTTGTCTAAAACACTAAAATATTTTTTAAAAAAAAAGAAAAAGAAAAAACAGTTGTACACTTAGACTTTGGTGCCACATTTGAGGACTTGAATTTTGATGAATGGAGAAAAAGACAAATACTTGAGAATGCTACCTAATGGCCGAATATGTAAATAAATGAAAACAAACATTGAAATTAAGTAGTAATGGTATTGACTCATTTTTAATAAATGAAAATAAAATTGAAGAGACTTGCTGTTTAAAGTGGTAATAAAATGGAAAACACTAACGAAGAGAGAAAAATAATTAGAAAGGCCCATCATACATTCAGAACAATACATATATTCTGAAGGCCTCAAACATGAGCAGTAAATCACTGTTATGAAGCTTAGAAACTTACTGTTATGAAGCTTAGAAACTTAATAAATAGCAAAAAAAGAAAAAAATGCCTTTAAAACTACTTGCCTATATATATATATATATATATATATATATATATATATATATATATATATATATATATATATATATATATAATTGGCCAAATAAAATTTCAATTATTCTACCAAAGCTTCTACCAAAATTTAAAAATTAGTCGTATACATAGAAATGGAAATATGAGAATTGCACTATTAAGGACATCAGATTAAAAGAGGAAGACAAAGGATTCTTAGCTATCAAGGAAACTTTTTTTTTCCCAATGGCTATGCTAAAGATGCATTGGAGGGTAATGGTTAAGTGATTAGTGGGTTGAATGACATTTAGTGGTCTAATGCAACAGCTTGATGATGATGATGTATTAATGCTATCACAAGCTAAAAATCGAAATGTTCTTTTGCTATGACATATGCCAAATATGCCCCACCAATTATTTTATTGCACATTTTAGGAGATTCATAAAGATATCATATCTTAATACTCCATAAGACACAGTGTAGTTAGAGACTACATAACATGAAAATTTTCCATGTGAGCATGAATTGAATTAAAAATATTTTTCACTATTTGAGTATTAATAATTATTTATTTTTCATTTACTTTCCATTCTCAAAAAAAAAAGATTAACTTTCAGAAACTGTATTTTCTTACCTTAA
Organism: Argiope argentata; assembly: GCA_026289955.1. Lineage (NCBI taxonomy): Eukaryota > Metazoa > Arthropoda > Arachnida > Araneae > Araneidae > Argiope > Argiope argentata. Next base: position 76,883 of record JAOUZG010027140.1, on the reverse strand, counting down.
ACCTTCATTATTCTTATTGTTCTTCATTCTTATATTTTCAGTATCGAGAAAAGGAAACTATTCGTCTGTGTCTGAAACATTTTCGGCAGCACAATTACTCAGAAGCTTTTGAATCCCTACAAAAAAGAACACGTGTCCAGTTGGAAGATGCTTTATTAAGTAAATTGCACCAATGTTTGGTATGAATTTTAGTAATTTGCTCTAATTTTTTCTGGATAATAAAATAAAGTGTTTAAGTGAATGCTTTTTCTTTATTTTAGGTAGTTGAAGGTGATTATGTTGCAGCTGAACAGTTGCTTGTTAAAGCTGCAAATGGTAAATTTCTTGATTAAGATTAGCTTATAAATTATTGTTTTAATAATTATCTGCTAAACAAGTACTTTTTTATTTCATATTGAGAAAATATTAACATCGAAAGAAAATTTCCAGTTTTTTATTTTATTCTTTGCCTAAGATTTTACCAATATTATTTAATCTACAAATAAATACTTTGTATGAAAGTAGATTTTTTATTTTTATTATTATTTTTTTTTTTACTTCCAATAATCTATGTTACTCATTTTGGAACCAGATGGTTGTTTGGATCACTATCTAGAGCAGCAAACTCATAAAGCAAAATGGGTCCCTTTAATTGTTCCTCCTAAATGTTCTGGTAAGATTGTTACTCATAATTTTAAATAAAAGTTGTTTCTTACTCATAAAAAGTATTGGTGTTTCAAAAATATTTTTTAATTATTATTGTTGTTATTTAGAAAGTGAACACCACAGACCTGGTATGAGAGGAGGGCATCAAATGTGCATTGATGTTCATACAGGTATTTTTCTTATTGCTTTTTTTATATATAAATTCAAAAATATTGTTAAAAATTTGCTAGTAATGGGTTTTATAAAAGTTGATGCCATTTAAAACCATACTTTTCAAGAACTTAAGATTTTTATTTATTTATTTTAAAAAATGAGTGCAAGGGTGAGAATGCCAGTACTTGTTGACATTTTATTCTTTGGCAGTTTTAATTTGATATATAAAATTACCAATTTAATTAGATTTACTGGTAGAATAATTTAAATACCAATTTATAGATCGGTAGATTTAACTATAATTTTCATTTTCTAAAAATCTTATTGTATTAAATGTTAGAATGTTGCAGTAAAGGATTCTATTGAATTTTCTTTTACTCTCCTTGCCATATTGTTCATTTAAACTATTGAGGAAAAAAAATCTCTTCTAAAGTATTATAATTGTGTTTTTGTGATGTAATGCGAGAAAAATTTAATTTGTTGAATTTTTTTTTTCATAATCAGTCTGCATATTAATAATTTCTTTGTTTAAAACACTATTTTTCAGAAAATATTTACCTTTTTGGTGGATGGGATGGCACGACTGATCTTTCTGATTTATGGTGTTACCACATTCCATCAGGATCTTGGACATGCTTATCTAGTGATACCACTGCTGAGGTAAATAGCATTGCGCTTTGAGATATTTTGAAGTATATAAAATAACATAAATTACTTGACAGTGTAGAAGATTATTTTTTATTTTAATTATTAGTGTTGTATAATGAAGTATTTTCATGTGAATATTATCTTGTGTTATTAACACACACATGAAAAACTTCCTTTCATGTATGATGATTGTGTTTGTGTTGCTGCATTTTGTTATTACAATAAATATATAATATGGAAAGAATTTAGAATTCATTGTTTGCTGCAAATTTGATACTTCATATTAACCTTAATATTATAGTACTATTACTATTTCAAAAATGTATTTTTTTAATCTTTATTTTCTTGTCTTTAAACAAAATTTTTTTGAGAAAAAAATTAAGATATAAATTATATCAAAATGCAATTTGAAAGAATGTCTCAATGATAATTTTATTCGAATGAAACAGTAGTAGAACTTAAATAAGATAAATGTTTTTCATAGAGTGTTTATTAAATTTGATTGAAGTAAATGATTCTTTTTTTTCTCCTTATCTTTTTTATAATAATTGAATTAGATTATACTTGTTTATAGGGTGGACCTACTCCACGGTCATGCCACAAAATGTGCCTTGACCCTGAAAGGAAAAAGATTTTCACCATTGGACGGTATCTTGATTCTGGCATGAGAATTCCTAAGTACATGAAGGTAATTGTAAAAAATTATTATTCTATTCATGAATAAACAATTTTTATTTTCTTTGTCTCATTTCATTATAAAATTATTATAATATTCTCATAATGGCTGATTATGTGAATTCTCTTTATTTGTATATGATATAGATAATGAATCAATGTACTTATCTGAAATTTTAGTGGATTTTTTGAATAACAAATCTAGAAAAATATTTTTTTAAATATTTCACTTGGCACAGTTTGTTCTCACTTAAATTTTATTCTGATAATTTTTTGAAATTTCTAAATGTTTGGAGATTAACTTTCCTAACCCCCCTCCCGCGTCCATTTTCGGAAATAAATCATGAAGACGTCACAAAATTCTAGCTGTTTCAAATGTTTTTTTTTTTTTCTTATCAACATAACACAAATTTTGTTCTAACTTTTTTGGTTATAAAAGTTTATCACTGAGCCATTATGATTCCTTTCATATTGTTCTTCAAAGAGTATTTATGCAATCATGCTGCTGCTATGCATTAAAACATATTACAGAAGATTCAAAAGCTGATTCTTTCTTACATTATATAAATTATTTTAACTATCAATAGCTTCTTTTCAGAGTGATTTTTATGTGTATGACATTGATTCCAACCAATGGACCATGATAACAGATGATACTGCTGCCATGGGAGGTCCTAGTCTTGTTTTTGATCATCAGATTTGCATGGATGTGGAAAAGAACACCATCTATGTGTTTGGTGGAAGGATTCTAACTAGGTAAGATAAGTTTTTTGCATCCAATTTTTTCCTGTAATTTCATCTATTTTACAATTACTGAAATAAATTCAATATAATTCAAGCATAAAAATTGATTAAAAGGACAAATTTTGTTTCAAAATTCTTTTTATTTTGAAGTACAAAATTTTCTAAATTGCTCTTATCTAATTATTATTTACCTATTGTTACTTTTCAAATTAAAATATATGTAAAATATCTATACTGTTATAAATTTTTATAAAATTTTGGAAACTATATGGGACAATTATTATTAGTTTTAAATATGATTATTTTTTGAGTTTTATTTGATTGATATTATATTTTAATATCAGTCAATAGAAAACTTCTTTATTTAAAACAAATTCTGCGATAGTGTTGTTTAAGAATGACGAACATTTTTGAGTAGTTTATAACATTACATTTTCAAGCTATAATATGTATGTTATTTGAAATTGTTACATGTTCTTCTATGATAGTATTCAATGCTTTTAAATTAGGGTTTAAAAATATGTCTACATAATTTTTGTCAGAATTCAAATTTGATATATAATTACTTCTTTATGATAAAAGTTGCAGAAATCTAAGTTATACATTATTTCATGATTTTTAAATAGAATAAATTTTTAAGACCTCTTATATTTAAAAATACATTTTGCCAGATAAAATTCAAATTATTTCGATCTTAGATTAATTTGCTATGAAATATATAATCAGGGCATTTTAATTGATGTTTGTTTGTTTGTTTTTGTAAGTAATTGACTTCAAAGAATTTTCTGACTCCTCTACTGTTCTTTCTAGTGTTAATTCTATACCTGGAGAAGAAAATATCTGTTCTGATCCTTGCTTTAGTGGTCTTTATTCCTATCATGTTCCTACCAATACTTGGACCAAACTCCGAGAAGATTACCCAAACCCTGATTTACATGATTTGGAAATCAAGTCCAGAATCGGACACTCAATGCTGTTTCATGAAGTATGTATTCTTTAATTGGTGTTAGAATTGAATAATTTTGGAATTTATTGTCCCTTAAAAATAATTTGAATTGAATGTTTGAAAAATAATCACAAATTCCCTTCCTGCATTTTTTGTTCTCATAGCATGCTACAAAAAAAAATGTGTATATTTAATAATGCTTTACTGGAATTTATCTGAATTTTACCTCTGATTTTAAATGCTTGACTACTTAATCCCTTGAGTGTCATATGAGTATTTAATTGTCATTTTAATTTAAGAACTGAAATTAAGTCATTCATTCAAAATTAAGATACAGAAATTATTTGTAACCGATTAGAGTCTTAAATATTCTGTATATTATTGGTTGAATAAGTATGATTACAGAATAGTATTTTTATTTAATGAAAAGAGTTTTTTTTTATTGAAAAAAGTTGCCATTGGGTTTTTTTATATAAGATTAGAATATCATAAAATTTTTAATGCTTTCATATTATATTTTTTATCTTCTGTAATAGAATGTGATGTTTTAAAATAATGCAAATTTTGGTAATAGTTGCTTATTTAGTGTAGTGTAATTTACTTTTTGTATTTAATAACTGTAAAATCTAGAGACGAAATATTTGTTATTTTTAAAAAAGAAATGAATATACATAAATATTTTCCTTTTTTCATCAATCACTCTAATTTCTGTTTCTGTATTAAAACAATTTTGTTGATCCTAACTGAATTTTCCTAATTATAATGCAAATAATTTTAGTTACTAACTATAGTTTGTTTGTTAATTGGTTTTTTGAAGATTTTTGATAAATATATTATTATTGTTTTTTAACTAACTTTTACCCATGACTTTGTATGCATGGACAACTAATCAAAAAATAATTTATTTACAGTGTGTATTTGATATAAAGCAAAACAGCAAATCAAGTCTATATTTCTTTAAAATTAAGTCAAGTCTATTTTATTTATCGATTGAGATAGCTACAACAGTATTATACACATATTTTTTAAAAATTTTAATTAAAATGAAAACACAGTTGTCAACAATTACAACACACTGCACACGCTTGAGTTTTCAATGCCAATTGGGGTAACGCAAATGCGTGAATTTTCTATGCCAGTTAGAGTAAAGGAATTTTTTTTTAATTTTTAATTTTCCCAAAAAATTCAAAAAATCGATTAATTTATAATATTTAACTTTAAATGCATCAATTGCTAAGAAAATAAACAGAATCATTTGAATTAATTGGGCGAAAACATGTTAAACCTAACCTCATTAGCATGGGGAAAAAATAAGCTGAATTCTTACTCATTTGATGGAGGGATGAAAATTTTTGATGGGAAAGTAAGAAAAGTGTTGTTTTTACAATTTCCCTCGCAATTTTTCCTTTTTTTTTTTTTTTTTTCTGTCTATAAAAACTTTTATCGTTTAGACACGATAAAGGTTTTTACAAGTTTTGGCGAAATTAACTC